>CM067525.1:5247753-5617753 GCA_034509495.1 Acestrorhynchus altus | reverse complement strand
AGTGGAAATAGCAGATTCATGCAGGCTTATTTTAGAGCATTGCTGGGACATCACAGCTGCTGTTCAGTGGAAAACTATTGTCACCTCTTTGCTGTAGTGGCATGCTTGCATGTGTATGGGAGTGTGTGTGAGCCTGTGTGTGTTTACAAAAAGCTTAAAGCTGAAAGCAGTTCTTTTCTTCTGTTGTGAAGGTTGTGAACGTGCTCAACGACTTGTACACGTACTTCGACAACATCATAGATGACCACGATGTTTATAAGGTCGGTAGAATGTGTAATCATATGAAATTGCTTATCAGATCTATTGACCATACAGGACCACCACAGAGCAGGTATTACGTTGGTGGTGCTGCACTGAGGGGTTTGAACACTCCAGCAGCACTGCTGTGTCTGAGCCACTCATACTAATGCAACAGACCACCACCTGCAGTGCTGAGAATGACCCACCACCCACATAATACCTGCTTCGCAATGGTCCTGGGGGTCCTGAACATTGAAGATCAGGGTGAAAGGAGGGTAACAAAGTATAATTGTATAATTGTAACATCTCGGAAAAGCCATGTACAATAGAATTTACATGGTGCTTAGAGGAGACGTAACTCTATATTCAAAAATACATTGCGTTAGGCATGATGCCGATAGGTTCATGTTTATCTGCTCCAAAGCTGTGTGTGCATTTGCACATCTGTGTCAGCAATGGGTGCAGCTTACACTATGAATGCATTCGTTTGAAGGGTGTCCAAAAATGTTGCCGATGCAGATGGAACATTGAAAAAAAAACAAAATTGCATTGACTATGTGGTTTGTATGATGACTCACTGTAGTTGTGTCCCTCTTTCCTCTTCAGGTTGAGACTGTAGGGGACGCTTACATGGTGGTGTCTGGTCTTCCCATAAGAAATGGAGATGAGCACGCCAGGGAGGTGGCCAGAATGTCCTTAGCCATAGTGCAGGGCATGAAATGCTTTCACAGCTCACACATTCCCCGACAGCGACTGAAGGTCCGCATTGGAATCCATTCAGGTAAGTGGTCCAGTGGTCCTTACTAGCCACCTTAAACTCATCATCATCTGCAAAAATAACTATTAATCTCTAATGTACTTGACCAACAAACCTGATTCTGATTCTTATAAAATTAAGTTGGATTAGACTGAAATTATTCAATGTTAAAGGAAAAACAGAAAAGCATTTAAAATGAGCACCGAGTACTTTAACCTTTAGAACCCTTGGTCAGTTTTGGAGGATGTTTTCGTAGTTTGACGTACTTTTATTCACCACATACCTTTTTTCACTCCCAGAGCAGTAAACATGCCCTGGAATGCTGCTACGGCATTTAAACTGGGATATAATTTAGTTGGAAATGAGTGAAGGAATCCGAGATTACGCTGATCCTGAATTATGAAGCCTAGAAAACGGCATGAACTGCCCGGAAAAGTGTGGATCTCGGGTTTCCAAGAGTTAACAGCTTTGTGCTAAGCATGCTTTCTGAGGTTTTAAGGGACCAAAATGTTTTGCCTTTTTAGTTTCACCCACTGTCTCTTCTGAGCTATAAGTTGACAGACCCCAATACTTCTTGCTGTGTTCCAGGGCCATGCGTGGCGGGCGTGGTGGGTCAGAAAATGCCCCGATACTGTTTATTCGGAGACACTGTCAACACTGCCTCGAGAATGGAGTCGTATGGTTTACGTAAGATGAAATCTAGGGAGTGTTATGACAAGAGTGTGGTGAAGACATGAACCCTAATGTCATAAACACTGCGACACGTCACACTGAGTTCAGCTCTTACCAGACTTTCCTGGTCAGCACCTGACAGCTCAGAGTACGAAACAGCAATCTGAGTTCGGCCGTGAAGTTAGAGCCCACTTAATGGACGTTTCTCCGTAAACATCACGAACCAAACCTCTGTCAGCTTTGTCAGAGATGCTTTAAGACAAGTTTCATAATGTGATCTTCTTACAAATATAGGCGTTAAACTTTTGTTCATGAAACCCAAGGTCGTTCTTTTTTTCGCAGCTTTGAAGATCCATGTGAGCAGCTCCACTAAATTGCTGCTGGACACCTTTGAGACGTTCCAGTTTGAGCTAAGAGGGGACGTTCACATCAAGGTATAGGATGCCCAATCTTCTCTAATGGAAATACACTCGCTTCACTCGCCTCCTCACATTTCTCATATCATTCAATTTAGTGTGCTGATCTGTTTTCCTCTGCATTTCCATTTTCTCAGGGAAAAGGTTTGGTGAGGACATACTGGCTTCTGGGAGAGGAGCGCTAACTGGGACGTCTTTCCCTCGTCATTACATTTTCTGTGTGATTTGAATGCATCGTATTATGAGAATGTAATTTATTTTTAATAGCACTCGTCTCTCATTATTTTCCGCTGCTCTTGGCCTGCAATTTTTAGGGTTTGCTGAGCAAACTTTGCACTAAATTGATGTCATTTCTTCACAGTAATGATGAAACCATGTACGTCTTTGCCGATGACATTTCAGATCTGTTCTTGACTGGATATGATCTTAGAGCTAATTTCATCCACTGTGTTCCAATACCGCTCACCAACCCTGATAAGTAATAAGAGAGAGAAATGCTCTTTGTAAAAGACCTTCAGAGAAGAAATGAGAAGATCCATTTAATACGACTGGGTCTGTTACATTTTGGTCAGAATTGGTTTTAATACACCAAACCCAAAGAAAGTTTTCAGTTCAGCTTATATTTGGGTAAAACCTTCTATCTCCAATGTGAATCTAGAAGTTGTTCAATACATTGTGTTAAAATGTCATGACGGACCAATAGGAATACTCCAAAATGACTTATAATAAAATCCAATGCACAACTACAGTGGTGTCCTTTTTGTCTTGGTGGAGACAACCAACAAATCTGCGTGTGTAGGCACCATGTTCAGCACAAAGATCAACAGTTTGTTGTCACAACTCACATGTCCAGAAGGTCTGGTGTCATGATGTGAGGTGCACAGTTATTACAATGCCAGATCACCTTTGGTCTCCATGGACGACACCCATCAGCATACTGCTGCTGTCTCAAGATCTCGCCTTGAAGTTACAGATACTATAGCATGGTCAGTGGTATCTCCAGACCTGTCTCTTATTGAAAATGTGTGGGATGCTATTGCAAACTCCTATCAACACCCCAAGACCAAATCTGCAGAACTGAGAGAACATACGAGCTGCATGGGATGGATTATCCCAGGACACCATCAGGAACCTCTACATGTCTACACAGACATCTTCTGTATGTGTATATCAATAAATATTGATCATATCAGGCTATTGTGAATTTATTGTTCCTGATAACCCATGTCTCTGTGATACCCTTCACAGGGGAAAGGTTGGGTACAGTTCCACAAGTCCTTGTTGAGCCCACAGATGGATACAAACCCTCTGTGATGGGACCCATCTGGGATGTCAGCTGCACATTGGGTGTTAAGATGGGACCCATGTAAAATGTAGGTGGGTTGTAACAATCAGGCCCATTTGGTAAACCCAACAAGGTCTCAGTGTCAACACATGTACAAACCCAGACAGAACCCATGCCCAGGTTTGAGCGTGATAGCTGCGATCCATCCAAGAGCTGCTCCACTAATGAAGGCCTAGAGATCAGACTGTGCGTCAACAGATTGACTACAGCCTTAAATTCTCCGGCAGAAAGCAGGAGCTGAAGAAAGAGGTGTCTAATGAAGTGACCAGTGAGGTTCCAGTCTTTATTCATTTATCAGAAAAGACCTTCTTTGATCAAGACCGTTCATTAAAGTAGACCATGCTGACAAGCGGATGGGATGGATAATTAGATGGAAAGCATTCTTCTACTTGTTTTGTCCATAATATCGTTTCATGTCTCACGTCTTTCAGTCTCTGACTTCCTTCCCTCAAGGCCACCCAGACTCCTTATAAAAGCATTTAGTTGCCCTGTGTTGATTGAAAACCTCTGAAAGGTCCCAGATAAGATCTTAATGGTGTATGAAGTAGGATTGTTCAAAGAATTGCATGCATTTCATTACTGTTATCCTTCTCGGTTACAAAAAACCCCCAGTGCCCCTTTATCAACGAGATGTAACATTCAGTCTAACGTAGCAGGACAGTCAGTTTCTGTAGATCGGGGAAGAGCCCATGCTGTTGTCTAGACTTCATGACTCAGGATCAGAATAACCTACAGACATGATACACATATCATAACAAACTAAAAAATCATATATAAATAATAAATTATTAATAATAAATAATTAAATATTAATTAAAAACCCTGTCTTTGTTCACACAGAGAAGGAATAATACTGGTACATGCATAAATAGCAAAATTAATGAAGGACACTAGATAAGGGACAAAAGATTGTTTATTGTTTTTTTTATTTGAACCCCTGTCAAGTATTTTGAAGAAGGTATATTATTATTATTATTATTATTATTATTATTATTATTATTATTATTATTATTATTATATTATTATTATTTTATTATTATTATTATTATTTATTTATATTTATTATTAATATTATTATTATATATTTTTTAATATACTTGTCCATTTCAAATAACTCTTCAAAATTTTTGCAATTTCTGAATCTCTGAATGATCAATTTCAAACAGGATTGCAAACAAAAATTGTAGGCTCAAATATATTTTTGATCAAAACATCATCAAAGTCATACAAATATTTCAATTCTGTTCATATTTTTACTTAAATTAAGATAAATGTGAGTAGTCTATGATCTCTCAGAAATAACATGTGTGACTGTCTCCTATTAATGATAAATAAAAATGATTTTTTTTTTGAATAATCTGCGGAGAAATGTAAATGAGCAGAGCTTTGGTTGGCTGAATGGGTGGAGATATGAGCAGAGCTTTGGTAGGCTGAATGGGTGGAGATATGAGCAGAGCTTTGGTAGGCTGAATGGGTGGAGATATGTAAATGAGTTTGTTCTTGAGCTATGTGGACAGAATGGCCTGCAGAAGTGAATGAGACTGAGAATGTGAGAGGGATAGACGCTGAACAAGAACATCTGCACTTTCTCTCTCTTTAGTAAAGCAAAGCCTCTTTTTTCTCACGTACCCAAGGGAACGTCATCAAACGTTCTCAAAAGCCTTATCGCTGTGTTTTATCTCAGTCCCCTGGACATGATAGGAAACTCTGATCTGCCTTATCACACTTGGTCAGAACTCACTCCAGCAACAAGTAGCTTCTGTGTTCATACAAAAGCTGTCGTGCATTAAAAAGATAAGACTTTTAGCTGATTTTCTTTTTTTTTTTCATTAAAAATACTGGTGGCTGTGAAGTCTTTGGAAGCAAACGTGGATATTCCACCACACATAATTATGTCTAATTGCTCTCTGCGCCTTCCATAAACAAAGACGTATTCAGCTATGAAACTAAGGACTTTTATCAATGGAAATATTTCACAGTTGTCCAAAACTCATAATGTTCATAAAGTTTGATTAATTTAGTCAGAAGTAAAACAGATGCAAATGAACCTTTAATGAATTTTTGCAGCATAATGAGGCCACTTTAAAACAGACATATTTATTATAAAAGCAATTCTTAATCATAAAAAAGTAATGTAGCGAGGAATTAATTTAATCTAATTCACTCATACATTTTTCATTGGGCTCGTTATGGTCCCTGATGAGTTCCTAGTCTGGGTCTGGAGACAGATGTAGTAGTTTGCTCTCTTTTTATCTTTCCTGTAATCCATTAAAATATACATTTTCTGTTCCCAGTGTGGCCTGAAATGCTAAAAGACACTTCAACAGGAATGGAGTGGGCTAAAACACAGTTGAGCATGTCGATGTAATTGGTTTTTGTGACATCACAAAATGGATCAATTTAGAACAAGCAATTTTTGAAGCTTAGTGACCATATGTAGAGTTTGCAACATAACCAACGTAAATATTCTAAACTCTTAGAACCTTCGAGCTCCACTGTCACAGTTAAATGTTTTCTAGGCTTCGTATCTCAGAATCAGAATAACCTGAAATTCACTCGTTTCCAACTGAATTAAATCCCAGTTTAAATGCCAAAGCAACTTCCAGTGCATGTTTACTGCTCTGTTCACATGTACATGCTCAACCTGCGTACAGACTGTGACTGATCAGAGAGACGGGGTGGGGCCAATGACATCACCAAGTGTTCAAATTTCAGAATCAAAGTCCTAAGAAGAGATAATACTGATACATACATAAATAACAAAAATACGTAAGAATATTTAGGTATTTAATTTTTTATTATTTGGACCAAGTATTTTGAAGATTCTATTATTGTAAATATTATTGTCATTCTATCAACTGATAGCAAAACACAGCTGCAATTAGAATTATTAAATTTCAATTGAGACATATTTCACTATACTAAATGTAGTGGAATGTACCTCTGTACAAGACACATGATTTTAGATCTATATATATATATATATATATATATATATATATATATATATATATATATATATATATCTGATATGGATAGTTTTATGTATAAAAAATGTACATTTGTAACTGTATCTGTAACAGTCTCTTAGTAATTGAAAATGTTGAATAATCATAATGCTTGATCTCTTTTCCATCATGATTAAGAAAATGTAATTTCAGAGATATTAGGTTGTTGTTTGTCAACAAAAATGGTAATATCATCTTCAGTATTAGCTAACTTTACTGAGCCCTGTCAAAATATTTTTGGGCCCCTTCTAACGTATGCATTTATCTACATTAAGTTGCACCCATTGCTGCACAGCTTGTCTAATCCCTGTAGAGAAATACTGCCAATAGAATAGGACTTTCTGGAGAACATAAACATAAACTTATTGTGTACATATTGTGTTTAGTGCATATTGACCTGAGACCTGACTTGGACTCTAGTTTAAAGATTTGTGACTTGAATTGGACTCTAGCATAAGGACTTATGACTTCATTTGGACTCCTGTGTAAAGACAGGTGACTTGACTTCGACTGTTGTGTAAAGACTCATGACTTGACGAGCATAAGGACTTGTGACTTGACTTGGACGTGTATTTTGTGACACAGTCAAACAGTTATTTTAAGTGTTTATTCTCCTGATGTCAAATTAAAACCCCATTTCTATTACAAGCATTCTCAACCAAACACAGAAACAGAAAATAATAATAACTACTTTGCTCCAATGACATAGACATATTACTTTGATTTCTGTTTTTTCTGGGGGGTTTTTTTGTGTGAGAAGCCCTGATATCGCTTTTGAGGAAAAGATTTCCCATTTGCGAGTGGAACTGCTGTTGTTGTAAATGTTACAAATCCCCATTGGGTCATTCACAATGGACAGGGGATGCCTGTGGTCTTGCTGTGTGTTTGATTTGGCTCCTTGCCCCAACAGCACAATCAGCCAGTAGATGTATGCCCTCATTAGGTCAGGTCAGGAAAGCTTGGCCTATGTGCATTGACTGGAGTCTGATATGGGGAAAATGCAGAGGGCAGCATATTTGCTCCTGTAGACCATCAATCATCACACGGTGGAAAATAAGTGATGTTATCCAATGGAAATTATTGTAGTAAGGTCAAGGTATGGGCTTCACAAGACCTCTAAGCTTGCTCTGTGGTATCTGAAACCAAGACATTAGCAGCAGATGCTTTAAGTTCTGTAAGTTGTGAGGTGGGACCTCCATAAGCAATCATGGGTCTTGGGTGCCCATGACCCTTTCGCTGGAGGATTAGTTGACCTTCTTTGGATCACTGTTTGTAGATACTGAACACTGCATAACTGAACTACAAGACCTGCCTGATGTTTTGAAGATGCTCAGACCCAGTTGTCTAGCCATCCCAACTTGTCCATGTCAAGCCCTTGTGTCTCAGATCCTTAAATGTATCAAATTTTGCCAGCTTCCAACACATCAACTTCAAGAATGGATTGTTCACTCACTGCCCAGATATGTAGATTCAATTCAATTTTCATGTGCTATTAAAACAAGGTCATCAATTTTATTGAGTGTGTTTTTGAGCTGAAAATGCAAGAGTGTTTATGAATGAATGAAAACTAGATTGGCAAGGATATGTAGAGTTATTTATTTATATAAGTTCTTCAAAATACATGACAGTAATCAAAATAAATAAAACAACCTGATTGTCATTTTTTTTTATTTTTGTTATGTATGTAAGCATCAGTATTATCCCTTCTCAGGACTTTTATTCTGAAAATTGAACACTAAGTGAGCAACGAATGAGACCAAACAGCCCCTTCCTTCTCATTTTCTTCTATAAATGAATACCTGGGTTCTTACATTATTAGTCCTGCCCCCTCTCACTGATCAGTCTGAGTCTGCATGCAGTTAAACTTAGATTTCTTGTAGGTTCTGTAGTGTGTTATGTGTTTCTGCTCTGTAGGCTCTGTAGGTTTCTCCCCACAGAAAGCAATTAGTCATTCCCAATTCTCGTTAATTCTCATTAGTACTCATTCTACATCTCACACAATTCTACCAGTGCTGGTGGCAAACAGACAATGCCAATGCATGGCTGAACATGCTTGGAGGAGAACCCTAACTGGCAATTCTGATTAGAATCCATAGAGGGCAGCATTTAGACAGTCATGGTTTTCCAGCGTGACATAACTATGGAACTCTGGGAAAAAACAAAATAGGAAACACCAAAGAGGTTTTGCATAAATAACCACTTGGGGCACTCAGAAAACTCATAAAATGCTTTCAGCCTTCTGAACCCATGTAGTCATGCTGCACAATTACTCATATTGAAGTACTGAAGATGCATCAGGCTCTTTGGTTAAACTCATTGTTGGCTGCTTCTCATTCAAATGCTCTCTCCCAGCATTACATATGAATGACTGGCCTGCAAAAACAATAGTGCGGTAGTGGGTAGGCCCATTAACACGAGTGCAATTAATCAAAGCACATCTGCCACACTCATGGGAGATGGCGGCTCTCAGATGGTTTAGGAATGTGGAGTGAAGCTGCTCTCGGCAAACTAACACACTTCAGTCTGCCCATCCAGATATCAGATTCTCCTGAAACACTCCTTATAACTTCAGCATGGGTGGGCAGGGCTAAACTGATAAATGGTGGTGGTGATGGTGGTGGTGGGGGCTATTGGAATATGATGTGCTGGTGTTAATATCATGTTAAAATAGTGTCCGTTGACCATGACGAAGATGAAATTATTCTTCAATTATTATTATTATCTCCAATAATCTTCTGCAAGGTTGCTAGGCCACCTTGCATACACTGTTCTTTTGAGGTCTATCCAGATTTTCAATTATGTTCAGATTAGGGGACTGTGAGGGTTACGGTAAAACCTTCAGCTTCTCCTTTTTGAGGTAGACTTTTGTAGATTTTGAGGTGTGTTTAGGATCAGTATCTATTTGTAGAAACCATCCTCTTTGCAACTTCAGCTTCTTTACAGATGGTGACATGTTTGCTTCCAGAATTTGATGGAAGTTATTTAAATCCACTCTTCCCTGGATGTTCCACATGCCACTGGCTGCAACACAACCAGCATGACTGATCCACCTCCATGCTTTACAGTTGGAGAGGTGTTCTCCTCATGATATTATGTGCCCTGTTTACTCCAAACATACCTTTGCCCATTGCAGCTGAAGAGTTCTCTTTTAACTTTCTGATTGCTGGGTTTTGTGGTGAAGATGCAGGAGAGGTTTTCTTTTGATGACCATGAATGATGTATATGTGTCACAACTCCAGACTCTGCTAAATCTTACAGAAGGTCTTTTGTAGTTAAGCAGGGCATTCTGATTTGCTAGTCTGTTTCCTAGTCTTCCAGACCTTATCTTTACATCCATTGATTTTGTAAACTGTCATTCCTCAACCATTTTAATTTTCAGAGTGCTGGCAGCTGCTTAGAAGAACCAATGAGATATATATATATATATATGTATATATGAGGTTTATATGAATACACCAGCTTAACGTTTGGGTGCTGCAACGATCCGTGCATCCAACACATGGTCTGTCAGGACATTTAGTGCTATATAATTTAAAAGAACACACTACTTAACTGTGATCAAAGTGTTGTCATGCACACAGCCATGTAGTCACCATATATAGATCTGCTTCCAACATATACTGAGGTTGAGAACGTAAGGATTGAACAGTAATTACTCAATACATCGATGTGGTTTCTGGCACAAATTGATCTGACCACATAAATGCTTGATTAATTTAACATTCAGGACATGAACATATAAAAAAAAACAACTGTGAGTGGATAACAATGTAACCTCTACATATTCAGTGGGGGTGACTTTGAAGATTACATTAGAGATACACAGAAATAATTCAGTGAATCCAGTGGATACAAAAGACAAGATCTAATTTGCATGACAATACCCACCTCTGAATACCCTGCTGCCCCTTATGCCCGCCTACATTTAGATAAGAGGGCTGGTTTTGCTGTAATTAATGTAGCGCATTCAGATTAGCACACACACACACACACACACACACACACACACACACACACACACACAAACTGATACACACACATACTCACAGAGACCTGTCCTATCTACCTCCATCACAGAGAGAGCGTGCAAGTCCACGAACATCCTCATCATTAGATCATTAGTGGACCTGTCACTGGACCGTCTATCTGTCAGAAATGGGGCAAAACAGGCCAAGTTGAAGATTCTGAAGATACTGTCATAAAGGAAGTGAGTACTGAGTATTATTGAGTATTCTATGTGCTGATCTTGAAGGCTTATTTTAATGATTAATATTAATAATTACAATAATACTAATATTACTTCTACAATTGTTTTATTAATAATTATTATTAGAAGTAGTATCTGAATAATTATTACTATTACTAACATTATTTAGATTTGATAGTTTTTGTACTTGTTATTGTTCCTAACTGTAAATTGGATTATAAATTGTGTCAGAATTACTATTACCATTGCTATTATTACTACAATTATTAATGTCATGTTGATTTTATAGTTTTTATAATTGGTTATAGTTTTTTTTTCACATTTGAAAAGTCTTTTGGGGCTATTATATTTATAATTATCATTACATAAAAAGTTGAAATATTTAAAAATATATATTATTAGTAACAGTATATAATACTAGCTATAATATTTCATTTTTTGTTATTTTCTCATCCTCACCATTTTTAGGTGCACAATTATTTTTCTATTGTGTTATTTTTGCATCGTATTTTATAAATTCATTCCAAACATTTTGTACAAAATTTATAATATATTCAAGTTCATTTCATATGAACAACCTTATTATTACATAAAAACATATTAAATGTATATTTTATTTTATTTTTATTTAATTTAAAAATGTAGTTATATTAATTTATATTTTGCCATCTAAAATTTGTTATGTATAATAATAATAATAATAATAATAATAATAATAATAATAATAATAATAATAATAATAATAATAACAATAATAATAATAATAATAATAATAATAATAACTGTGATGTATATGATGCATCTACAACTGCTGTATTACTAATGTTATGATGATCATTTGTTGGACTTTGCAAGGACATTATATTCATTTCTAATGTGTATTCCACTCCACGTTGTTTTGAAGAGGTTGCTATCATTCAGCTCCTTTATTAGACCGTAAAGATGTCTGAAGCTGATAGATGCTGCGGTATTCACTGCTACTCTGCCTTATTCACTGCCTTCAATCTCTTCCCTTGTGAAGTATGAGTGAAGTACAAACATACTTTCTGTTGGCTGGCAGAATGTACTGCTGGAGCGCCTCAGATAAACTGCTTTCTTTGGATGAAGCTGAGGGGGAACTTGTTCAAGAATAACAGGCAAAACAAACCCGGAGAGTGCAGCTTCCAGAGGACGACCTGAGTCCTGCAGCTTCCAGTGTGGGGATTACAGGCAATCTGCAGTGCCTTCTGTAGCGATTAAACAAAAGGAGGAATCTAAACAAATAAAAGGATTTTATGGCACTTTGCAACTCTTTAAACTGGAACCAGAACCGCATGGTTATAGTCTGCGGATTAAGATGAGTGGGGAGTGTATTGGAAAAAAAAGTACGAGCGGCTCTTAAGAGAACACTCTTAATTACTCACTATTTACATCTTTCCCTGGTGGGACGGAATAGAATTTAATTGGTGGGAGAGACGGAAAAGGACCACACACACATGCATGCACATAGGGTCGCTGGCTTCCTCTCCACAATATGTCTGTACAGGCTGTTCTTAATGAGCGTCCACTTGTGTCTGAGTGGTCAGATGGACAGAGGAGTGTGTTCCGGTTTAAAGAGGGTCTCGGTCTGTGTAGTCATGCTGGGACATTAAGCAGAAATGGCCTTTCTGAACTCGTGTCCTGTAATGACATAACTGCGAACTATAAAGGCCTGAGATTGTTTGCTTAGTCTTTCTCTGTTGTCCTCCGACTGGAGCTACAGGAACTATGACTTAGAGTATATATTACCATAACCTCCAAACATCTATACTACACATATGGAACCCTAGGCAAATTTTGTGGGATGTTTTCATAGTTTGAGAATTTCTTTAATTTTTCAAAATTTTTGAAAATTATTTATAGGAGATATAACTACATGCCATATAAAGTTATTTTCAGGAGATCCTAGGCTACTCGAATATGTGTTCATTTCAGATTAAAAAAGTTACAGAAATATTTGTATGGATTTGACCATGTTTTAATCAAAAATTTACTTGGACATTTGATTTTGTTGTGATTTTTAGCTTATACGGACTTAAAGCACTACATCTCAGGAATCCTTTTGGGTGTTGATCAAAAAATGAAAGAATTGTGATGAATTTTTTGCCAAAAATCATGGGATATCAGTAGTAAATTGATTATGAAGTGGTGTTATGTCATGAGATGGCTTGGGGACGTCCACACGTGTATTAGTGAAGGAATGATAGAAAGGTGCCAAATGGATGGGACATTCCATTTCTGAAGTTCCACAGTGTCTTCTGTCTTCTGAAGAATATGCATGTGGTTGCTTGTCTGTTCTCACAGAGAATTCTGGCCGGATGCCACTGGTTGCACTCATTAAGTACCCAAAGACGGCCACTACACTGTCAACTGTGGTTGGTAATGCCTTCTATAATCTATTCCCAGTACCCACGTGACCTATGGATCACAATGTTAAACTTCTATGTAACTTCAGAAACTGACTCTCCCATCCATTTGGCAGCCACTATCATAATTAATGCTGTCATTCCATGACCATGGTGGTCAGTGGTTAACCTCACTCAGATAACACCTCATCTAATAATTATCCCATGACTTTTGGCATGTCTGTGCAACTTCACATCACACCACTTTGACTTCTCAAGTATTTTGGAAAAAAGAACAATAACAGTGTTATCCACCAAACTACTAGTAGTGACGATTGATGTACAGCCTTATAATTCAAATCTCTCCTATGTTTATTGTTAGTGAAACTAATGGAACTAATATAGAAAAATACCTAATATCATATATCCAGGTGCCATTCATTGGAACTGGAAACCAAATAGAGTTGACTGAAGCAGGAAAAGGCACCTTGAATAATACCTCCCCTGACACACGTCCCACTGGTGTTAATTAAATTTTGACTGTTAGTGAACTAAAACCATTTCCATGCCATCCCTCTTTTATTTTGTAGTCTCTACCAACACTCCCAGATGTTGTTCCGTCACGGGCTGAGAAACTGCTGCCTCCCTCCGTATAACACTAGGTTTGACAGAATTCACTGGTGGCTGGCATTTAGGATGAAACATCCTTTGCTACAAACAGCTCATCAACAGAAATCTGAGTCGCTGAAAGCACCAGTGTTATGCTGAGATTAAGTGCAAATCCTCACAACTGCTGCTGTTGATTCTGAACCACTAATTATATTTTGCTGAAGCACAAAAGAAGTTCCTCCCCAGTGATGTTGTTGACCGTTTCCCCTCAGGAATGATCTAAAAGGTTCCTCTGAGGCTATCTGCAGGAATCCCATCCAGTTCCACAAAAAGGTCAAATGAAGGCCTTCTCTATTGTTTTTGACAGTCAGCCAGATCAAAATTGTTCATATCATTGCCCCACTTGAATGCCAGAGACATTTGTTTGAATGCTTTGAACTTGCTATAGTCAGATTTAGCAAATTTTTTTGGAAGGTCTGTAACTCACATGGATAGATAATTGCCAAGATTGGAGTTAACTGGCAATGATGATATTGGCAGGGTCTACAAGCCTGATCACAGCTAATGCTTTGTGCCGAAATGCTTGCAAGTGGAGTTGTTGGCAGATAGATAGATAGATAGATAGATAGATAGATAGATAGATAGATAGATAGATAGATAGATAGAGCTCTGTTCTCATGACTGCAGACCAAACAAATGAGCATCAAAGAAGTGGCTCATTCAAAGTCAAACTAAATTTTTCTAACTCATGTTTATATGTCCTTGTTTGTATTAGAGTCATCCTAAAGTCATGGCAAACTCCTCTGAGTGGATAGAAGACAGCAATTCTTCCTATGTTGGTGAACTGGAAGCCTGTGCCACAATGAGGAGCCCAAGTTCTCGCATAGTTTTGTACATCTTCATAATCATTGGGATCTTCTGTACAGTGGTGGGCAACTTCCTAGTGGTGTTGGCCATTGCCTACTTCAAACAGCTGCAGTCTCACACCAACTCCTTTGTCATGTCGCTGGCAGTGGCTGACTTCCTTGTGGGTTTGGTGGTCATGCCCTATAGCATGGTGCGGACTGTAGAGGGCTGTTGGCACTTTGGAGCCACCTTTTGCGATCTGCACTCCAGCCTGGATGTGATGCTGTGCACAGCCTCCATCTTCCATCTCAGCTGCATTGCTTTCGACCGCTATTATGCCGTTTGCAACCCACTGGTGTACTCCTTCAAGATGTCCCACAGTCGTGTGGCCTTTCTAATTGTAGTTTGCTGGGCCGTTCCCTTGCTCATCTCCTTTGGACCCATCCTTCTAGGACTGCACAAACTTGGAGTGGACATCTCCATGCCGAGGAATGTGTGTGTCTTTCTGGTGAATCGTATTTACGCTGTCATAGCTTCTCTGGTAGCTTTTTACCTGCCCATGGCTACAATGCTAGTTGCCTACTGGAAGATCTACAAGGCAGCCAAACGCCAGGCTATGCAGATAAGTGCTATGGAGGCTCAAATGGCAGCTGGGGTGGGGAAAGACTCCAGCAAGAAACAAAAGCATCGGAATTCCTTGAGGAGAGAGCGGAAGGCAGCCAAAACCTTGGGAATCATCATGGGTGTGTTCTTGCTCTTCTGGTTGCCCTTCTTCACTGTGAACATTGTGGACCCTTTTATCGAGTACAGCACAGCAGGTGTGATATGGGACGTGTTCCTCTGGCTGGGCTATGTGAACTCATCTTTAAACCCTTTCCTCTATGGATTCTTCAACAGGTCCTTCCGTAGGGCTTTCCTAATGATCATGGGCTGCAGGATATGCCTTCCTGGCTCGGCCCCAGGCATGGACCTCTCTCACTCTAGGAAGGATGTCAATGAGCGCATGGAGAACCAATAGGCTATGTGTCTCCAGTCAGTGGGGAGTCTTTTAAATTAAGGATGAGTAACATGATTTTACTACAGGCCATTGGTAAAGTTTATAACTGATTCACTGGGGATTAGAAATCTCACCAGGTGGGAGTGGTTGCCTGATTTACAAATGAATAAAGTAAAAGAGGATGATAACCAATCCTATAATTCGGCATATAAACCAGCCTCTACAGAGCCTCACCCACAGTGCTTGAAAGTGGCCTTGTCATATACATTTTCGGCAGCAGATTGTAAGAACATTTACCATGGAATTGAAGGACCCAAGGTATCTGTGCCAAGCACAAAGACACTAAATGCCTCCTCAACCACCTCAGGACTGAGAAATCTCATGAAACCCTCCTTTTCCACAGTGAGTCCCTCCTCACGGATCAGTTGGAGGCTGTATGCGGGTTGAGCATGTCTATGTGGACAGAACAGTAAACATGCACTGGAAACTCCTTTGGCATTTAAACATTTAGAAATGACTGAATTTTAGAGCTGGAATTCTTCCTAATAATTCATAGAACACAGCATGTAACACCCCACAAAGTGTTGATCTCAGGTTCTAAAAGTTTACAGAACAAGTGTGAAATTTATCCAGATTTTTATACACAGTGTACAAATGATAGAGAAAACAAACAAAATACAGAGCAAATATGGAGCATTAAACATATCAGAGATAAAATACAGATGAAAAACCTGATCCAACTAATTACTGCCATCAGACGTTCTTGGTAGTCTGAATGGGGTGTGTTCAATTTGGGTAAGAGTTGAAACCTGCAGGAGGATAGCTCTCCGGGGCAGGGTTGCTGACCCCTGATATAATGATATGGGACAACATCTGCTTTGAGCATGAAGGCTGGACCCCCTCTGATAAGTCAAGTTAGAACCAAGAGACATCATTGAGTTAAAAGTAGGAGACAGGGTATTGGTGGGATTCGTAAACACTTCAGATGTCTGGTTCCTATTAACACCACTGTGAACAACTCAAAATGTGAATTTTAAATCAAACCACTATGAACCACTTTGATTTCGGGACAGTTACCTGCTACACATATCATAACAAAGCAGCTTCTAATGCATGTTTACTGCTCTGTCCATGTGTACATGCTCAATCTGCATACAGACTGCATGCACACAGGGTTGTGTGCAAAGGTGAATCCAGGTTGCTTCATATGCAATAATATAAGCAGGTTATCATCCAATACTTTTTCATTGGACAAGCCTTGTGTTATGCATGTTTTGGAGAAGGTGGCAGTGGAAATCAACCAGCCACTCCCATCTCAGTCATGTATCTAATCCCATGCGAATCAGTCATGAACTTCACATCCTGTAGTGGGGCTCTGAGTGGCTCAGTGGTCTAATGCACTCACACTATATCTGAGGATCGCAGGATCAAGGTCAGGCTGCTTGCCATCAGCAGCCAGAGTCTGAGAGAGCGAAATAGGCCATGTTTTCTCTGGGAGGTTAGATGGTTGAATCAGAGCTGGGGACCTGGCATTTTCCTTCAAGCAAGAAGTGCTGGAGGGGGAGAGTCCTAATGGGGTTGGGTATTGAACTATTATTGAATTGAACAAATTATTGGAAAAAATAGATATTCCCGAAAAATTACATTTAGCCAGGTGAAGCAAATTCCATCTGAATAAGGCTTAAGAGTGATCTACTGTATCCCTTTACTGCATTACTGATTTTAATTCTATCTGTACTAGCCAGGCGTAGAGTAGCACAATGGAAAACTCTCCTCAATGGGCTAGGATTGAAAGCATGCCGAGTGACAAAGTGCATGCAAACTTTGCAGTTTGGTAGCAGATTTCCTGTGTAAACCAGAGAGCTTTTCCCACCGAGTGTTTGTGATTGCTGTGTAAATAAATGAACTGTCAGGTCTGCCTTTTTTCATATCTCACAGCCACAGAATTCTTTTCCAGGACAAATAATCAGCGCTAGTAGTGCATAATTCATCATTCCAAATACTAGAAGGTGTTTGTTTATCTTTTAGCACATCATGTAGTGAACTAGACGATTAAAAATATGGACAATGGGCACAAGTTATTCATTCTTCTACATAACACCTTGGAATTAAAACAGAAGGTCTTGTTTTCCCTACAGGATTTCATATTACAACAAACAAAGCTCCCTAGTGTTTGCTGCACTGCTCTCAAGTGAATATACATAATTCCAATACCATCATTCCATGCAAATTTCTGCATGGCTTCCCATACAATTATTTAAACAGAGCGTGCAAGGACTAATGTTTCCCTGGTGAGAGTGGCGACAATGGATTGGGATATGCCTCTTAAACACTGGGCCGAAGGACTGGAAACTGTTTGGAATAGTTTTCTGCTGTAATATATTTAATGTGTGCTGTAGTTTGTTATAATTTAAACTGGGACATGTGACTAAGATATACTGTATGGCTATGGCTATCAATAATACACTCATCGTCAAAAAATAGTTGCACCCAGAAGGAATCAACCAATAGAGTTACTCAGAATGGCAGCAACAGTTGCTGAGACCTGGTACTTGTTTTGGAGAAAGCATGTGCTTTTCTTAAGGGGAGAGTCCTAATGGGGTTGGCTAATTGGCACTTCAATCTTGCTTTTGCCTTGGTGGACAAGACCAGCAAATCCATGTGTAGAGGCACCACAGTCAGATCCAAAATCAATGGTTTGTTGCCTTGTGTCACACCTCCGGAAGACCACCATTCCACAGGATACTTAAGCAACGGCCATTTATTCCGTACACAGTAATCATGTGATACCAGTTAAGGGAACTTCATGTGGTTCAATCGTTTCATTCCTTATGCCATGCAATCGTCTTGGCAACCACAGCAGATGGCGCTCACCAAACTCTTTGACACTCCTTTGCTTTTTAGAAAACTAGCAAACTAATCTGCAGCCATACATCATATTATGTATATAATGTGGGAATAAATGTGAATTGAAATTTGCATCATGTTTCAGTGTTGTGTTGTACTTCTTGTAATGAGCACCAGCTGTTTAAGTCCCAGGATGTGATGACTGATGGGTGATCCATCAACTTCTCGTAGAACCGGTATTCACTACTCCTACGCCATCCGACGCTCACTTCAAACTGAACAGTTTCACTCCATGTGGTTTAGAACCACAGTTAAAATCCAACGTCCTGCATTGTTCACTTCACAGGGAACTACTGGGGTGATTGGAATGGACTAGTGGTATGGAATTTGGTATGATGCCAGATCACTTTTGGTCTCGAGTACAGCCCAACGTTATGTTAAGGAGGTAACCAGTGGTCTTACCTTTTCTGAACACACACTCCAACAGGACAACATTCAATGATACTGTTTCCATCTCAAGAGATCGCCTTGAGGACACAGATGCTATACCACGGCCAGTCATGTGGATAAATCCTGATTGAAAATGTGTGTTAGTTAGTTACACTTACATGGCACCTTTCTAGATACCCAAGGACACTTCACAGTCAGTACTCTACACAATCACACACCTGCAAGAAGCAGCAGCCAATCCTGCACAGTATACACACACATACGCAGTTTAGAGTAATTCCCTTGTTCCATGTTTTTGGACCATGGGAGGAAACCGGAGCTCCTGGAGGAAACCCATCCTAACATTTGCTACCTTCTGAACAGCTTTGCAATCTAACAATTTAAAAAACAACTTTCTCTCCATCAATTTTTTTTTTGATGAGTGTAGATAAATGCAAACATCTATTCACATAACTTCTCTTTGGTCCAGCCTGTATCAGCGGAACCAATGTCCAGGGCACAGATATAGGTTATGCTCCTCTAATCATTTGTGACACTTCCTACCACCAACACTATCCTTGATTACTAATAAAGAGCTGCTGAATGTCCATGTCACACAGACCCTCTAAAGATATTCATGGGAGGAAATAGTGATGTGAAAATATGAGTCGGGGATGTATTCATGTTCTTATAAGATAATTCTTGATTTGACTCTGAAGCGAGACAGACTGGGTCAAGGACTGGCACCAGCTGGTCTATGCTGAGAGAGAGTTATGGTTTGTTCTGTAAAATGTCCAAATGTTTCTGGAGCTATTTGTAGCTCAATGTTCTCTCAACGGAAATGTTCTACTCTGACTACACTGTAAAAAATGATGAGCCTATATTTACACAATAAAGTAAGGTAATAGATCATACTCAGTATTACTAAATCAATATCACTAGCTTTGGTTTTGAGTTAAAAAATCAATATATATTTCACTTAAGATTTCTGACTTAAGAGCAACCGGAAGTCTTTGTGATGAGTGAACGCACACATGCACTTTTCCCTAATGGACCTGTTTATGACTGCCATGTTCCCTGTTCTCCCAGCTGGAGCTTTGCTGTTTCATAGGAGTAGGGGTGATGGAGGAAGGATGCAAGTCACAAGGACAATTTGCTCCTTGGTGCATTCCGGGAATAGTGTGGTTGCAATAACACGGTCACATTAAAACCTTATACACAGATAAGCCATAACATTATGACCATATTCTATCTGATTCTCTGCATACTTTGTTAGCCTCCGTTCACCCCAATCTAATGGTGGTGGGTCAGTGCTGGTACAAGTGCATAAGACATAGCAGTGCTGCTGGAGTGAGAACAGTCCACCAACCTGAAATATCCAGCTGACAGTGTCCCTGTGAGCACTGATGGAGGACTAGAGGATGACCAACACAAACTGAGCAGAAACAAATGAGGATCTGTGTCTGACTTTACATCTACGCGGTGGAGACACTAGGTCTAAAATGACCTGGAATTCTTGTTACATTATCATACATCAAAAATTTTCCCCAACTATAAAGTTACCATTGCAGAGATACAATACAATAATAAAATATTATGAGTGAGAGTCTGTGTTTTTCTAGCACCCTCTCCAGTGGGTATTCCTGCCTTTCGTCTTATGATTTCAGGTCGGCTCCTTACCAAGACGTTGGATGGATAGACCCTGAGATTAGCACCCACAGATGCAGGGCTTCTGGCTCTTAATGGACTTGGCTTAGATTCCCAAATGCAATCAATCTTAGTGAATAACAAGCAAACGAAAGAAGGACATACAAAACGGTCAGTTTCCTAAAGAGCCTTGAGTTGAAAGAACATCTTTGTTGTACTTACATCACCCCTTTATGATTCCAGCTCCACTCAGGGTAAGAAATTAAAGAACTTTGAAGAAGGCGGGACCCCCAAAGGACTCTGGAATGTCTGCGGAACAGTTTTAAAGTTTTGGGGTTTTTTTTGTCTGGATGCACTACTGCATCTCAAAAATTACATACACCACAAAAAAAACTAATCTGCACCAAACTGGAAAGGCATAGAAGGATAGATTTCAAATTCACTATTCTCCAATGAGAAGCTTCATCGGAGAGCCTTCAGTCTTTCCAGGAATAGGCTTCTCAGCAAATTCAGGCCAAGGTCAGACCATTTAATGATCATTTAATGAGTTACATCTTGTGACTTTCAGGCCTCTCACAGACAATTAAATGATTATGTTCATGATAACAGAATGAGGGATAGATTGAAGTTAATAAAGCTATCTGTCTATTGAACAAGCATGGCTTTCATGGATGGGGAAAAGCCCTTTCCCATCAAAAATCTATATATTACTTTCAGGACCACGGAGGACCATCTGATTACTACAGTAAAAACATGAAAACATGACTCTATATGTTCCCCAACATAAGCTTGTGCTTGTTTGTTGGGTGATTTTTTTGTACCATCTAAGTCAGTTCCATTGCTTTACTCCGTATCCACTATGCTAAATATACAATAGTTCAACATGACCCTCCTCCCGGATTGGAAAAACAACAGCGGTCTTCCTCTGCTTTGGATTAGGACTGTTTTTCCCTCGTATGAATACCCCAGTATGTACCTATAAGGAACATCTAGTACTGATTATGTAATGAACATCTTTAAACTTACAGCAAAATAAGAGTGACATCTACTGGACATCAAAGCCCACACATTTCTAATACCACGTGTAGATCTCAGTTGAGGCAGAACATTAGAAATATTGTACACATACCGGTAAATAAAGCATCTACAAATGGTTCTTTGGTCAAAGCCTTTAAGGAATCACCCGTGGTACCAAAAGAAAAAAACGTGTTTGGCTTGACTGAGTGTGAAGAACGTCTATATTAAGCCATCAGCCATAACATCAAAGCCACTGACAGGTGAAGTGAAGAACGGTGACAAGGAAAAATGAGCCTGTGTAAGAATCTGAGACACTTTGACAAGAGCCAAATTTTGATGCATGACAACTGGGACAGAACATCTCCTAAACTCCTAAACTCCTGGTATGCAGTGGGCGATCCAACTTGGATCTGCTAGTGACGAAGGTCTTAGCTCCAGATACTACAGGACACCTTCAGATGTCTTGTGGAGTCCATGTCTTGATTGGTCAGAGTTGCACTGGCAACACGAAGGGAACCACAGTATTAGGCAGGCGCAATATTATTACATGTGCTCAGTAATCCGATCTCAATTGTTCTGCAGTTATCTGATTATTCAAGTGGTCATGTAAACAGTATAATCTGATTTCGGAGATCATAGTAAGGTCTAGAAATTTAATTAAGAAATCCAATAAAGTGTATGTTTACATGCCCTCAACAATCCAATCTTAATCAGATTTCTACAGTTATCTGATTATTCGGGTCATAAAAAACAGTATAATCTGGTTCCCGAGATCTCAGTTTGGCCTAAAAATCTGATCAAGAAATCCAATAAAGAATGTTTACATGGACTCAACAATCCAATCTTGATCAGATTTCTGCAGTTACCTGATTATTCAAGAGGTCATGTAAACAGTATAATCAGATTTCTGTGATTGGAGTATGGTCTAGAAATCTGATTAAGAAATCTGACAGAGAGCCGGACTTTGGCTCAGTAACCAGATTTCTTAGCACATGTATACTCTCCACCAGACTTCTCCTGGAGTTCTCAGTATGTGCACACACGCTTCCTGACAAGCTGCACCTGTCTCTAATAATGGGACGGCATGCAGCACAAACCAGTGGTTCCCAGCCGCATTCGTATGAAGAAAACTGATTATTGTGTGACATCTAAACCCAGGTCTCACAATAATCCCATTATTTGATTACTTAAGTGCATGTAAATATGTTTATTAGGTATTTACAAGATATAATGTCCATCGGCCTTCAAATGAGGGCCTGTATACACTCATTATTAAGGCTGATTGGACATAAGAAATAGAAGACAATGAAAAACTCATCGCCTCAAATCACTTACTCAGTTCACACTTACGAAGTTACTTATGGGAATTCTTTAGTCATATCATTTAAATGGTTTGCAAAGTTCTAAATGTGCTCAAGGTGTTCAGATGGGAGTAGCTTTCTACAGGCAAGTATTTGTAGAAATTAAATGAGATCACTGGCTAATTATTAAAGCACTTTATGGCCTATTAAGGTCTAAAAAGCATAAAATAGAGGAAACTGAAGGAGAAAAAATAAGAAACAATTCCACTTTTCACCTTTTATCTGATTTATTCTGCTTAATATCAGACATTGATGGACGTCATCACATTTGCAAATACAAACGAATTCAAAGCATCTCTCAACAACGCAGGTAAATCTGAAGAAAGTAAGTTAAGTATGACTCTCAACGCAACCCCACGGCATTCACATGCCACTCTCTCACTGGTCAATCTGAGTCGCAAGTGAGCTCATCCGAAATGAGAACATTTCAGTGAGACATATGGAAGTCGTGTGTTCCAAGAAAACTTCCTCCAAAGCATTTAAATAACAATCAATTAAACCTTAAGCACTTTACCCACGTGAATGCCACAGTACATCATGGCAAATCACAATATAAATAGTAAGCAGTGCCACTGGTCCATCAGTCCCATTGGATGTACAATCACAGTTGAATCTTGCTCCCTAAATTTGGGCCTCTGTTGGCCTGAAGGCCAGAGCCGCTATTTTTACCCACGGCTCCACTTTTGCGTAGTAAGACTGATTGACTGTAGAGTGTGAAGGAGCTCTTCAGTGTTGTTCTACTGACTGCGAAAGAATCTGACAGTTTGAAAGGATCTTTTTGAAAGGCCTCGTGAACTTTTACAGTGCACAGTTAACCAGAAGTGAAGGGTCTGTGTGCCAAGGGATGGCATTTGTTGTGGTCAACGCGACTTTACAGGGTACTTTAAAAGGACACTCATTTGCACATTGTTCGCTTCTCAAAAAAGAAGTGAAACGGTTAAAAAACCCCATGAGTTTATTCCTTACAAAATAAATACAAGACAAAACCAAGCTCCTCGTCTTGTTCGGTTCTGTTTTGAAAAGTTGGTCGATTGTGCTTTTGTCAAAGCTGCCCATTTGAAGTCCGTCTCCCAGCAGGCCACTTTCATGTTGGCCTGCACTGCAAGTACGTGAAGGTTCTGGCAAGTGAAAGCATTTTAAACGCAGGCAGTACATCATCCCTGTAACCAAAAAAACTGTGTTTTGCAATTCTGACCCATTTTTTTGTTCCTTTCCAAATCTGAAAATAACAATTACCCAATCCTGCTCTGGACGCTGAGCACATGCTTCCTCCAACCCATGTGTAGCCAACCACTGCTGGCTTTTTAACTACACACATTGCATCAGTGCAGGGCAGCCAATGCACTCTGAGAAAAATGCCAGCATCGATACGACCACTAACAGACACCTATGCTGACCAGCATTGCACTGGATGTGATGTGTGGAGAGAGCGCCCTCTACCCACCCAGTGACAGCATGGCAAATTGTGCTCTCTCAGACACTGGCTGCTGATGGCAAGCACCATAACCCAGGATTCGAAACCTGCGATCCTCACAGTGTTAACACATTAGACATCTGAGCCCCCATTGTTTATTGTATATAACAGCTCTTATTATGAATATATATATAAATTAATACACCTTGCTGTTTACTTAAGTCATTTGTCAAGTGTCAAGTGGAGTTTTTCAGACTTGGCTTGTTTTAAAAAATAAGGATCTAATTATCTAAAGAGCCTCAATCCATGAATGCATTTACATGCAGAGAATAATCAGATTTCTCCAGTTATTATTCAAGTGGTCGTGTAAACAGCACAGAAATCTGTGTAAAAAAAATCCAATAAAAAGTGGATTTTAGCTCAGTAATCAGATTTCTCAGTGCGTGTATTTCTTCACTGATCAATGAAAAACATGGATCTCCAAACCAGCAACTTTACAGGAAACTCTTACATTTCTATTGGTCTATTCATCCAGAATTATTTACACAAAGACAATAGCAGCTACAGGGTTCAAACCATGGAGAAATCTAAAAATGGACCAAAAAAGGAGATACATGGCTTTCATTTGACATCAGCAATATGCTTATTTCCAATTTTTTGATTCCCACTTCTTCCTGAGAAGCTGCAACTGTCCCTGATCCGGAGATGAGCACCCAGCAGGAACCAGTGAAATCTGGTTATTAGCTGAATCATGTAAACCTGGAGATTCCCTGTTATCTGATTATCAATTTATACACTTATATATATATTTATATATATAACCACATCACCATGTTCATTCAAAAACCTTGTATCTCCATTTTTGCCATTGTTGACTTGTTGGCATAATTTGAATCTGGCAGGAGATACGGGAAAAAAATCTTAAAGAACGGATCAATAGAAATATTCCATGACATGGAATATAAACCCTTTTTACATTAACTTTCATTTACATTTAAGAATTCTTTTTTCTTCTCATGTAGGTTGACATTTTGGAGACACAAGGTTTCTGTGTGAGACTAGTCGTACACAGGAGGTTCTCCGTTGAAGGGAGGAACCATTTAACACTGACATTTCTAGCATTTAGCTGAGGCTCTTATCCATGTTTAGAGATTAGAATCAGATTAGATTAGAATCATTTCACACAGGTAGGACTATGTGGTGTTAGGAGTCTTGCCCTGACATCAGGCTGTATTACCCTGTTTGGGTAATAGAGCCATAGAATACCAGGGGATGCTACACTCGTACAGTAACCAAAGAAGTATAACAGTGTTCTAATGGTTCTTAAAAAAATGATGTCAAATAAACCAATGTGACTGAACATACTAGCGCAACTCAAACCATTAGAATATCGTTATGTTTTGTCAGAATTTATTCTATCCATTACATGTAAAGTGACATATTTTAAGCCTCGTTTGTTTTAATGTAGATCAGCTAGATTAACAAATAAATAACAGTTAAAATATTCTAATTATTTGAGATTTTGTCAAACGGTCTAATGTGCAGGCACTATGATCTGATGATCACAGGTTTGAATCTGGGATCTTGCTGTTTGCCATCGGCAGCCAGTCTCATATACAATTGGCCCTGCTCTCTCTGGGTGGGTAGCTGGCACTCCCTCCGCACATCACAACCAGTTCAATACTGGTCAAACACAGATGACTGTAGCTTTTGTACTGGAACTGTGGACCCGCCTTCCTCCATTCATTGGCTGCCCGTCAGTGATTCAATGGTGGCAGTTCGAAAAGAGGTGATGGCTGACTTCACATTTATCACACATATCCAAGTTTAGGGAGAATTGGATGTGAGACTGTAGAATAATAATGGTTTTGGGTAATTGGGACTTCCAAACTGGGGAGGAAAACGGTGGTAAAATTAAACCAAAAACGGCTTTTAATGTAATGAATAATGAAAAATGACCTTTTTGAATTAAATTATGAACACAAACATTTTTACAATATTCTCATTTTAGACAATGGACACAATGCCCTACCAAAATTGTGAACAATCTTTTATAATCAATTATAATTTTAATATTTTTCAGATTCCAATAATGCTATCTTGAGCTTTACCTGGTTCCAGGATGCACTGATACATGTTGTAAGGTCACATTACACATATAAAATGCCAAAAAATAGCGATATGCTTATTCCATTTTCGGATTCTGTCTGCGACGCCCGCCTCTTCCTGAGGATCTGCAGCTGTCCCTGATGAGGAGATGAGCACCCAGCACGAACCAGTGAAATTTGGTTATTTCCTGAACCATATTAACATGGAGCTTCCCTGTAATCTGATTACCAAAGTGCATGAGATCTGTTGATCAGATAACGGACCAAACCTATTTTTATGCAGTATATATTTTATATACTACAGAACGTATTACAGCAAGCCTCAACCTGAAAGACTCTACAAATATTGTCTACATTTACAATGCTTTCACTTGCAGAGATAACATTGTTTGCAGTGTGCATGCCAGACAGCAGCATTATGAGCACCCTCAGGCTCACCCGCAGGTTATCTAAACCCCTCCGTCTGCGGTTAGATATCAGTCTCCTTCAGGCCGTAGCATTCCGGGAGGTCGTAGATCTGGTAGCCTCCCGGCTCTCCACACTCGCTATAAATCCCCATAGCTACAGTATCGATCTCGGTCCTGCCCAGTGCGGGCGTGGAGCTTTTCCCTGCACCACTCTTTATTTTGTTGGACAAGTTGTTCATCTTCTCCTTCAGGTGGAAGGAGGACTTCTGCAGTGGAGGGAAGAAGCTCCAGCTTTTGATCCGTAGTGAGCGGCCTTTGCTCCGGGATGAAAAAACAGAGGAGCCTCCACAGGATTCATGGAGGGGTAAACCCACTTGGTATTCACCTCGGGAGTCCCTGCCAGGGCCTTTGATAGCTGTACGCCAGCGCTGGTCATAGAATCGCCGCAAAGCACGGCGCCTCCGGTGGCACTGGCAGCGCAGCAGGCGGATGAAGGCCCTTTGGAACTCCTTGCTGGAGCAGGGGTAGATGATCGGGTTTATGCAGCTGTTGAAGTAGCCCAGCCAGAAAATGACCTTGAAGACCATGTCCGAAGGCTTTAAAGCAGGGAAGAAAGAGCCTAGGGGAGCAGACAGAGAAAGAAGAACACTTTGCTTAGGCAACATACAACAGAGTACACAATTCTCCCTCTCACTTTACAGGTACACTGCAGACAAATATACATGTTAGCAAATATATATTTATATTCACTATAAACATAATTATAGGAGACATGCCAGATATTATTTTCAACTCAAATTTGTCTTCATTGGAGATGTAACAATGACAAGAATTTAAATATTTGATGCTTGGATGAGCAGTTTGGGGAAAACGTACAAAAATAAACGTCCAATTTATGCAGAAGTAAAGAAAATTCGAATGGGTTCACACGCAGCTCCAGGGGCCTGGGGTTGTGGGTTTCGACCCCCACTCAGGTCGCTGTCTGTGAGGAGTTTGGTGCATTCTCCTCATATCTCCCAAAAATGCACATGGGAATTGACCCTGCTAAATTGCCCCCTAGGTGTGACAGTGCTAC
This sequence comes from Acestrorhynchus altus, assembly GCA_034509495.1. Lineage (NCBI taxonomy): Eukaryota > Metazoa > Chordata > Actinopteri > Characiformes > Acestrorhynchidae > Acestrorhynchus > Acestrorhynchus altus. The sequence goes on along the minus strand of CM067525.1, from coordinate 5,589,988 downwards.
CCTGTTACATACTGCTGCCCTGTCCAGGGGATATTCCTGCCCAATGACTCCAGCTGGGCTCTGGAGTGACCCTATTCAGGAAGAAGTGGCTAAAATGGACAACAACACGTACTGAGACTTATTATTAAGTAACTCATGAAAATCAACCAGAAACTAATAAAACTAATATGCGTCAATGTCTGGACCTGTCCTCCAATGAGTCCCAATGTAGAGGTAGATACAGTCCACCCAACACAGCAACTTCGTGACAACTGAGTTTTAAAACATGTTCTCTATTGTCCAAAAAAGGGAGATATAATGTTGTCAAAAGGTTGTGACAATGTTGTGAAAACGCTGTAGACAACATTGTGACGCCCTTGTGTTGGCTGGGCATTCTTCATACACACCGTTTGGTCCACAGCCATGATAATATAAATGCTTTCCGATTTCTATTCCAATGCCATGCTGATTAAAACTCATTTAGACTGTGTTTAACTTGCCTTGGCAGCTGTATTATGTGCCTGGCAGGCACGTTTGAGATTGGACTCATATGAGGTTTATGCCAATGCAGCCCGAAGCACTGCAGACTGTTATATCGCTGCTGTCCAGTGAAAATCATGGTTTGAACCTTGTAGCTGCTCTGTATACTGTATAAATAGTTTTGGATGAGTTGACCAATAGACGTGCTCTAAAATGAGTAAAATAAGCTATTTTATTTTACATTGACTTCCTTTCAGAGTTTGTTTGCCTTCCCCTGTAAAGTTTCCATTTTTGGAGATACTTGGTTTTCTTTGGACAGTGACAAGATGCATAAAAAAAGGTCTAACATCATGTCAAAACAGGGGCAGCAGAATGGAAGATGCCGCAATTATAAAACTATAAGAATAATCCAACAGAAATCAATGAAGCCTTTGATGGACATCCACTCTAACATCTCCAAACTAGCCTTTAAAGATTCTACAGGCCCCTCTAAGGTTGAGGTAAAGTGGAAAAAATAAACTTGAGATCAGGGTTGGAGGTATGCTGGTTTCAGGGGTCTGGAATGCAGAGCCTCGTGTCAAGTCCATAGACGTTGTTTTCACTAAGTGTTCACTTCTGTCATCACACGTCTTTCATATGCAACCCCCTTTCTTTTACTCTTTCCTTGTTTTATCTTTAAATTTCCTTTATATTTGCTTTTCTTACACACGGAAGAAAGTGATGCACTGAACTGAACTTATTCTCCACAAGAATTCACTGAAAAACAGCATTATTATTATTGTTATTATTATTATTATTGTATTAATTATTGGCAATACGTCTGTACAGGTACTAGATAAGCTGCGGGTTCCTTTGTCAGCAATCTGTGTAAAGTAGCTGAATGCATTCATTAGAAGAGATGTCTCATATTGCAGTCTGTTGTCTGCATAACATTTGGAAAAATGTAGCCACAGTTGAGACCACTGGAAGCCCACCACTGCCCATTGTGTGTCACACTTGTACCAAAATAAGGCACCAATTGATTTGAGGTGAATTGGTACTCAGTCAGTGCCCTCCAATTGCACCCACTAAAGACTGTCTCCCACCACCTTCTCACGCTACAGCTTCATCTAATTCTATTACCACTGCGTGTTAATATAATGCAAAACATTCTTTTTATAGTTTCTATGAACACAGACATTCATATATATATAATAATGTATATATATAACGTATGTATAATGTATGTATAGTGTAAGTTAACGTGTAGTAATATATTCTTTTCTTTATTTTTATTTATATCTTTTTTACTACTGCAAGGGACTTGCACCTACGTATTTCACTCACCCTTACACCTGCGCACTGTGATGTGACAATAAAACTTGATTTAACTTAAAGTTTATCGATTTCAGTACACAGTCCTACCTAAAACACACTTGGGAATTTTCCACAAAGATTCGAATTTCCGAAGATTCAAATGACAAGGAGAATGGGATCAAACCATTCAGCCGTTTTAAATCTGAAGTAGGCTTTTTCTTAGATCTTCTCTCAAGAACAAACGGAATAAATCCGACGAAGACATTGGTGAATGAGGCCCAGTGTCATTAGGCAGCTGAAGGAACTTGAATTGACTGGACTCTCTCTCATTCACACACATCTTCTGCCTTTCAGTTCAGTGCACTTCTGGTTCTCTCAGATATCCCTCCCAGCCTTGCACCCTTTCCGCAGGGAGTAAGGGAGCCTGACTTTATCTCCCACATTAAACAGTTGTCAGCCCCCTCGCCTTTAGACGCCATGCAGCCATTCTCAGCGTTACAAGAGGTCAGGGTCCCTCCCTATCGGAGTAGGGCTTTATAAATAGCCTAGAAGGGCTGTTTGGAAGAACGAGTTCAGGCTATGCTGTGAATTGTGCTTCGGGTTGAAACAATTTTAATGAAGAAAAAGAGATGCACTCCTGTGCGTCCCGGCCAGGAGGGCGTCCAGCGGTTGGGCGTAATTGAGGCTGCAAGATTAAAGCTTGTTCCTTCCAAGCACCTTTTTGGTAATTGGTGTGTTTATGGATGTCTGACCACGGCCTGAAGAACACTTCCTCTGTCGCTGAATCTCAGAACAGAGCGCAAGATCTAAAAGCCATGTCTTTTTGAAGCGCTTTAGGGGTTCCAGTGGTGTCATTTTCTAAAATACACACCTCCACCGTGACCTGGTGATGGAACTGAAAACGAAGCCTAACTGGAGTCCTGGAGGTGCTGTTTCCTCTCATTGTATACATGGAGCGCACAGGTCAGGGAGCTACGACCTCACGTCCGAACAGCAAGTCATGTCACATGACTCACCCACAGCATACACCCTGCCAGCCCACCAGACACACGAGCAAAAGGTTATGTTTTTTTTTTGCTGTGCAGGGGTGTGTTGAATTTAAACACTTCCATCCCACTCGCCTTCATCTACTGCATTCCTGAAGATTCACTTTCATTCAAAGGTGCTCCTTCAGGAGTTCATGGAAAAGGCACACGCTCAAAGCCATATCTCTCCACACCAGCATCCCGTTTCCTCGCGCTTTGCCAAGACAATTCAACAGTTATGCTTTTATCGCTATCAGTTCTTAATTTAAATACACCTTCACTAAAAGGCTGAACATAGTAACGCATAAAGCTTGTAGAATCACACTGGTGCTAAGTCATAACTGGTCGTGGTCAGCAAGAACAAAGCAGCTTGCTCTGAAGGTTTTCCAGACTTCAACTCGACCTCCACTGTTCCTCTTAACTGACATTTCTAAATGACTTTCTTTTAACTAAAGAAATGACCTGTCAGCTGCTTAGAGGAGCCCATGACACCTTGTTGGGCCAAGATTTGAGGAGTGAGAGTATTTCTAAAGCTTTATAATTTGCAGAACCTTGCTTTAATCACTAATCTTGCTTAATACTGGTGGAAAAAAAAGGTTTCAGCCTTATCTTTACACTCATCGTCAAAAAATTAGCTGCACCCGGAACGAATCGGCCAACTGCAATGTACGAATTCAACGGTGTCAGACTGACTGTCAGAGAGTGTCTCGAAATGGAAGCAGGTCATCTTCAGTGATGAGTCCCATGGTTTGTCTTGGTGGAGAGGACTAACAAATGTGCAGAGGCACCAAGGCCAATGGTTCATAGTCACACATCCAGAAGATCTGGTAGCACAGTGTGGGGTGCAGTTTCATATGATGCCAGATCACCTTTGGTCTTCGTTACAGGCACTTCGACAGCCCAACATTACTGCCTTTTCTGAACAAACACTCCGTGTGCTATTCCAACAGGTCTACGCTCGTCCACATCCTGCTGCGGTCTCAAGAGCTCACCTTCACACAGACACTATGCCACTATGTCACTCGAACACTTTCTCCCATACTACAGAATCTGCAGAACTGAGTGAGAATATTCAAGCTCCATGGGATGGATCATCACAGGACACCATTAGGAACCTCTACAACTCCATGCAGAGACGTCTGGCATGTTGCGTTAAACCAGTCCCTGTATTGAGAGACATGAATTTTTGATACCAAAAAAGGTACCAGAAGGAATGGTAGCTCTACAAGGTGGGTGGCAGAGGGTGAAATCTCATTCCCAAATTGAAAAAATAATGTGCCAAAAAAATGTCTCTTCCCAGCCAATCCAAGCTTAGAAAGACAGTCAGCTATGCTACAGAACATCTGGACCTGAGGGGATTGAGGGCCTTGCATAAGGGCCCGACAGTGGCAGCTTAGCAAATCCAAAGTTGTGGATATCAAACCCACAACCTTGTGTGCACATATTCCAGAGCTTAACCATGGAGCCACCGCTGTCCCAGCGAATCTCACTCAATCCAGCAGCATCACGCCAGCTCTCGTTCTATGGCTTGTAATAATAGCAGCTCCCTTGAAAGTGACTCATTTAAAAAGATTCTTTGGAAGAATTTCGCAGAAATTGGCTGAATTTCAACGATTCAACACTCAAACACGTGGTGTTGTGTCAACTCTGGTTGCAAGTCACGCATTATCCCATCAAACTAAGGGCGACTGGTCCTGGATGACGTCTGTGGAAGTGAACAAAGTGCTAGAAAAACCCTCAGACGTCCCACTTCAGATAAGTGATCCAGACACTGAAAGTGATTGGCCAGTTTTTGTAACCACCACCATGACAACACTGCTGGCTTATTCATCAGCCTTGTAGGGCTCTCAATTCTATTAAGAAGCAATGCTTCATCAGACGTCTTTATTACTGTAGGTTGCTCTGTAATTACGAGAGGTTGTTCATATTCTGTAATTATGAAGAGCTGTTGATTTGAGTCATTTACATAAGACTGGTTTTTGGATTGAATATCTAACGGCGTTAGATTTGCATCTTCTATAATGAGTATTCAAGCATTAACTGTTTCAGCTTTCAGCCCAAAAACTGACGTTTATGTTTAGGGGTAGGTTTAGGGTTAGGTTGACTTTAGCTTCAGTTTCCTAACCATAACCTAAACCTACCTCTTACTCTAACCCTAACCATAACCTAAACCTAAACCTAACTCTTACTCTAACCCTAACCCTAACCTAAACCTAAACCTACCTCTTACTCTAACCCTAACCTTAACCCTAACCATGAAACATAAACCTAACTCTTACTCTAACCCTAACCTTAACCCTAACCATGAAACATAAACCTAACTCTTACTCTAACCCTAACCTTAACCCTAACCATGAAACATAAACCTAACTCTTACTCTAACCCTAACCTTAACCCTAACCATGAAACATAAACCTAACTCTTACTCTAACCCTAACCTTAACCCTAACCATGAAACATAAACCTAACTCTTACTCTAACCCTAACCTTAACCCTAACCATGAAACATAAACCTAACTCTTACTCTAACCCTAACCTTAACCCTAACCATGAAACATAAACCTAACTCTTACTCTAACCCTAACCTTAACCCTAACCATGAAACATAAACCTAACTCTTACTCTAACCCTAACCTTAACCCTAACCATGAAACATAAACCTAACTCTTACTCTAACCCTAACCTTCACCACAAAACCTGAACCTAACGATTACACTAAACCGAATAAAGGTTTGAGAACCACCAAATGGTGGTTGATGATGGACCCAGAATTGATTTTTCTATTACATATTTACAAATGATTAATAAACAGTCAAACAATTAAAAGAACAATAACTCTACTCAGTTTAAAGGATTTCACTGGTGACGAAGTGAAGGTAAACAATAACAACATACAGGTAAACATACAGCCTTGTGTTCTAATTTGAGTTCTTTCTGATTTATTTATCCACAGTAGGGAATGGTGTCTCTTAACAGCTGCACAAGTGAATGTGACGGGAATCTGAAAGCATTTCTTTGGAGTTGGACGAAACTAACTCGCACGACAAAGACAGTCAGACAACGTGAGTCTCAGGACCTGCCTGGAAATCCTCTGAAGTTCTGGCGGCTCATCGCATTCACAACATCTGCACAAAGAAAACAGAGCTTATCCATTTTTTGGGCACACGGCATTGAGTTGCAAAGCTTGTTTGAAGCAGCAGGTGTTCTGCAGACGAAATAAACCGTGAAGTGATTTGGGGTTAGATGATATAATATGACCCCACACCCAGTCCACACACATGATTAGGGTTAATCAAAGGCTTTGCTTGCTAATAAATGATTTAATCATAGAGTGCCTTATGTTCTTCTAGAAAAACTATCGGGGTCATGTTTTACATACCAGAATCTTCTTCCAGTGTTGAAAAAAAATGCCCCTAAGATATTACTGGTCTTGTTGTTTTTTCAGATTGGTTTAATTATTTCCCTAGACATAGTGTTTTCATAATGTGTACTGCAGAGCAGGGTATGCGTAAATAGCATGGGAAAAGGCATAAAAACATATTAGTCACGCAATACACTTTTAATAGGGCCCTGAGTCAAACGAAAAAAAGTCAATACGGCGTCCCAGTCCGCATTGCTTGACTGGGCATATTGCGTCTTTGCTGCAACACTTTACGCAAATTGGTTTGTAATGGTTCTGTTTATTCACAGGTGGGATTCCTTCCCTTATTGAATGGGTGTCAGAACATTAACCAAGAACCAGGGTCAAACCCAGGCAGAAGTCCCTTCTACAGTTCTAACGAAGATGTTGTGACCACACTCTTAAAAACGCTGGTCCCTCAAGGGTCCTTCGGTGAAGAAAATGGTTCTTTATAGAACCATGAGCACTCAAAGAACCTTTGTGCATGGTAATGCATTCTTTGCATTGTAAAAGGGTTCGTTAGATTGATGGAGACAATGCTGTCGAGGGTTTTATACAACAGTTCTGCCCACACAAGCTGATAGTGTTCGAGCTGTGCTGTTATTTTGTTAGTAACAGAACTGTGCTACTAAGTAAGTAATGCAGAAATTACTTTAGGAACATAATTGCTCTGAGCAACACTAAACTACATGATTTGAGATTATGTGGCGGATTCAGAGATGGAGCAGTCAGCTGCACCTGTTTGGGAGGAATAGCCCATCGTCATTATAAACTCAGCCCTCGGCACATAGACACAGAGACAAAGGCTGGATTAGAGTCGGGAAACAGGCGATTTGGTCAGGGCTTGTTGTAGCTCTTTGAAGTGTTTCCTTCCTGTTTGTGGTTTGGGGATTGTCTGTGTGTTACTATGTGTGAATAAATACACATTAGGTGACTCGGACGCATTCTCTGTGGGTCTCTGGGGCTAGGTTGGCCAGTCATGTGACTCAGCCCTCTCGCTCAGGGTTGGGATCAACAAGAATTTATCATTAAAAAAGACAGACAAGAAAAATGGTGAGTAGTAAACAGAGTTCAATGTGGGGGTCTGTGTAAGGAGCTGGAGAAGGAGCTGCAGGCTGTGCAGTGAGTGAGTGGAATTTAATGTGTTGGTGTGTGTAAGGAGCTGGAGAAGGAGCTGCAGGCTGTGCAGTGAGTGAGTGGAGTTTAATGTGTTGGTCTGTTTAAGGAGTTGGAGAAGGAGCTGTATATCTGCTTCATTACAATACTGTTATTTCATGATAACACACTCCCGCTCATGTTCTATTGCATTATTATATATTGCAATATCATATCTTGCACTAAAAAGCATTCATTTTATTCATGCAAGGGTTCTTTAAGTGTTCATGGCTCTATATAGAACCACTTTTATTTACTTTACTAACCCCCTGAAGCATCATTTTAATGGTGCAGTTATTAAATTTTTATTACAAAGCTATTACATTTATAAATTTGTCAAGCAATTACAAAAACATGGAGAAATGAGCAACAAATGGGAACAATTACTATTAAACTCTATCTTGTTTTTGCTGTTGATAACAGTAACTTCTAAGTGTTCAATTTGGTAAGATGAGAAATCAATGGGCAATTAAACACGGCTGAGACAGAATGGCCCTTAAACTGGTCCCTTAAGTATTTGAACTGCTCATATCCCATTTTATTATCAGGTTCTTAACTTGCATCAAACACAGAAGGGGTTGACTGTTGGTGCTACTGATCTTTTTATTTATACTATATAAAGTTGAAAAAGGTGCAGCGCTTCATATGTTCGTTCTGAGCTTCTGTTTCCTTCTTCTCCTTAAATCTCAGTCTACTTCTCTAGACTCATAAAGATAGTTTCGCTTATTACATGGGCAGGTTTTTTAAATGACCCTGGGCATCTGCTGGAGAAAAACAAATCCTTGCTGGATCATAAATGTTTTTTTCTTAGGCAGTGTTTGAAGGGGAAAACTTAAGCTCTAAGAAAACAGTTCATGCCAGCTTAAAAATATATAATTTTTTTTTTTTCATGAATGACAAGACAGGAAAGAAAGAAAGAAAGCTTTAACAGTGTAAAATAGGTTTATGTTATGCTGGTTGTAGTCCTTTCTTTGGAGAAAATGTGATTAGCTGAAAGTCATGGGTACTGTGACAGCGTTTTAGGCCCACTGGTCAAAAAAAGAAACTTTGAGTATAAAATCACAATATTTTGAGAATAAAGTCATATAATGTTTCATTTTGAGAATAAAGATCACGTTAGGCGGCACGGTGGCGCAGTGGATAGCGCAGTTGCCTCACAGCAAGAAGGACCTGCGTTTGATCCCCGGGTGGGGTGACCTGGGAAGTTTCTGTGTGAAGTTTGCATGTTCTCCCCGTGTTCGTGTGGGTTTCCTCCGGGTACTCCGGTTTCCCCCACAGTCCAAAGACGTGCATGATAGGTGAAGTGGTGACTCTAAAGTGGCCCTTAGTGTGTGTGTGTGTGTGTGTGTGTATCATACGATGGACTAGCGCCCTGTCTAGGGTTGTTTCCTGCCCTTGCCCCCTTCCTTTCCTCAAAACGGCTGGGCACCGGCTCACCTGTGACCCTATTCAGGAATAAGCGGTTCAGAAAATGGATGGAAGATCATATTATTTTCAAAAAAATAGTCAGTATTTTTTAGAATGATGTCATATAGTGTGGTATTTCAAAAATAATGCCATAGCATTCAGATAATCATGCTGTATATTGAGGTGTTTTGAGAATAAAGTCTGTATTTCAAGCATAATGTCATAAAATAACACTTAAGTACAATAACTTTATTCTTTTAAATAAGACAGTATCAAAATTCTAGTGCTGTGCCAACCTTAGATAATGGACATACATAACCACCCTGACACACAGCATTATCCCTCACTCAGTCTCTCTCCTACAGACACCCGAATAACTGCTGATGCTGGTCTGTCTTTGAAGACAAATTTGCATCGACATGGGCAGTTTCATAACTTTCAGACACTAGCAGGTAATAAAAACTTTGATCTTCTCCTCAACTGCTTTTCTCTTAGATACGTGTGGACTAGAGCCATCTCATCTCCTGGCTGCATCCTGGTGGCTCATGCACATGTTGCCAAACACTGCTAGAGGAAACCACCCCCTTAAAGTCAATTAAGGCCACAATTAGGTCAACAGAGCGTAATATGAAGGAGGTCAGGGGGGGGGGGGGGGTGTTCTCAAGAAACGCTGGATGATTATCAGTCATATAAGTGGTCTCAGCTCAGCTTCCAACACCAAAATACCATCTGTTAGTGTTCGAAGGGAACTGGCCAGACTGCTCTCAGATCAGCATTAAAGTGGGTTTTCTACTGGCACTGCTTAGTCAAGCCTCGCCAGAAGATGCTATCAGCTAAAAAGCTCTCCTTCCTCTCAGAGAATGTGAGCAGAATACCAGCAGGCATGGCCTTAATTACGAGGTTTATGTGTGTGTGTTGTGTATGGAGGCACTAAAGCTGCAGTTTTGTGCAGTGAAAAGAAAGAGCAGCTCAAAATCTGTAATTTAATTAGAAGCTCAAACAGGTTCTTAATGAAACACAATACACTGAACCTTTGTGGTGTCTGTTCTGGCAAGTTTCATTTCATAGAATTCCTTATAAAATTCTTTTTGCTTTCATAAAAAAAAAACAACAACAAAAAAAAAAACATTTTCCAACACATATGTGCTTCATAAAAGCAAGAATCTATTGGCCAATCACTGTCAACAGCTTCCAGGTTTACAAATTGGAATTTACTTCAGTTAAGTCGGGCCAAATTTTATGACATGCTCATGGTCAACGTTACAAAAATATATAAATGATAATGATTTCTATTTGAGAAAACTCAAATTAGGTGCTACAGAAAGATCTTTAAGGGATTCCACAGAAGCACCACTTTTAGCTTCATAGAGAACCTTTCTGCAGTACAGATCTATGAGTGTGAAGTACGTTTTAAAGCTCTTTTACAAGCATGATTCTTTATGGCTCTAGAACTGAAAGTGTATCTTCTATGCAATCATTCAACGAACCTTTCACAACACTTCTATTTTTAAGAACGTACTGTTTACTCCCATCTGCAGGTTAGGATTCTCACTACTCTGTAGACTTATGATCTCCCATTTAATAGCAAGCAGGCAGATAAACAGTTGTGCCACCCTGGAGCTATGAAACCCTGTATATTTCTCAGTCCATGAACTGAACGGTGAATTTACTCAGAGCTCTGTTTTACATTGTAAATTCACTGCCCTTAAGTGGCCCTACGGTCTAACTGCTAATCATGAAGAATGTCAGCAAAGGCTCAGCAATCTGTTGTCATCATATAACATATCACAGACATTTGTAAATATATGACTAAAGTACACACCAAGAAATATATATTATACATATTTTGAGCATAGAATATGATTCACAAGAGGTCCCTTCATCCGGGGACACTGCTTTGAAAAATACAAGTGCCATGTCCTCGAAGAAAAGCTGAGAAAACAGCATCATCGCTGCTGCTTTTCTCATTTTATGGAGTTTCTGAAAAAGGAATCCATGGGCATAAACTCAATAAAATGTAAGAATTTCACATTCTACTAAGACTGTGGGTAAGATTAGGTATAAGGGGTAACAGTTCCGTTATGTTTAGGTCATGGATAAGGCTAATATCACCATGGTGTCATGGTGTGGCACTTAGACAGCCCATTTTGACAATGTTATATTAACAAGGTCTTGTAATCAGTGGTCTAAAGTTTTCTGAACACACACTCTGGTGAGCTGTTCCAACCAGACACAGATATTATGCCATGTCCATCGCATTGCCAGACCTGTCCCTGATTGAAAATGTGTGGGATGCTACTGAACGCCCTATCAACACTCGACCCCTACCGCACCATCTGCAGAACTGAGTGAGAACATTCAAGAAGCATGGGATGGATCATCATAGGACACCATTAGGAACCTCTACAACTCCATGCGGAGACGTCTGGCATGTTGCGTTAAACCTGGTACCATACTGAGAGACAATTCTTTGTCTACCTTCTGAACAGCATTGCAGTCTGACATTTCCTTCTGGTTGCAACTATTTATTTTTCATGATGAGTGTAATCACAGCGGTTGCTTTGTCTGTAAAACATATACACACAAGGGATGTACTATATTTAGACCACATTATACCAACTCTGAAATGGTCTCTTAGTCATATATGTCTGACTCCCCCTTGAGACCAGACTGGTTTGGTTTTGGTCATGTGCTTCTGTTTGAAATTCTCAGTGATAAACACCATAGTTTACGAAGGAGCAGTAGAAACAGTGAGGAGCAATAACCAAGAACAGTGCGGGTCCAAACCCTCAGACAGTGAAATACAAGCAATAACAAAACGTAACAAAGTGGTTATTGCAGAAAGATGTGTATATTAACTGAGACAGCTGACCAGCACAGCCACAGCTGGGTTTGGGGCCTCGGAGTAAATATTCACAGAAGCTTTCTTCTCAATGTTGGAGTTGACTGCCCTGCATAGACCGAAGGAGGGCTATGGACCTGGAAATGAAATAATATTCTATTTTACTTCTCTTCTACCTGTGAAATACACACACCAGAGAAGAAACAACAGCAGCAAAGCTCTCACGCTCCAGTTCTACGGGTGCAATTTCTCATCCCTATGTATGTAAGATAGGAGGGGTTCTATCATTGATTTCTCCGGGTGAAGGATTGTTTACCACATGAGCAATCGACTGTTCAGTGTGCACCTAACTGCATCAACAAACAGCAGGTGGCACCCTGTCGTGTAGTTTTAGTTCCCATATACCCATATGAAAAAATCATATATGATAAAATAACAAATATATATATATAATTTTTATTTTTATATATTTTTTCATATATACCAAAATTCTTACAAATGTCCAAATGTCCAAATATGAATCTCCAACAAAAAAAATCCAAATGTCCAAATATGAAACTCCATATATAAATTATGGATAATAATTTAAGCCCTCCCAAGGGTACCATACACCTGTTCTTACACTGAGCTCTGAGCTTCAAAGCAGTAATGATTCTCAGCTGCAGCTAATAAATACACCCTTCCCTCACAACCACACAGCTGCCGCAACACAGCACCTACAGCACAAGTCTTCCGAGAAGACTCATATCATCCCAAGAGGAATATGTTTGACTCGTTTTGTGCTTTTTTAGCTCTGCAGTTCATGAAGCTGAAGTTAAATACCTCTTGTAAGTGAAATATGGCTCAATGAATCGACCACCCCAGGACTTTGTTCCAACTGTCTGAGCAGCTAAGTTGCAGCCGAGCCGCCCAGGCAGTGAGAACACAATCCTGTGATGGATTTCGACTTAATGGAGCTGAAACCCCCGTCTCTGCAAACTGGGACCCTGTGAGTCAGATTCAGTGGTGATACCGAAGGCCTAGTTTAAACATTATATTACACCTTTATTTCATAAAAAAAAGCAAAGATGGTTTAATGACATTTATCCTTGTGTATTGATATGTGGTTGGAATGATAGGATTGGCTCTTGGTCTCCCTTTGGATCTTAGATATTTCGGTTGCATAAAATCCATTAACCCCCATTAATTAATGTCACCTCCGAGCAGGAATCACTTAGGGATTGTGACAGGGGAGTTGATGACTAAAGCACGGGCTGGCCTATCATAAAGTAATTAGTTTTGATATGAGACAGTTTTGTCATGCAACATCGAGAAGGTTGTGGCCCATGACGACCCTGTTAGTGCACTTATTTCTGGAGCTGGATGCCTGTCCTTTGGATCTTGCATGACTGTCATAAGTACGGACTAATAAACATTAAGAATGTCAATTTGAAAGCCAGTATAAATATGTTGTTTAAAGTTTAATTGTGTTTTGTTTTTTTTTTGGGGGTTTTTTTTTGCTTTGAGTTGCGTCAACTAAAAATATAGATAATTACATGGTTAATAGCTGTAAAATAAAACTAATGATGAGCAAAAGACGACAAATTGGGGCTTGTTTTTGCACTCTTACATTTGATATGCTATTCAAATTAGAATATTCATGCAATTGTTCAGGGAAAATCACAGCCTAATGTGGGAGATATAACATAAAGGCAAACATCAATGGCTGCTCTCAATTCCAGTCACTTGGGGTGAGCCTTAGTTCCCCTCATCTCCTTACCCAATCGATTTGGGAATTCCTTAGGATTTCCTCCAATTGACTGCCAAAGGGAGAGAGAAACTGAACAAGACCCCAAAAGGCCAATATTTGGACTGAACTCTGATGGGACCTGACAGTACCTCATGTATCCTGCTTCCAGTTGGTGTGTCAGTTGTGGACACTCTAAGAAATCAATTCTAACCATGGCTGTGGGGCCAAGTCCGCACCTGTCGATGCGTCTTTACTGCTGCACAGTTGCTAATATACTTATCAGAACAGCAGTGAAAGGTCAGTATCAATTTGGGAAACAGCTAAAATAATTGGAAACAAATTAGAGACCATTATGTCCATGCACTGGACAAACACAGTGGTCTTCCCTCTAGTGGAAGTGTCCTGTAACACACATAGCTCATAGGCATGTGAACAGCTACATTCATTCATTGCCACATTGCCCACCCCTATGATTGCATATATTAGTCCACAACTTAAACTTTACTAGTGTGGCCTGGGGGTGCGCAATATGATGATATTTTATTGTATCATAATACGACAATACTACAAACTAAGTTTTTCTGAGTATGTCATTGATACTTCCAGTACATTTCAGTTCAAGTGTCATTAGCCTCTCGCATCGCTGGTGGAACCCTTTGTGTTCCATCTATATCGAGCACAATACCAGTTAATCAGAGCATAATACTGGCTGAGGTGATATATATATATATATATATATATATATATATATATATATATATATACACACACACAGTATATTAGTGCGTCTACTAGTGAATATGGTTCAATATGGATGGGAATATGGATCAATAGATTTTATATTCATAATAATAGTGATATATTTTGTTTTAAAGTTGATACTGTGATAAGTAATTTATTAAAATTAGAATACACATTTTCTAATATTTAGAAATTCTGGATTTCTGGTTTTCATAAGCTACAAAACAAACTGATCAACAGTAAAACAAAGGCTTGAAATGTCAATAAATATAACATTTTAATGAATATAAAATATGACCTTTTTGAATGAAATTGTGATCACAAATAATGCACTAGTGTGTGTGTGTGTGTGTGTGTGTGTGTGTATATATATATATATATACACGTATCTCCAAAATATCAACTTTACAGGAGAAAGAACATATGTTCTTAACTTTGAATTAATGTAAAATGAGAACTTATTTGATTCATTTTAGAACATTTTAGAATAATTTGCATAGTGTACAGAGCAGCTGAGGGAGAAAACTAAAAATGAACAAAAATGGAGGTAAGTGGTTTTCACTGGACAGCAGCGATATGGTACGCAGGGCTGTTTGAGTGATGCCACAGAAGACGTTACCATAAAGATCTATGCTGGTAAAGACGTGTATCTGTGAAGGACCTTTTAAGGGTTTAAAGTGAGTCTGAAGGTTCTTGACATTTTGGTAAAGACCTGTATTCACACTGTATTAAACCACGTTAGAGGCATTAACGGTGATTGTTACCTAAAAGTCTATTTTACACAGCTTCTCTCTTCTCACTCGCTAAGACATGGCTGTTTTCTTACGTTTTACAGGGTTTTTTTTCTTGTAACTGAACTGAAGCCTATATGGAAGCACATGCACGTTAATTTACACTGTTTAAACTGAATCCCTACAGCTACACACGGGCTCCTCAAACTGCTGTGTGTTATGAGGGTTGCAGTGGCGAACTGGTTTAACTACACCATGGTATTCAAAAATTATCATACTGAGTACATTTGCTTACTATTAATAAAAAGCAAACGAAAAGAGAATCCCACCAATTTCTTACTATTATCAGAGTTAATTATCAGTCGATTAATGGAGAAAATAATTGTCAGATACATAATAATTCAAAATATAATATAAAATATCTTTTTATTTTTCCAAAACAGGGACTTTTACATATACTTCCCTTACTTTTCTCAATTGTTCACTATAGTAAAGTGTTTGCTCGACCAACAAAACTCCGGTTTCCCTTCCTTTAAAGGTCATCGCAAATGCACACTTAATAATAAGGGGTTTTCAAAGGTTCTTCAATAAAGAAAATGGTTCTATATAGAACCATGGGCACTCAAAGATCCCTATTCACGATTAAATGGCTCTTTACACCATTGTTACGATGGCAGATTTGAGAATAACCCTTGTCCAAAAGGTTCTATATAGAACCCTCAATCTGAAGAACCCTTTTAAGATTCATGAGTGTTCATGGTTCTACAAGGAACCATTTTTTAACTGAAGTGTAATTTTTAAGTGTGTAGAACCATTTTTGGTGCTATATACAACTCTTGTACAAACAAGGAACCCTTGAACACCAATCCTAACACTAGTAAAACCCCTTCATCTTGCTAGAACCCTCTGTTGTATTCTCCAACAGCCTAAAGAACCATTTCATGATGCCAAGATCTCTTTAATCATGCAAAAGGTTCTTTATACAATATGTTTACAATATGTTATTATATTGATACAAGAACCGTTGATATCGATTGGTGGGTTTTAATAGATCATTGGCGGCTACGAGCTTCCATAACTTGCTTCATACTCCCTGTATCTCCAACTAAAGAAACAAACTTCTGATATCAAACATCTACATCTGCTTCAAGGAGAACACTGTGCAGATCTGGTTCTTTCCAAACTACTCCTTTAAGCATGTATGCAGGTGCATCTATATTTGCCAAACTCTCACAAACCACCAAGGCAAACTAGAAGAGAAGCCCAACACGTACCCAAGGGCAGCACAAAGAAGAAGGGTAGCCAGCACACCACGAACATCCCGACCACAATGGCCAGAGTTTTGGCCGCCTTCTTCTCCCTGGAGAACTTCATGAGGCGCACAGAGAGCGAGCTGCGGAAAGGCTGGCCCCTGCCCCGGCTGCGGCTGTGCTCCAGAACCTCCTCAGGAAGGCTCCTACAGTGGATTCGCAGCACTACATCTGTGGAGGTCCCCCTCTCCCGTTTGACACCAGCCTCCAGGCTCCGGCTGGTCCTCCTGGCCACCACGTACACCCGAAAATACATGACCAGGATGACCGAGAGTGGCAGGTAGAAAGAGAAAAGTGAGGAGAACAAGGCATAGCCTGGTTCCTCTGTGATGCTGCAGACACTTTCATCAGCTGGAGGGGGTTCTTTCCAGCCCAGAAGAGGTCCTATAGAGATGACAGCAGATGCCACCCAGACCACCACCAGGATGACACCTGCCTTCCTCTCTGTCATGATGGTGGGGTAGCGTAGGCAGTATTTGACCCCGACATACCTGTCCACAGAGATGATGCACAGGCTGAGGATGGAGGCCGTGCAACACAGTACGTCCACCGCAGCCCAGATGTTGCAGAACACCCGGCCAAACACCCAACAGCCCAGCACCTCCAGAGAGGCGCTGAAGGGCAGCACCACGACCCCCAGCAGGAGATCAGCGATGGCCAGGTTGACGATGAAAAAGTTGGTGACTGTCTGCAAGTGCCTGTTGCAGAGTACCGATAAAATAACCAGAATGTTGCCCACAATGGCCACAGAGATGAAGATGGCCAAGAAGATGCCCACAGCCACCACCTGGGGCTCCAACAGGATGCCAGTGCAGTTCAGGTTGGTGCTTCTGCTGCTGGTGGTATTGTTGACCACGTCCAAAGTCTCATTGAAGGCTTCAACTTCACTGGAATACAGGGCATCTTTACTCTCGTTCACCAACTTAAACAAGGTCATCTTTAACACTCCATAAAGGGGGAAAAAGTTACTGCTCTGGCTCCATGCAGTGGACGGGCAGGGTCACCATGTCCATGCCCGTCTGGTCTCCTTGTCCCAAGCTGAGTTCCTCAGCAGATCTCCACTTGGCTCGCATTGGATCTGCTTCTCATCTGAACCATCACATCCTTGGATCAGACCTTTCCTCCTGCACCTCCAGAATCCTCCAGGAGTTGGGTTCTAGCAGTGCTTGGAGAAGAAGCTGCTGGACCAGTGCAGCTCTGCACCATCACGTTTCTACAAGTGGCATCTTCAGCGGAGCGCTCCACACTGGATCCAGCGTGGACCGAGCTTTCTTTCACACCTGTTCTTGGGAAGACCCCGCCCTCCGCAGCGCCCTGCACTGTGATTGGCCAGGAGGGAGCAGAAGAGGATGCTCTCACTAATGGCTCTGATTCTCACGCTTTGAGCTCGAACTACTAGCCAATCGTAGTGCAGGGGCGTGGCTTGACGGAAAACGGGCGTGGAACAAAGCACCCGTTCATTAGACAGTTCTCAGTCTGACCAGCAGAGAGTGTTTGGGTTATGATGTGAGAGTAGAAAACACACTGTCAAAATTTTTTTTTAATTAATTAAGCAATAATAATAATAATAATAATAATAATAATAATAATAATAAATGAAATAATGTAGAAATAATAATTAATAATTTATATATATATATATAATAATTTAATTAATAATAATTTAATTAAATTTTAATTTTTTTATTAATTTAAATTTATTTATTTTATCACACAGACACACACACACACACACACAAACACACACACACAAACACAAACACATATATGGAGCCTGTCTACACCCTACAAATAACATGACCAATAGACCAATAGTATTTCTGTATTTTAACAGAACTGTATATAAAGCACCATACAGAGGCTTCCAAGAAAAACGGCCTGTAGGCATACCCTTGATTTCAGAATGAAAGAGAAGGTGTCCCAATATTTTTGCCCCTATAGCACGTTGTTAAATATTAGCATCAAATGAAGTAGCCAAGTGATGTCATCTATAATACATTCAGTGTGTCCAAACTTTTGACTGTGTGTGTATATATATATATATATATATATATATATATATAAATTATGCCTCCTTTAAATATTTTACTTGGCTTTAAATATGAAGCGAAACCTGTGTGGCCACAGTGTTAAGTGGCCCCTCATTGGCCCAAGCACTACAGGGTTAAAAACGTACACAAAAAAAGCAAGGGCTGAATAATAGAGACTGAATTAGAGCTGTTTCCACTGACGCAGTGCAGCTGCCGCCCTTGGGCCCAGTGTGCATAGTTGCACAGCTAAAGGGAAGGGCCTTTATAAGCCACCAGGGGCCCTTGATGAGGGGTTAAGGACTGTGGACAGGACAGCTATGGGAAAACAACACTGACCAGTGTGAAAAGAAGACATATTACCAAGGGACATGAAAACAGTCTTAACCATCATGCTCATCATCAGGCCTGTGATAATAATTTTGGTGATATTACTCAAGCAGGGAAGTGTGCATGATGTTAAATATCATGGGTGGAGTGTGGATGGTTCAGAAGATGTTACTGTAGTCATGTAGTGTGAATGGCACAATCTAGGATACCCAGGTAACATGTCAGTCCATATGGAACCAACATGAGTAACCCACATTTTGTTCCATGTTGGCCACACATATGGATGCCCACCAGGGATCCTAATTGGACCAGGATAGTTTTTAAGTGGCCCCATCCGGGTTGTGCACGGCACATAGGGTCTAGATGTGACCCATGTTAGATTAAGGTGGGCTGTAATGATGGGGCCACTTAGGAAGCCCAACTGAGCCCTCACTCAGAGTCTGTGCCCACCTGAAACCCAGTTATTCCACATTGCACCCATGTGAGCATGTTGACTGGGTGGTCTTTGCTGGTCTAGTGGCCTGATCAAAATAATCCTGCATAAAATATCCACTGTCTTCAAAGTTCTGTGAAAATTAGCCACATAACCTTGTGACCAGTATTAGCTTTCAGCCCCATTAAGTATTTTGGAATTTTTGTTCAGTCAGTTTGGAAGTTGGGTTTAGTCTCGCGAGACCAGTGAATGAACAGTGTTTCTCTTAAGTGACTAGAAGTTTGATTTCGGTTGTCACTGTATCCTTGAGCAAAACCCAAGTTGCAACTTTCACAGGACGAGCCCCATAATTGGCATCCTCAAGACTGCATTAGCAAGTCAGATGAAGATCAGCTGCACGGTCCTCAGAGAGGCCTTTCTGTAGTCCTGCTCAGTAATGCTGGGATGAGTTCCATCTCATCTTAGGCTTTTGACTGATCAGGGCTTTAGTGGTTTACACCTTCAAGGAACGAGTTTTTTTATGTATTATGCAATCGTTTGGCCAAAAGTAAAGTTTCCGCATGTCACCGTGGACAGACAAATTGAGTGATTTTCCACAGGTGTTCAAGTCTGAAACCTTTTTGGTCCTTGTTTAATTCAAAAAGGTAAACTCATATACTTTATATTCAACATATTTAACTCATAGAACCTGAGATCCACACTTTGTGGGCAGCTACCTGCTGTTTTCTAGGCTTTCTGAGATCTCAGGATCTCAGACTTACCCTCACCCTTATCTAACCATTGATAACGAGTGATAATTATCAGTGACAAAGTCACTCATTTAAATAAGAAGCTCAGTTTGAAGGCTCAAAAGAAGCAAGAACCAGGACCATGGAATGAGTTTTTGTGATGTTCAAGAGTGAAAAGAACCTCAAAGAAAGAGTAAAGTGTAAAGGAAATTTCCTCACTGTGAGACTAATAAATGATGATCTTATCTGATGAGAAAATAAGCCAAAACATTAAAAACACCTCCTTAATATTATCAAGGTCATCGTCATGCTGCCAAAGCAAGTCCCATCGAGGCATGGACTCCGCAAGACCTCTGAAGGTGGTATCTGACACCAAGATGTAAGCAGCAGATCCATCAAGTCCTGTCAGGAGAGTTGGGGCTTCTGTGGAACACATCAATGAGCCTTGAGCACTAATGACTGTGTTGACTCTTCACCGGTTGTTCTTTCTTGGCCCACTTTTGGTAGATACTGAAGTCTTCAAACCAGGAAAACACCACAAGACATGTCTGATTTTTTGGAGATGCTGACCCAGTCATCTAGTCATCTAGCGAACACCAGCCATCATCTGGTTCAAAGTGTCTTTCTTGTCCATTTTTTTTTCTTGTGTAAACAAATCACCTTCAGGAACTGACTGCTGACTTTCTGTCTAATATGTAGATCTGAATACAAATATGAAATTTATTCACTTGACTTGTCAGTGGTTTTAATGTTTTGACTGTGTTTATCTTTGACTGTGTTTAGAATCCTTGGCCAGTTTTCTGGGCTGCTTTTGTAGTTTGATGTACTTTTATTCCCAATAAATTAGAAAAGTATTTATAGGAGAAAACCACACACAAGATTTTCTAATTTTCAGGATATCATAAGTTACTTCAATTTGTTTACATTTAAAAATGCAGATTTCTGTATGAATTTGACCATGTTTTGATAAAAAGAAATTACTTCACTCTACATACACTTTACATCTCAGAAATTATGTGGGAAATTGGTCATCCAGACTGTCTTTGAGCTGAAAATGCAAGAATTATGATGTTATCTGTAATGTTTAGCTTGACAAGGATATTTATAATAATAAGTTCTTCAAAATACTTGACAGTAGTCAAAATAAAATAAAATGTAAAATAAAACAAAACAACCTAAATTATTTTTGATATTTATGTATTAACCCTTCTCAGGACTTTGATTCTGAAATTTGAGCACTGTGTGATCAAAGAAAGAGAACAAACAACCCTTCCCTTTTGATTTTCTTCTATATCCCAATATCTGTGTCAGTGATGCCATTAGCCCCGCCCCCTCTCACTGATCAGTCAGAGTCTGTGTGCAGGTTGAGCATGTAGACGTGGCCAGAGCAGTAAACATGCACTGGAATCTGCTTTGGCCTTTAAACTGGGATTTAATTCAGCTGGACACGAGTGAATTGTAGCTGTTTTCTGAGCTGAATTTGTTAATTCGTTAATTCGTTATTTCATCATACAGTGATGAGACCATCATGTTGAGATAAAGAAGCCTAGAAAACAGCATGTAACTGCCCGTAAAAGTGCGGGTCTCGGGTTCTAAGAGTCACAGGGTAAAGAGGGATGCAGGGATAAAGACAAGCTGGAAAATAGAAAATGAATTCCACCCCTTTTTCTTTGCATAAACACCCTCATATGTGTAGTTCGGGAGAACTGACCGCCATACTTCACATATATAGTTTCTCTTTCTAAACTCCACACTGAAACAGAAGACGACAGCCCCTTTTCGAAATTTTCCAGATCAGCTACTGCAGCTGCATTGGACACACATTTGTCGTTATTTCCATTGGAACACAGTTTGTGCAGCTGTCACCTCCACTGCCATTACTCTCCCCTATCTGAAATGTTTATGAACGGGGGCTCATACACGTCCAAAACTGCCCACCTCTCAGCTACAGAGTGGTAATTGCCTCCCCCCTCCTGCTTCTCCTGTTCAACGCTCTGCAGCAGCCTCCCTCACACTGCTCTTCCGTATTCTCACTGTCGTGTCTTATAAGACTCGAAGAGGCACGGAGTGGAGTTTTCTATGGGTTTGCTCTCACCTATCATTTGTCCAATCGAATTCCTTGCAGACTTTGCACAAACTTTCTGAGGAGGATGGGAAACAGTCTATGTATTGTTTAGATAAACATAACGTCCCTCCTCAGAGGGAATATAGCTCAGGAAATTTTCGAGGTATGGTAGCTGACATCGTTTTATATGGGATGGCGGTGATAAAATTAAAAAAATAAACTCAATTTGCAAAAAGTAATTAATAGAAATCTAATTTTCCTATGAGGTTAAAGGAAATGGAAAGCCCTAATAACTGGTATGTCCTACCCAGTTACTGTTTCCTATACCCTTTCACCATTCTGGACATGGACAAGATGAAAGATTTTTCCAAGAGTTTCCCACCAATATCCAGCAAATTGACAGATGGTTCTGAAGGCAGCGCTGCCTCTGAGGCAGAAGGAACACAATTGCTTCAGAGAATAATCAATTAAAATAACCTGCAGGTAGAGCTTTAGAAATCTGTTCACCAGAACGTGCAAATCACTTTCAGATTTTGTTGTTTTTTCTAAAGAAATTCTTTTTATATGGTATTGATTGATTCTCAGAAATCTGTCTGGGAAACTTGGTAGCTAGCTTCTAAGGCAGCGTTCCACCGCATTTATCCAGTTTTTTCTTTACTCTTTGCCACTACACTATCACGCACCTATAGGGGTGACACTATCACATGAAAACATGGTACTATCCATGCTGACGTTGCGATATGCTTCCTTAGAATCCAATTAGATCCTTTTCCAGGCCGTGTTTGAAGCCTGGATCGCTGTAAAGCTGCCGTGACAATGTTTCTGTTGTAAAAAACACTATATAAATAAACTTTGGTTGATTGATTGATTGATTGATTGATTGATTGATTGATTGATTGATTGATTGATTGATTGATTGATTGATTGATTGATTGATTGATATAAAAGGAGCATATATCTCTGTTCTTAAAGCTCTGCCTACTGGTTATTTTAATTCTCTGAACCAATTGCTTTTTTTCTCCCTCAGAGGCAGGGGAGCATTTAGAACCATTTTGAGTAGTGATATTGCACACAAGACACACTCACACACACACACACATACACACACACACACACACAGACGGTACAAATTCTCTTTGTTTCTCTTCATTTTGTGTTCAAGGCCTCTCTGCGGTAGCGATGATGCAGTTCAGTTCGGAGCCGAAGAGTCGAGTTTTATATATAGTGTAAGTGTGAAGTGGTGAGATGGCCGATACACTTCCGTTGTTGTGTTTCGGCATTCTGCTGTCCTTGAGCCACCCCACCCCACCCCACCCCACCCCCCTCACTCCTGCTCCCTCCTCCCAGCTAAAAAAATCCTGGTGTATTTTTGATGGATCATACTTTCAGTTTCAGTTTCATCCAAGAGCTGAACTGCGCATGTTTGGGAGAAGTATGTCAGTGGCTTGTTTGTGTTGGTATGTCTGCAGGATTTCTCCTCTTGACCTCCTTATGGTTTTCCACAAGCTGGCATCTTTGTTTATGTGATTTTTCCCCGACTCAGTGAGTCTTGACAAATTGCACCCTGATTATTATCTAAATACCCTCAGCTCGCTTGAAGCCGGAAGCCATCAAACTGTGTTCCATTTACGAGGCAGAAGACCGTGGTAGCTTGCATTATGCAAATGTGAAGCCCTAAGGTTGTTTTACTTATTAGTAAGCTTCATAACTATCATTCATAATCCAGAACAGAACTGAATAAGCAAACACCAAACTAGAAATGGACGACAGGGCAGCGACATTCAGGACCTCATATGTCCATTTCTTTATACTGTGATACACTGTTATATTTACCAGCATAGTCAATCTTACTAATAATCAATATACTCATAAACTATATATATAATATACACAATTTATATAGCTTGTAGCTTTTTCAATTATTTGCAAGCTTCTCTGTTTCCATTACACAATCACAAATTAATAAGTGCTACCACAAAAAAAGAAAGATTACAGCCCTTTGAAAAACTATTATCCATTTTATTTTTTCAATATGTGTTATTTTTCCCTAATTTATTTATTTTTTACTGGATTTTTTTCTCTTTTCATTTTCCATTCTTTCAATTTCTTTCTTCCATTACAATCACACACTATTCAGTGCTACCACAAATCGAAATATTGGGGGTGGGTCTTTAGTTTTATTCATTTATTTTTACAGTATATTTATTATATGATGTACATATTTCAAGTTTGTTACATGTCACAAATACATAATCACACATGCTGCCATAAAAATAGAAAGATTGGGGACACCCAATTTCATTTTTAAATCTTTTCTATTCTAAGCCATACTAATCACAAATTATTCAATGCTATCTCAAAAAAAAAAAAAAAAAGATTGGGGCTGTATCAAAATTCTGTCTTATTTTCCATCCTGATATTTTATTTATTTATTTATTTTTGCTTCCATTTTTTTAGCATGCTTTTCTGGCTTCCATTGTAATCACAATGATTAAATGCTACCACACTGTAAGGAAAACTCCTGTGAATCCATTTTATTTATTTAATTTAATTTAATTTAATTTAATTTAATTTGAAAATTTAATTTAATTAATTTAATTTAATTCTATTTATTTATTTATTTATTTATTTATTTATTTATTAAATTCTGTTTATTTTTTCCATTGTTTCTATATATTTTTCTTTACAGAAATATGCATCATCAAAAATGACATTGTTAGGTCCTTACATTAGAATAATATATGTTATATATGCTTTATTCCCTAAACGTTACTGAACAGTCTTCCATTCCAGTCTTCCAGTCAGCCAAGCTGGCCATGCCGGTCAAAAGCTGTTTAACAAGCTCCTCAACTCTTGATGCAGGCCACCCAGAGCTCCCAGTAAAAGCTGGCCTTCAGGCGGATTGTTCAGCAAGTGGCTTCCAGCACAGTGTGACCAGCTGTGTGTTCTGAATGGCTCTAATATTGGCATTCACAATTGTAATCAATGGGTCACACATATCATTTTCATTTTAACAACACTGCTCTCAGAGTGTAATCACTGTAAAATGTGGCTACCTGTCCAGTTTGGCATGTCTGCAGGACTTCACCTCTTGACCTCCAAATAGCTTTCACTCCACGGTCTGGCATTTTCTGTTTACATGCTTAGTTGCCCTGTGCAATGAGCAGAGTCTTGACAAACAACACACTGACAGCTGACTATCTAAATACTGCTGTCCTGTTCTAAACCAGGAGCCACCGAAGTAGTATTTAGAAAGCAGACAGATGTAGATCTGTTATCCCACCGACATAACACTCATTGAGATGCTTACCTCTCCTGTATGGTTTTAATATTATAACCACCTCCTTGCATGTACCCCCCATTGTCCATTTTAGCAGCTCCACTGACCACACAAGAGCACTTTGCAGTTCTATAATTACAGATCACTCTGCATGCTTTATTCTCCTCCTTTCATCCTGATCTTCAATGGTCAGGACCCCACAGGTCCACCACAGATCAGGTATTATGTGGGTGGTGGGTCATTTTCAGCACTGCCCTGAAACTGACATAGTGGTGGTATGAGTGCATCAGACCCTGCAGCACTGCTGGAGTGTTTAAATCCCTCATTGTCACTGCTGGACTGAGAATAGACCACCAACCAAAAATATCCAGCCACGGCACTGATGAAGGACTAGGATGACCAAGACAAATTTCTGTCTCTGACTTTACATTTACAAGGTGGACCAACTAGGTTAGTGTAAGTAGTGTTTAAAAACTCCAGCAGCACTGCCATGTCTGATCCACTCCTACCAGGGCAACACTTCACCCCATGTCGGTATCACTGCAATGCTTAGAACGAGCACCATCCACATAATACCTGCTCTGTTGTGGTCCAGCCCGGTTCTGACCTTTGAAGAAGAAGGTGAATGGAAGGCCCTGAAAACAAGAAGGCAGTCAGAATGTCAAGACTGGTCAGTGTATGTTGGCAGGACCTCGGGACCTTAGTAGGTCGGCTCGATGAGCAGGCTCTCGACAAATAGCATGCTGATAGCTATCTAAATACCAGCCGGTTCTAAGCTTGGAGCCTTCAAAGTGTGTTCCATTTAGAAGGCAGACAGTCAGGCTAGAGTAGTGGCGCTGGTTGCACACCAAATGTAACACTATTCAAGGACTCATATTTTTGCCTTTCTGGCAATGACACTAATTTCACTCCTCATCCACTTTAGAACGCCGTGCCGATTTCTGCACCGCTGGTGACAGGGCTATGTGTTAGTGTCCAGGATTGACGTAGTCACCACAAAATAAGCCTCAGGCACTGGGACTGCACTGATAAGCACCATCATCATCTCACACACCAGGGTCCATTGCCTGCTTGCAGCTGAGGCTGGCCATTCACACACATGCCTGATCTGAGAGCAGATTTGGAGACATTTCTGCCGAGGCGACGGAACTTGAGCTGACCCTGGATCAGCACCTAAGAAACTGCTCTTCTCCCCAGAGCTGGATTGAGTCGATCTGTCACGCTTCACTAATGAGGCATCCAATCCTCACTCAGCCATAACATTTGTGTCCTTTTTGAATAGAGCATCTGCATGTCTAATTTAACGGCCGAAATCGCAAGCCTCGCTACAGCAGGTGCACTTGTGTCAGTTCACTCTGTAGATTTCACAGCGTGATACCACAAGCATAGGCACCAGCCTACCCATACACTTTTAGCACATTACTCCAGCTCATATATTTCATCCGTCTTCCCCATCCAGGCTACCACAGTCAGAATCCATTACCTCAGAGGGTGATGCGAGAAATACCTCCTGCCAGTCAGCTGGCTGATAGAAAAACGGATCTGTCACAGGATGTTATTTTAAACCTATAGGCCGCGTTCACCACCGATCAGGTATCTCCAGCCATGCTCCCTCCATGAGTGGCCAGCTCCAGGCCTAACTCAACACCTGATCCACTAATGGAAAGATTCAGAGAACATCTGTAGACTATAGGCACTCCAATGTTGAAATACGCCCACACTCTAAGCCGGAGGTAGTTTCTTCAGGAACTCTGAACATCTTGTGCTTGAGCGGAATTCTCTTAGCTCTAATTACTCCCCTATAGCACTGTCATTAACAGGAAACTTTAGATCTGTCTATTAATGAGCACAAAAGTCCTCCTTTGGCACTGCAGTGACACTGACATGCTGGTGGTGTGTTAGTGTGTGTTGCGCTGGTATGAGTGGATCAGACACAGTAGTGCTGCTGGAGTGTTTAAACCCCTCATTGTCTACTGGAATGAGAGCAGTCCACCAACCAGAAACATCCAGCCAACAGTGTCCTGTGAGCACTTATGAAGGACTAGAGGATGACCGATGAAACTGCTTCTGTCTCTGACCTTACATCTAGAAGGTGGAGACACCTGTAGGAGTGTCTTAGGTTGTACTCACACTCGGCAATTTGCACCATGCTCAAGCACTGTACTCAAGTTCTGTACTATGAGCACAGTTGATTTAGTGATTGCTCCTAACCTGATGAGCAAACAATGCCTCGTGTGAGTACGGACAGTCAGTGGACACTTAAAAACACCAGCAGCACTGCTGTGTCTGATACACTCATACCTAGCCCTGAAAATGTTATTTAGCTGACACGATTGCAGAAATTCAAGTTATTCATATCTATACATCAAAAACAAATGTTTTAACTCAGAAATAATACTTTATTCTGAAAAATCAATATTTGATGAAATAATCTGATTTGCCTTGGTATGCTCTCCACCAGTTTTTTAAATCGGATGTTGGATGATGCATAAAATCAATGCATAAATTATTATACAGCAACTATTTTCAAAGTTTGTTAGAATGCAATATAGCTAATATAGCATTACAATTCCATGATTCTACTTGTTGCATAAAAAGAACAAAAAAAAACACTTTTTTTGATGGTGGAGCACTGAGTATGATCTCCTCATACAGTAGCAGTTGCTAGACTTGTAGGGCCACCACAGCCTGAGTAAAATGTACCATTTCTTGGACACAGAAATGCACATGGCCTCACAGCTCTAGAGTGGAGCAACTGAGTCACGTTTGCACCCCGTCAACACAACAGCTCTCCTATTCAGGAGTCTGAGAATAGGAAGGCCTCCCTCCTCACAAGTTCTAACCTCATCGGTTCTAACCCTAATTGAGAGGAGGGGCAGACTAAACATCTTGCCCAACCTTTAATCAATTTCAGCTGCAGCTCATTTACTCATTATCTGACCAAACAAATAAACAAGAACCACCGATTAAACTATGTTAGTTAAACTAACAACCCTGGTTACAATTAAATTTAATCGAGACCTTAAACGAAAGTTATGATAAGGGTTAAATAAAACATACAACTGGTTTCAGACCAGCCCCGCTTCCAGTGAGTAATTTCCAAACTGCCTCCAAATAGTCTGAGTTCCTGTTGTGTCCTCAGAGCTGTTGGTCCCAAGGGGCTGACGGGGAGCGTGCCGGGACATGGCAAACCACAGTCACACTCTTTACAGATCTCCCCCAGCAGGGGAGACCGCATCACCACACAGAGTGCAAGACCTCTTTATCAAGCACACACACAAACACTCTTATGCCACGGCCACAGAATCGCCCTGGCGCTTGGCTCCAGCCCGGTTTTGACCCGACTCATCTGAACAAAAGTCACACTCAACAAACACAACACTGCACGAAAACGAATATCACATGTAAATTACTAGTCCAACATCTACTCATACATAAGGGTTATAGCTGAGCTGTGAACAATATTGAAGATAATTGAAATAGAATTTAGTATGAAATATTGTCTGAAATACAAAAAGGAAATGATGCAATGAACAAAGTGCTAAACTAATGAAAATTGCTTAATGTCTCAAGTACATTCCTCCAAACCAAACACCTTCAACTCCAGTCCTTCTGAAATGTAGGATCAAGGTCACCATATTGTTTTGCCATTCCAAAACATTAACTTATTATTATTTATAAACATTATTTGGTAAATGACGATAACCTAGGGACGTTGTCATTGCGCATGACCTAAATTGTCTTGAGGTTCAGCTCACATGGCATAATTCAAAAATTCATTGTTTCAATAATGATGGTGGCACCCTGGCCCAGATATATGAAACAGGGCTGACTGGCAAGTAAACTCAGATCTCATATGTTTCACAACCGATGGGGGTTATAGGGTGCAGTCCTCAGTAATGTACCATTGATGTCAAAGTGTCTGTAATCTAAGACCAAAAGTGATTTGGCATTTTGAAACTGCACCCCATAAAATGACACCAGACCTCTTCAGATGCTGATCTGAGCACTCTCGGTGCCACACTGATTCATTGGCCTTCTACTAAGGCAAAGCTGAACTCATTACTGAAGATGACCCACTGCTATTCTGGAGTGACTCCACTACAGTCTGGTGCAACTATTTTTTGATGATGAGCGTATTTTATCACTGCCCATCAAAAAAGTCATCACCTGAAAACTCTAACTGAGAAAAGCAAGCCCCCTACTTGTGTTTGCACTCCAGGCTCCGAGTGCAGACAGATGTTTCAGCCAGTAAATCTCTGCACTTAAAAGCTTCTCCACCTTTCTAATGATTCAAATCATATCTGGCTGCTTCTAAAAGCCTTTAAAAGACAGAAGCTCCCCACCAGATCAAGGTCTTTTTGGACTTATAGGTGTGCAAATGACAGATGGCGTCACACTTCTGCTCTCCCATTAATGCTAATGCAACCAGAGGAAAGAACAGACTGTGGCAATTTAATTGCACAGCATTGCAGTATAAGGTTCACTGTATTTTGAATAAAGGTCGGACGCCTCAAAATAAAGGTGATAATGGCGTTATTTGTGCAAGTCATGGAAGAACTCCTTTGTATGAAACCGTAGCATCTCTTTTTTAAAGCATAAAGGAGTTTGTGGGCAGATCTTCAGCAGGTTGTTTCTAGAGATCAGAATTATGCATTTTATAGGCTTCATAACTCAGGATCAGAGGAACCTACAGACATGATGCACATAACAAACTACAAGAATAACCATTATCTCATCATAGCCTTAACCTACACCTAATCCCACACCTTAATACATCCTAAATCTAACTTGAACCTACACCTTATTCTACACCACCTATCACATCCTAAATCTAACTTGAACTCACACTCTAATCCACACCTTAATACATCCTAAATCTAACTTGAACCTACACCTTATTCTACACCTTAATACATCCTAAATCTAACTTGAACCTACACCTTATTCTACACCTTAATACATCCTAAATCTAACTTGAACCTACACCTTAATCTACACCTTAATACAACCTAAATCTAAGTTGAACCTACACCTGAATCTACCACTTCAACCTAATCTTAATTTACCTTTAATATTCACTCAAATCTAAACTGTACCTTAATCTACACCCCAAACCAACCTAATCCTAAAAACCTTAATCTTAACCCTTACCTAAACCTATCTCTTAACTGAAGTGAAATGAGGAATCCCCCACAAATACTCTTTAATAAGATCCTAAAAGTTAATAAACAGCAGAATGTTCTCCAGGACAATTTCCCAGCCTCGTTTGTTAATTTTTCATCAAGTGCATTGGATTGGGTTAGAGATCAGTTTTTCTTGTCTTATTTTACCTTTTGTTGGTAGGAATGCTAAAGCCAAAGCGCTTGTCCCTTCTAGTCTGAAAGTTTCAGCAAAGCTGGCAAAAAGCAAACTACACCCAGTGCGGAACGTATTCTAAAATGGGGCTCCCAACTTGCTATAACACTCCAAAGGCATGTGCTGCGTGTAGGGGAGCTTGACATTTGTAGAGAAATGCTAATTTCTTTGCGTTTTGAAATCATTCCTCTCAAAGGTTCCCTTGGCTATCATTATGAGTGTGATCTACTTACGGTTTTCCATAAAACCCAGTTCAAGGCTAACGCAGATTACATGACAAACAACTGAAACATGAGATTATTTGGCAAATGGAGAGCGCTCGAGTAAGCTTGTGTGGGTGTAAGTGTTCAAAAAAGTTGACTGTAGAGGATTAGATGAATGTCTTGAGGGTATAAAAAAAAGGGTGCGGAGAGAGAAGTCTTCTTTTTCATTTCCTTCTGTCTAAAAACGAGTGACATTATTTATCTTTCAAATTTTATTTCTGAATCGTTAGCTTTTTAATGCCCAAGTTTTGGCCTTTAGAGCCACATCTATCCTAATATTTCACTTGTGAAAGTTTAAACAGAAAACAAATGTTGGCCTGCGCTTTTCTAAAGCTTTCTTTGTGCCTTTAACCTTTTAACTGATTCTACGACACAGACTTCTAAACTTTATCATGCGGAACAGCGTACTCTGTCTCACCCAACAACATGCTTTTGGAGGAAGAGGACGTTTAGGGTACTGTATTAGAAATAGACCCGTGTGGAGGCTGCATGGCCTGGCTGTTTCTCACAACTCAAGTTCTATAAACTAAAAAAATTAAATGTATGCCAAGTCAGTTTTGATCAAAATGTCATCAAATTCATATACAAATATTTCAATTCTATTTATTTTTACATCTCAAAAGAAGAAACGTCTGATTAGTCCAGGATCTCCTGGAAATGACAATATCTGATATGTCTGACTGTCTCCTATAAATACTTTTCTAATTATTTAGCAAAATGTATACATCAAAGCATGAAAACATGCCCTAACAGGTTCAGCGTTAAGCCTTTGTAATTTGATGTGTATGTCCATAATCAGACGCCCAGAATCTCACATTTCTGAGATAACTTGAATATGAGAATTGGAAATCACTGTTGAACTGTATTGTTTAATTCATTTGATTGGGAATTTTGCCTAGTTCGATGGCCAGTCCATCACTGGATGTGCTGTAGAGAATTATAATGGAAATGGTGTGAAAAGTGAAAAAGTGAACATGCTGAAGAAGCAAAATAGTGATGGTGAAGGATGAAAGAGATGACAGAGATGATTAGTGATGGTGATGCTGATGGGGTGAGAATTTCACAGAGCAGTCTAGGAAGCCAAAGAATGTTTGCTTCTCTCTCTCTCTCTCTCTCTCTCTCTCTCTCTCTCTCTCTCTCTCTCTCTCTCTCTCTCTCTCTAATCCCCAGTGGCTGCAAAACAGTGTCACTGTTGTCTAATGGGAAACTCAGCTGGATGCTGTGATGCTTGTTGTATGTCTTTAACATCCAGAGTTCAAGGATCATGTTGTTGGTTTCACAGGGTTACACTGTTCTCCGTTACCCAGCCCACTTCACCAGAGTTACATAGTGCAGTTAGTTTAGAGTAGCAATGGGCAAAAGTGATACATAGCCTTAGTAATTTTTGTTTTTCAAAACATTGAACTTTTAAATTCTCTTAACATATCAGATGATGACAAATGTGAAAGGTCTATGATCTCCTGAAAATAATATCTAATATTAAAAAAAATCCTGTAAAATTAGTCTAGGGTTCTAATGGTTAATTGCTACGACTACGATGGTAACAAAAGGAGTATTTAGAAAAAACAATATCTAAAAGGAATGAGAAATAATGAATAAAGAGTTACAACCGGCTGTATTTTTCACTGACAATGACTGTGACTCTTAAAGGTTAACATGGTTTCATAAAACCCAGGATGCCAGGTAAGGTGCACAGCTGAGAGCTCAGCATGGGAAATAATCTTTCACAGTAGCCAGAACCAGGCAGTGTGTTTTGATCCATGCAGATGAAAAGTGTAGACACACACACACACACACACACACACACACATACACACACACACACACACACACTGCAGGACAGAGAAAATCAGAGAAAATCTCTAGAGATCATTCCTGGTAGGGGAAGATGGATGTGTTGCTTGTTTACAATGACTCTGACAATCCTACACAAACAGCCTAAAGAAACACACACACACACACACACACACACACACACACACACACACACACACACACACACACACACACACACACACACACAAACATATCTCAAAAACCATAATGGCATATACACATCACAAGCCATATAATGGAACACACACATAAATACCACAAGCTGTAATAGGACACATATGAACACACACACACAAAGTTCACAAGCCATAATGGCACCCAGGCTGGAATTGTGCATGCATACACACATACACACGCACACACATACACACATACACACGCATTGAATATACACTTCAGCTGTGGCTTTTTTGCAGTGTAATTGTGCGCGCACACACACACACACACACACACACACACACACACACACACACCATGAGTCCACATTTCAGCACTTTTGTTTGATGCATTGGAAATTCGCCCAATAGGTGAACATTTTTATTGGAAGAAACACTTTTGGTACCATTAAGACCAACAATTAGATCTAAGGCGGGTTTTCTCAACCTGTGGGCCAATGGCAAGCAGGAGACAGAATCACAGACCTTTGAACCTGCAATCCAGTGTTACCAGATTAGACCTCTGAGCCACTTTGGGTCCTTTTTTATTGATATCTTAAGGGTTTAACCTACAAGGCGAAGGTGGCAGTACATTAAAACTAGAAGATTTCAGCCATTTTTGTCTGTAGCCTCAAGATACAGTTCTTGAAACTGAAACAGTTGGTTTACATAAAGTGGTTCACATGACTTCACATGCCCTGCCCATGCAATCCCATTCTCAAACACCACAACTTAAATCTGTGAGCAGACACAGTGTGTGTGCCGGATGAACATCAGCTGATGGCCAGATCATCCTGGTTAATGCCAGCCTGGGGGCAAATCGTCCATAATAAAGGTCAGCCAATGGGCAGAACATCAAGGAAGCCCACTTTGAACACCAGGCAGCTGGCTCTTCTGCTATGGTAGCGTGGATTGGAAGTGTCAGAACAGTTCACACTGTGTCGATTGGCCACGAGCACCGTCTGCCTCCGATTACGCACAGTGGGCTAAAACCTTCTCCTCGTGAATTGCCATGAAAAGCCATAGTTGGCTTAAAAACCATAGTTCTTCCCTGACGCTCTCTGCTTCACCCATCCCCTCTCAAGAAATCAATTCTGGGATCCAGGCACAACCTTGCAGAAAAAACCTGATGAATAATTTCCCATCTAGATTCCAGGGACAGTTTGTCATATCTCCTTCCCATGGCCCACTGAGCTGGAATAATGGATTGCTACCTTTAGTACTGACTAACAGAGAAACAGAGAGTTGAACCACTGCTCTTGTTTGTTCTCTGATTTCAAGTGCAGCTAGAATTCCCCGTGTGATCAAGGCACCATCTGCAGAACCTGAATTCTACCCAAGGTTCCCAGATAGTGCAGCAGCATAAGAAACAATACAAGGATTATGACAGTTTCATAGAGTGCTCACATGTTACAAGTAGAAACAAATCAAATAAATTAGGAAATAAATATTAAATTGGTCATCTCTTGGACCCCACCAGTCCACAAATTGAAGAAATTCAAGACCATTTTACCCCGTCCAGGAGTGTTCCACCAAAAGGGCAACCCGTGTAATATGACAAGACGTCACAACTGAGCACAAGAAAAGTTCTAAGCACCTAAAGGCCTTTCTAACATTGACTAATGTTAACAATCATTAGTCCACCATCAGAAGAACAAAGAACAACGGTATGCATGGCAGGGTTGTGAGGAAAAAGCCACTGCTCTCCAAAAAGAACACTGCTGCCCATCTGTAGTTTGCATACAATCAAGTTGCATGTATTGCTGAACAAGGGGGTCAGATTCCTTAATAAATAAATAAGCAAGTGTAATATTTTTGTCTCATTTGTATGATTTGGTTCTCCTTATGTACCTTTAGGACCTGTGGGCCATATATACTACCCATACATACTGCAGGCAAACATCTTTTTCTGCTTTGAGAACCTTTTATCCATCAAATGCCATTACTCAAAATGGTTCTGAAGGCAGCACTGCCTCTAAGGCAGAACAAATGCAATTGGTTAAGACCATAACTGATAAAACACAACCAGTAGGTGGAGCTTTAGAAACTGCATGCCAGCACAGAGAATACCATGATGTTTTCACGTGTAACACTAAGAGGCATGTCTTCAATTCCATCATGTTCAATAGCTAAGAATCGCACACCTTCTATCCACATATAAAACTCTGAGGAGCAGAAACACATTTCTAAAGCCTACTGGTTATTGTCATAGGTTTTTGCCTCCAAGGTAGCGCTGCCTCCAGAACCATTTTGAGTGATTTGGCACACAAGCTTGTCAGTCTACAATCGATGGCCATTTCAGTCCACCCTCAAGCGAAGGCCTTGGCTCTGTGATCTGAAAATCAAGACTGCAGTTCTTAAAAATCACATAGCAGATGAGCTGAAGCAGCAGGACAAATTTGATTACAGCCTCTTTGATATCCCTATAACTCCACGCATAGCATATCAGAATATCAAAGACAACTGCACTTTGATTCCTTGTCTCGATTATCAATGATAACTGCTCAAAGGAACTCTCTTCCGAGCTCTCTGCTGTGAATTTGCCACTGGGGTCTCCTTCAACCTTGCTTGTACCTTGTGTCTATCTAACAGCTATTTATGACAGAGTAGCTCAGGGACCAGATTCATGAAAATAGTGACGCTCAGAGGACCTGTTACTGTTTAGGTGGTCAAACCCATCCCCAGAGATGAGATCTTGAGTAGATGCTTGCACAGCTGTCCAAAATTAGGACCATCAGCTTTGTCGTCTATGAGTTTAAAAGTAAGGAAAACCCATATAAAATGAAAATGGTTTGGAGGCCAGTCATCCCGTTTCCACAGGGTGCTGAAACAGTGCCGTCTACACATTAATCACATGGTACTAGCTAAGGGAACTTCAGGTGTTTCAAGCACTTCATTCGGAATATCCTGCAATGTTATCACATGAATAACAGCACATGGCATTCGCCGCAACCTTTGACACTCCTTTGCTTTCTAAAGTAACTAGTAAACGAATTAACTGCAGCCATGCATCATATTATACATGTAATATGGGAATAACATTTCTATTGCAATGCCGGTGATTAAGGCCAGTTGTTTAACCCCCAAGATGTGATGACTGATGGTCGAACTTACTGTCAAAGTCCTGCATAATAAATAAACTGGTACTGAAATGGTCCCACGTCCGACATGCTCCACTTCACAGGGAGGTACTGGGGTGAAATGCACCTCTTGCACTTTTGAATCAATCTGGAACTGGCTCTGTTGCAGTTCCTGAATCTAATTTTGAACCATTCGCATTTTCACCAACAAAAATAGGTTTTGGAACCTGAACAGTTGGTTCACAGCGGGAACCAAAGATTCGTTTTTACAGCTAAAACCATGACGATAACTGTTGGCATGTCTAGTTGTACAGGAGCAAAGAGCAATGGTGACACCCACGAATGCAGCAAACTCAGCATCCAGGGTTGCTGTAAGAACAGCACAGCGTGTCTGTGCAGGGCCCTCTGATGTATTATGTATGGGTATGTGACGTATCACACTGGAAGAGAATTTCACCAGAAAAGCAGTGGTGTTCTTCATATGAACGACTTTATTCGTTCTCATGTTCAAACAGTGATTGTTTATGAAATCAGAAAACGCTCTGCATAATGTGATCAATATGCTTCCCATAATGGACATCTATGTCTACCGTTCCTGATGAACTTTCACCAAACATCATCTTTAAGATGAACAACATTTTGTATCTTCACAGGCTAAACAAGTGCCTTGACATGACCCCAGAATCCAAAGGGGATTAATCCGGAGAAAGCGGTGACCACTTGATTGGACCCCATGACCCATCCACAGAAACTGCACGTCAAGATTATGCACGACATTGCATTTGTAATGAGCTGGGACTCAATTTTGTTGAAATGAATCAGGAAATGTTCCCATCCTCTGACAATAATGAACACAATGCTTCTTCATCTGTGCCCTTCCACAATGATCTTCTCCATCAATGAAGAAAGATCTCACAGTTCAGGTTAATTACCTGTTAATTACCCCGCACTCACAACCACAGCATACCACGACTTTAGGTAGGGCAACCTGTCTTAGATGGATGGAGTCCACTGGAGGTTTTTGAGCAAGTAGCCCAGCCAGTCCAACCAGATTCTGTTTGTTGAACTCACCATTCTTGAAGACATTAGTGTAATCAACAAACAGAACCTGTGTGTCACCCAATCTGCAAATTTTACCCGATGGTCTAGATAGTCATTGGTCAGTTGGTCAAGGATGATACAAAGATACAAGGATTTACAATGAAAACTTTGGTCTTCATCACAGGCATTTTGGCAGCTCAACATTACATTAATGAGGTCCTGCAACCAGTTGACCTACCTTTTCAGAACACATAGTCCAGTGCACTATTCCAACAGGACAATGCTCGTCCACATACTGCTGCCATCTATAGAGCTCACCTTGAAGACAGATACTATGCAATGGTCACTCACATCATCAGACCTATCTGCCATTGAAAATGTGTGGGACGCAATTGGACTCACTATCAACACTCCACCTCTAACTCCATTACCATACCAGGCATGTTGTGATTTACTCAACACCGTACTGAGAGACACTACTTCAGTATGTGTAGATCAATAAATATTCATCATATCAGTCTACATTCTTAATCATGTATTGTTCCTGCTAAGCTTCTGCTGAACATTGCGTCAGGTCTGGGCATCTGGCCTTCTCCTCCATGCGCGATGGCTGCCTGGCAACGATGCGAATGGCAGCAGTTTGAAAAGAGGTGGTAGGTGGATGATCTCTCCCCCCTGGCGCTGAGAGCAGGTCACGTAATGTGGGAGACAACTTAGGGAGATGGGTAATTGGCATCTGACAGCATTGATGTCTAAATTAGTAGGGACGTAAAAATTGGAAAATGGCAAGAAATTATTCAAATAAAAAATGAATAGCATTGCAATCTGACGCTTCCTTCTGGGTGCAACTGTTTATCAACAACGAGGGTAAATGGACATTTCCTTTAGTCTCCTTTTGAGACCACCAGTATTGATTCATTCTTTAGGCAAAAAAAACTCTGTCGAAACCTGCACAGAAGTCCACAGTGGACTCGTCTTGTCTTTTCCTTGGCCATCTGGCTCAATCAGGAGTTTTACCCCATTTCCACCTAATTTAGACACTGAAAGCTTTCCAACTTGGCCTTATTTACCCAAAGCATCCAGCGCCTTATTAGCAAGCTGTTTACTGTCTGAGATGTTAAATATCTGGCTTGCTTTGGCAACAACAGTATTGAGGTGCAGTGAGGAGAGATTTTCCTTTTGCACGAGGCCAATGGTGTCAATTCCCATTTCCCTTCAATGTTTATATTCTTTGGACAGCTTGTCGAAGGTAGTTGCATCTCAAGGAACCTCCCCCTGGTTTCCCTATCTCCATTTACCTCGCAAAGAACCTTAGAGGAGAATATGGTTGCTCTTCTTATCTGAAGTGGTCGGTCTCATTACTTAAACATGTAGATTGCTGACATTTGTGGATGCACTCTTGCTGATGTTGCAGGACCTCCATCTTCCGTGGAACATGGTGTAGTGTGGGGGAAAAGAGAACGCAACTGTGAGGAGTGAGAGGACATAGAGGGCACGGGTGGAAATCTGATATATGGTCACCTACAGATTTCAAATATTTGGCCCACAGATGTTGCAGCTGGGCCTGTAGATCCTGCTCTTGGGTTTCCCAAAGCTGACATCCCAACCGGTCCTATATAGTGACCAGGCAGGGCAAGGAAGTGTGCAATATGGCGCACACACATTCCTGGGAAAGCCTTGCTTTCTGTGGGAGCATTATCCTGCTGAAAATTGCCAGGTGGAAGCCCTGCAATGGGATGATGCCCACAGGACACTGTTGGTTTAAAAACTCTTACTGGTCTATTCAGACCTGCGCAACACACACCCCCACCCACATAATAGCTGCTCTGTGGTGGTCCTGTGGGGTCCTGATCATTGAAGATCAGTGATAATAGCGGAGAAACAGATGAACTACAGTCTGTAATTACAGAACCACAAAGTGCTCCTGTATGGTCAGTGGAGTTACAGAGAGAGCAAGAGAGACAGAGTGAGATGCGTGGATGAGGCTGTTGGTTTGCTTCTGCTGTAAATTGCAGCTTTGTTCCGGAGCTCCATTGCGTGGGCAGGATAAGCAGATGGAACAATTAATTTGTGTGTGCGAAAGCTACCATTTCAGTCTCAAAGGTTGATTCGTTAGCACCCTTTGAGCGTGTGAGGCATTGTATGTTCAACAAGATAGTTTGGACAAGCCAGCTGGGACTCATTTTAGAACCTACAGTACTGTTTGTCTGGGAGATGTTTGAGCCAAGAGCTGTCCAGCGCTTTCAGCGAGGTTGTCTGACATTTTTCAAAAGTCCTTCAATACTTAATACATTCAGATGCTAATTAGGCTGCTCAAATCAACCTGGTATTTTCATAAACTTGGATTATGTTACGCACAGGTCATTATTTTTCCTCTGTTGGTTGTTTCTTTGTGTTGGCCAGAAAGTCCTCAATAAAGCCTCGTGCATAGCAGCTCTGTTGATAACCCCAACCTGGGCCGTGAACCTTTAGTTTCTAAAGCCAAGCGTGAAAGGTACATTACAACCAGATCTTAGCTCTGCCGAGATCTTATCTTCAGCCTGGATTACGCTGAACCTGCACACAAGGCCTGCTTTGCATGGAGGCACTTTTTGCGTTGGCGTGTGGTGATGGCGCATTTCTGAAGATGAAAATTCACACAGTCACAGTTGCAAAGCTTCAGATTTCACTTCTTCTTCAACACGCTGTTCTCTGGGTGATAAAGAACATTTTGGTTAAAACACAGAGTGAAACTTTTAGTGGTTTAACCTTTTTAACCTAAATTGTATTTACTTTTATAATATACTTTTATCCACCAAAACATTTTAAAGGTATTTATAGGAGACACACATGCAAGATGTTAGTTTCAGGAGATTCTAGGTGCAAATTTTAATAACATCTCTATGTGTTTATGTTTTGATAAAAAATTACTTGCACCTAAAAAATGTATGTTGGGTTTATTTTTTGTTGTTGTCGTTGTTGTTGTTGTTTGTTTGTTTGTTTGTTTGTTTGCTTTACAGCTCAGAAATCCTGTTTGGAAATCAGTAGATTAATGTAGGAGATGATAAGGAGAACACCAGGATGATGCATTGTGGGAGTGCGTGGAATATTGAGCTTCTCGGCCACTCAGTCGCTGTCAGCAGAAGTGAAAAACACACACTGTACACCAGTCCCTGTACACCACACACACATGCTGATACACCCCCCCCCCCCCCCACACACACAACACCCCACATCCCCCTGACACACACTCACACACTCACACTCATCCTCTTGTCCTGTGCTTGACACAGAGTGTAAATCCCTCTTGATTGCAGCCCAGAACACAAGTTTACTCAGTGCGGTCCCTCTGGGAGGGCTCTGTGCGTCCCCTCTCCTCTCACAGTCCGGAAGCCTGGGCAGCCTGTTCTCACGCTGTATGCAGAACACGTCTCTGGACGTGGTGGTGTTGCGTCCCTTTACAAATAGCTGATCGTTTTGATTACTGTGATGAGTTGGTGGACTTTGATCACACTGGGTTTCTAACCCAGCTGTTACACATATTACTGTTCAAAAACAGTAAGAAACAAAACAAAACAATGAAAAACAACAAAAATAATAATAATATATATAGTATATTATTATTACTACTATTATTAGTAGTAGTAGCAGTTTAAAATGTTATTTTACACTTAAAAAATAAATGTACTAAAATTACCTTTCTAAATTAAACAATGAACAAAAAAATGGGAAAAATTCCCATTTTATATATATATATAAATATATAAGTTACATACAAGTGTGTAATTTTTTTATCTGAATGAATATCAGCATCAAAGTCCAGGAGTTACAGGAAGAGCAGACAGTGAGGTTACGTGTCCAAATAAAACAAACAAGAGGCCGAAACTAACCAGAATAAAGGACATAAAGGAAAAAATCAGCAGAAAATATTTAAACAGAAGACAAAACCTTTATTTCACCTTTTATAAATCAAAAACATTCAGTCCAGTTTGGCTTTATAGCAAAAGAAAATGTGAACAAAAAAGGATTATTGTTTAAATTAATTAATTAATTAATTAATTAATAATAATAATAATAATAATAATAATAATAATAATAATAATAATAATAATAATAATAATAAATGGGAAAATTGCTGGTGGGCCATAGATGTGGGCAGCTGAAACACCCTCACCCTCACCCCCCACATGGTTTAACAAAACTAAACCAAATAAAAAACCTCCCACGTGCCCTAACAAGCTGCCTTGAAAGTACTCATTCTGAACTTTTCAAGGGCAGCATTTCTTTTGTTCTGGCACAGGGACATTAGAAGGGAACTTCTAATGGGTTGACTAAACGTTTGCCCTGTACTTGTAAATTTATGCGCAGGAAGTGCAAGAAATGCAGCAATTAAACACATTTGAATACATTTTGCCTAGAGTTTATTCTGGATATGAGAAACGAATGATGTGACTTTAACAGTTTTAGTGTGCGATGTCGGATGGGTTTGTAACACTGCTCGATGAACACTCTGGAAGAATAAAAAAGGAGCTGGCTCACATTTTTTTATGGCCATCAGCAAATTTATGCAGATTGCATTTTCTGTCCACTTAAATGCTACATACAGCTTCTTAAATGTTCCCTGAAATGATGTTGAAGGTGCCCCATTCTGCTTTTCCATACCTTAAATTATCTTCACGGAAAACACCTGACACTGTGTCTTCTGGTGCGGAAGGGAGGATATGGTGACTTAAAGAAGGGTGGATTTACAATTACAGACACCCACCTCAATTCTATGGGTAATTCAGACTGGGATGTATTGACATTTTAGGGGAAATGGAAGGCGCTTTAAAAAGGATGAAAGAAGGGGAAGCCTTGAGCAGGAAATCCATCACAGTGCTATTTTCGTATCTTCAAGGTTAGTAGAGTCACTTCGCACAGCTGCTTGCTCTCTGGCCCAGGCTTTACATTGATTGCACATCAGCTTGGTAATGTAGCACCAAAAACTTACTTTGCCCAGTAATGGAGTACAGACCAGCAAAGATTTCGGTGTGTGTGCCAAAGGCCAGATGAATAAGTGAGCCAGATGCTCAATCGACTGAAAATGGTTCAAATTCGAGGCTGCTATAGAAAGCGATACATTTATAATAGCCTGGGCAACACTAATAAAATATGACAACTCTTCATTGAGGAGCTGGGAGAGGTACAATATTATTTGTCTTCATTTGAATAAACAGTTCCTGCATATCTTAGAATGTATTTCTTCTATTTATATCCCTTATATGGTCTAATGCATGAGCGCTCTGATCCGAGGATCGCGGGTTCGAATCCCAGATCATGCTGAAAGTCAAGCAGAAACGTTTCCTTAAGGACTTTTTTTCACAACCAGGATAGAGGTGGCCATGTTTGGGCCTCCTCTAGCCTGCACACAAGATGAGATACAGTTGGGGATGGAGGCATCGATGCAGCACATTTGTCCACAGATGCTGCAGTTGGTCCTGTAGGTCTCACACATTCATAGGTTGTCACACTTGTCATTCCAGCTGGTCCCAGAAATCCTTGATAGGTCATAAATCTGGCGCCCAGGCATTATCCTGTTGAAGCATGCCAGTTGGAGGCCCTGCCATGAAAATGTGGCTGCAGAATGTCCTGCACATGTCGCTGAGCTGTTAGTGTCCTTCCAACATGTGAGTGGGAAACCAGTTCACATGCGCTAATAAACCCGTAGGCCTTGCACTGGTTGATGAAGCAATCAACAATTACAACTGCGGTGCAGTTTGTCCATCAATCAGCCAAGACTGATGGTGCTCATTACTTTGGGAATCATCTCACAGTAATGTGTTATGTAGGGTAATTTCACAGCTCTGGGGTGGCACAACTGTCTAACTGCAGCTTCAAGTCTGAGGAGGTGATCATTTCAAATCCCAGAAAGGGCTCAGAGCTCCATTTTCCAAGTCTCTTAGAGGTGTTATATGATAGCTGAGAGTCTGAACTACAGATGGGCATAAACAATAAACAAATTGAGGAGGAGCAGAGGCTTCCATCTTATACAAGATTTGAAGAATTTCAGCTGAACCTCGGTTAGCAATCTTTTGAGGCTCAAATCAATATGCATTGTTGAGAAAACTGAGTTTCAGCTGTTTTTTGAGCTGGATTACTCTCTGTAATCACACGATGATGAGGTAACGCAACCGCAATGCCTGCCGCAAGACACAGATCTCGGGTTGGAAGAGCTAAAGGGTAAACTGCATTACGTAGATCACATATGGTTGAAAAATGGTTCCTCACTTGTCATGTATTAATTTACAGTAGGTCAAATAAAGGTCACGGAAGTCATTTTTGCGATTGAAGTGTTTCATTAGCTCCGCCGATATGTAGTGTGTGTTGCATAACCCCTGTTACACCTAACTGCTCTATTAAGCTCTTTCAACCTTCGCGAATGGCCAGAGAAATGAAGGTCTTGTCCTCCAGGACCCCTGGATTTTAATCCAGCATCAAGGAAAAACCACTGACCATCCGTTCGGTTTGTAAATGGAAGAATCTTCATTTCCTCTGAAACTTTCTTAAAATAATGCGCAACAGAGCCTTCAGTTAGTCAGGATTTCACTCGATGTGCAGCTCTGCACGTACGAGGTTTGGAAACAACCTTGGAAATTTGGTGCCGAGACAGCGTCTGCTTGTAACGTTGCCATGTTGTATCCTATCTCTGAAGTATTATAATTCCAGTACATATTTACACTCCCTCAAACTGTACCTCAGTGCATGCATCATGGCCAAGCCCACGTTTCTGTGAAGACGTGAAAAAGAGAGTGAAAAGAAAGGTGCGACGGAACGAGACAGAAAAGAGAGAAACAGAAAAGCTCTCGTAAGCCAGTGCACGTGTCAGTTCCTGACTTACCAACAGTTTTGTCCACGGCAGGGAAATCCCACCACTGTGACTTTAATTGCCTGTTATTCAACCCATTCTCGCAAATCTCACCAGGCGAATTTGGCCAGTCTGCGAAGTGTGACATCCGTCATTTGTAGTTGAGGCCATTGACAAATGTCTTCTGAGATGCACACTGTTGATGCAAGGACATAATTGAATGCACAGTTCATAAACTGAAAGGGGGCTTTTTCCTTTCTGCACAAAATCTAATGTTTACATATAACTTACCCCCCTTATCCCAATTACTCGCCCTAGTGTAGGAAGGTGAAGACATGCCTCCTCTGATACATGTTTTGGGCAGCCAATGTCAGGTCCCCAGCACTAATACAACAGCTGACAGACACCCGGGTCTGCATCGCACTGGGTATGGGGGCGAGAGCGCCATCTGCCCACCCACAGAGAGCATGGCCTGTTTTGCTCTCTCAGACTCCAGCTGTGAGACCCGAGATTCTAACCTGTGATCCTCAGATTATAGTGCAAGTGCATCTGAGCTGAGCCAGTAACTTCACTTCCTCTCAGCAGGAATATTGCACCTCGTCCACGTACTGCTGCCGTGTCAAGAGCTCGCTTTGAAGACACAGATACTATGCTGTGGTCAGTCACATCACCAGACAATCTGCAGAACTGAGT
This sequence comes from Acestrorhynchus altus, assembly GCA_034509495.1. Taxonomy (NCBI): domain Eukaryota; kingdom Metazoa; phylum Chordata; class Actinopteri; order Characiformes; family Acestrorhynchidae; genus Acestrorhynchus; species Acestrorhynchus altus. The sequence continues at coordinate 5,545,781 of CM067525.1, read as the reverse complement.
GAGAATTTTCAAGAGGGTGGATTATCACAGGACGCCATTAGGAAGGAACCCATTGTGGGATGTTTCTGTACTTTGACAGAGTTTTATTTGTTGGGGAAAAAGTGGTAGTGGTCATGCAACTGACCAGATCCTCACTGCAATGTTCGAAAATCTTGTTGAAAGCCTTCCTTGGTTAATAGAGACAGTTACTCCAACAAAAGCAGTATAAACCCTTTAATACCATTGATTTTGAAGCTTTCTGCATCTGTTGCAATCAAATATTGTCTTATTGTGGAGATAAACATGCATATCATGCATAAGATTGAAACAGTACAGTGTGTGTGTGTGTGTGTGTGTGTGTGTGTGTGTGTGTGTGTGTGTGTGTGTGTGTGTGTGTGTGTGTGTGTGTGTGCGTGTTTCCAGATGTTTCATGTATTTGTTGAGGCTTCTTTGGTCCCTCAGGCAACCACACCATGGATGTTTTGCATATATCAGAAAGTGTTTTGCCTACTTATATGTAACCTGTGGTGCCCCATTGTATAAGCTGCTATTACTGTGTTATAGAGGAAGGAAAATATCCCCAAAGACATAATTATAGTCAAATATTTGTCCACTGTGCTTCCCTTCTGAATGTTCTCTTCTGGCTACTATGGTGGTCCACTGTTAAGAGGGGTGCAACCCCCATTTCTGGGGTAATTACTTGATAATTATTTACCACAACCAGATTTGCGCTAATGGGCATTAATAGGCCATCTTGCATGAAATTGAATGGTTTGGAAATGGTGAAGTACAGCCAAAAGAAAGGCCTTTGTTTTGCTCAGCCCAGGAAAGTCCGCAGTAACGTTGCTGACTCTGGTAAAAGCACGAAATGCAAAACCAACACCGACCCTCACGCAATAGTTCATGTTCAGTGCAACTTGAATTTCACACTTACTCCCAGTGTGCAATGTTACGACGGTAGCTGCAGATGTTTCACGCAATCAGACTCAGTTGTTCACATTCGTTGTTTGTTTAAGGTTCTCGGGACGCCTTGCATGTATTTTGATAGCTGCTCTGCAGACGTTGGCAGACATCTGACACGGGTGTCGCAGCTTTATGATCTGGTTTAGGTGGTACTAGTGGGTTTTCGCTCCAGGCGCCGGTGGATGGAGGCAACATGGACCTTTTTGAACCGTGTTACCGAAAGGGTCTATCCATAGACTAGATGATGAGATGTAGTTCTTATCATTCAGAGCCTGTAGTGGCTCTTGTGAGTCAGGCAGGGAAGCTGGGGGATTATTTATGAATGGTGTTGCTCAGTGCAGCAGCGAGTGAGCAAGTGGAGATGGGGAGTACAGCAGTCAGACAGAAGCTTGTTTTGATCGACTGGGCTGTCCAGTAGTCAATCACTCAAACCCTGTGTTGACTGCTCCAGGGTATGAGATGAATGAAGTGACCTATGACATGGCAACAATCAATTTTCAATGGGGAACTGCCTCTGATGACGTTCTGATACCATTCAATACACGGACAGTATCTTAATCTTCCACCTTTCTTTATGGAAATGTAAAGGACATTTAATTTACAGTGAAAAACCCCAGAGAAGGAAACCCTAAACATGGTGTACAAAGCTAGCTCCTTTAGTTAAAGAATGGAGATATGAGGCTCACTTTTATTTCATTGAAGCTTATGTCCAATCAACTATCAGTGTAGAAAAATAGGAAATGGAAGCGTTGGGTTGCAGTGCAATTTAGAAGGTAGATAATGGTCACCAGGAACAATGAATAATTAAAACCGTAGATTCATATGGACAATATTTATTGATCTACACATACAGAAGCAGTGTCTTCTTGGAATGGAGCTCCTAATGGTGTCAAGGTTCCTCGTGGTGTCCTGTAATAATCCATCCTATGCAACTCCAATATTCTCAGGGGTGGAGTGCAGATAGTGTGTCCAATAGCATCCCGCACATTTTCAATCAGGGAAAGATCTGGTGATGACAGCAGCATTGGCATAGTATCTCTGTCGTCAAGGTGAGTTTTTAAGAGGGCAGCAGTATGCAGAAGAACCTTGTGCTGTTGGAATAGCCCACTGGAGTGTGTTCAGAAAAGGTAGGGTCACTGGTTGCAGGATCTCATTAACGTAATATTGGACTGTCAAAGTGCCTGTAATAAAGACCAAAGGTAATATGACATCAGATGAAATTGCACCCCACACCATGACACCAGACCTTCTGGATGTGTGATGCATGACAACATTATCATGCATGACTGTTATCGAAAGTGGGACTCGTCGCTGAAGATGACCTTCTGCCAACACGGAAGTGTCACAAAGCAGCTTTACAGAGATCTGTCCGTCAGTCCATGCCTCTTTGGAGCAATCCAAAAGGGTACAGTGACAAGAAAAACCTCATATTTGAGAAACCAAACACAACCAAGACTCAAAAGGGGAGCCCATTGTTCTCTGGTTGAGACCGAATGGCTTATAAATAGCAGGTAACAGAAGAGAAATCGATGGTGAAGAGTGAGATAATGAAGGTCTATGGCTAATGATGAGCTATGGCTGATGTAAGAGCAGGCCATGAGTTATGAGAATGTGATGGGGGTGTAGGACACAAGTTCACAGTTATTGTGAAGGACCATGCAGATGTAAATGTCGTGTGGTATGATTGAATCAATGCAAAGATCGCAAGGAGGACAGCAGCACAGCGGGAAGCAGGTTGAGTAGCATCGGGTAGGGCAGGGCATCTAAATACATGGGAAAGAGAAAGAAGACAGGAGAAAAGAGAAAATAAAGGGTTATAAAGGGTTTCAGTGAGTTTCACAGCAGGAGAAGCTGTATATCCGGGGGCCGATTGAGCAAGCAGGCAGTAGGGTCCAAGCCCTTGCAGGAACTCATTACGTTAATGAGGTCCAGCAACTAGTGGTCCTACATTTTCTGAAAGCACACTCCAGCGCACTATTCCAACAGGACAACGCTCGTCCACATACTTCTGAAGACACAGATACAACATCATGGTCAGTCGCATCGCCAGACCAATCCCCAAATGAATGATCTGCAGGAACTGAGTGAGAATATTCATGTTGCATGGGACGAATTGTTGCAGGACACCATTAGGAACCTCTACAACTCCATTCCAAGATGTTTGGTATGTTGTGTTATACCCAACACCATACTGAGGGACATTACTTCTGTATGTCTAACTCAATTTTTAATTGAGGGACCTTTTTCTACCTTCTGAATAGCACTGCAATCCCACACTCCTTCACAGGAGACAAGAAGGAGTAACAAGGTTGAAAGTAGAAGGAGAAAAGCACTGTAGAAAAAGGATGGGAGAGAAATAAGGGATGGAAACCTTGAGGAACCCTTGCATGTGTGTGACTGAGATTTCTGTCAAGATAAAAGTGGATGCTAAGCCTTAGCTCAAAGATCCTCCCTTCATTTAAGTATGTGGGATCATACTTAAGAGATCGTATCTCTTTGGAGTGTTTGGAGAGGCAGCATGTGAGATTCCAGCAACGAGCTGAGTGAAGTGACTGAGGAAACAGGAGTGGAAAGGCAAAACTTCTGCCTAATATTCCGAATACGACCTGGATGAATTGAAAGGGTGGTTGTTCGGTATCTAATCAATGTCTCATCGATTCATCTGTTCCCTGTCCTTCAGCCTGTTAATCAAAGTCCACCATCTTTAAGGGCATGTCAGTTCTTTAACTCCTTAAACCCTGTGTGTAGGTCCACACTTCAGTTGGTCATCTTTGGTCATTCATTTGCATTACTCTCATAGTTCTCAGCTTCATAGACCCTACAATAGAACCCTGAGGGACTCCATGAAGCATAGTTAAGTGTTAGCAAATCATTCCTAGGTTCTGCATTAGGATCAATTTTAGGTTTCAAGCATATAGTGTAGGTCTAACCTATGTTTTATTAAATCATTTCAGTGACAAGGTACTTTTTGCAAATGATAAAAGGGAATTTAATAGCTTTTTGTTAGAATTTTAATAACACGTGTTTGCAGTGGACAGCTTCTTTGCAACTTATCCTCACATCTCGTCTGATGTTTTCCGAGCTAAGATGCAAATGAGGATCAATAATTAAAGATTTGAGATTCACACATAATTTGATGTCCAATACTGATTTTAATAAACTAAAAACTGATATCATCTCATAATTCCATATGGAACGTATTAGCAGTTATTATTAAACAGTGCTTTACTGACAGGTTTGACAGATTAACAGCATTGAAGTATTTAATTGTCCAATTTTTTAAACATAATTATACAACAGTTAGTTCCAGCCACGCAAGCTCATTGGTTGAAAAGTAATTGAACCGTGCTGTTATCTGACCACAGCCACTTTTTTTCCACAAACACTGTATCACTTTGCCGAACTGAGGAATAACAGCAGAAACTCCTTTACTGATGTAAATGATTCAGACAAAGAGCAAAAAGTAATTAATAGGATTAAGATTATGAGGCAGACCCAAAGGTTTATTCTCAAGTTTCTTGTTTCATTGATTGTAGGCCAGCTGCAGCCACTTAAGAAGGACTCTCACAACGGCTTCTATAAACTTACATTTACATTTACATTTATGGCATTTAGCAGACGCACTTATCCAGAGCGACTTACAAAACTCATCCCTTAAATGTGTGGGTCTGTTTAAGGAGCTGGAGAAGGAGCTGCAGGCTGTGCAGTGAGTGGGTGGAGTTTAATGTGCTGGTGTGTGTAAGGAGCTGGAGAAGGCCAGCCAGATTTGGACTTATCTAGTATTGATTCCAGTTTGTCAGACTTTTCCCAACAAAATCTGTCATTCCCAATACTTCCCTTCACACAGTGCTACCAGCGGCAGGAGGATGAAGACTATCATCTGAATAATGTTGTACAAGTAGTGGACTGGAAAAAATGAACAGTGGTTATGCTTATTGAAACTCAGTGTGCATGTCATAGAATCAAACCCTTGGCTACCACTGGACTGAGATTGTTGTTACCAATACATTACATTACTAAGAGCCACCCTGCCCACCCAGAGAGAGTGAGGCCAGTAGACTTCTCTCAGTCCCAGTCATGGAGGGCTGTGGCATCACAAAAGCACTACAGAGGAATAGTCCAGCAACAATGAATTCCTATTTTGAAAAAACAAGACATAAATAAAACAAATTAAACATTTAATGTTGGATTGGCTGGAACGAAGTTGGACCTGACCTGACGTCATGTTGCAGCAGGGAGTGACAGCACTGAAATCAGCTCTCTTATCAACATCGATTCATGTGCTTCTGTTGAGTTGTGGAGCATGCCTCTGCACTGCGGGATTCAATTCAACAAAATAACAGATATTGTGAGTGAAATATTTCCCTGTGAGTCACGCTAGGACAAAAAGGAATTTCCTTCAATATAAGCACAAATTAAATTGAAGCCAGCGTTGCACTGATCATCTTCACTTTGGCTTTGTTTTCTTCAATCGAAACAGAACGTCACATTTAAAGCCCTGTCAATGTGAGAAGGACCCATTTTTACATTGACCTTTAGAGCCCTAGGCAAAATTTGCATGATGTTTTTACTTTTATTCACCAAAAATATCTTAAAGTATTTATAGGAGACAGTCACACATACCAGAAACTGTTATTTCCAGGACATCCTAGGCTCTTCAAATTTGTCTTCATTTGAGATGTACATATTATACATATTAACAGAATTGAAATATCATATTTATTAATTATTGTTTGAATATTGACTTTTTAATGAATATGAATTTGACCATGTTTTGACCATTTATTTGCTTGTAAGGAAAATGCAACAATGTTTTAGATTTATTTCTAATGATTAGATGGAGAAGGACATTTACAATAATAAGTTTTTCAAAATACTTGACACTGGTCCAAACAAAAATAAAAAAACAATCTGAATGTCATTTATTTTTTATTTTATTTATTTATTTATTTATGTATTTATTTATTTATATTATCCCTTCTCAGGACATTTATTCTGAAAAATGTGAGCAAAAAAAGAAAGCAAACAGCCCCTCCCTTCTATTTTTTATCTATAACCCAATATCTGGATCAGTGATGTCATTAGCCCCTCCCCCTTACTGATCAGTCAGAGTCAGTATGCAGGTTGGGACCGAGTAGTAAACATGCACTGGAAGCTCCTTCGGCATCTAAACTGGGATTTAATTCTGTTGGAAACAAGTGAACTTTATATGTTCTCTGAGCCGCATTACTCAATCAACTTCATCACACAATGATCCCTAGATATGAAGCCCTAAAAAAGGCATGTAACTGCCTGCGGAGTGCGGATCTCCGGTTCTAAGAGTTAATCTACGTGAGCAGGAATGTAAGCCTTACGGGTGAGCCCATCTGAAATCTCCTAGCCCTCTGTTCTCTGTAGTTAAGCCACATCAGTCTTGGCAAATTGAAGAATGAGCCATTAATTTCTTAATGAGGAAGCACTCTGCAGCCAAGCATTTGCACTTAGAAGGAAACTGATGGCTAGCACTGGCCTTCTTTTGAACTCACTGTCCGATATCTGATCTTACCCCATTTCCACTCCCTTATTGAGCATATAGACTTAAAATGCTGTTAAATAATAATGAAAAAACATCCAACTGCCATTGGACGTAGGCTTGAAGGAAAATCAATAAAGGAAAGGGAAATGGGAGTCTTTCATCTATTCCTAGAATTCCTCCAGTGTTCATGTGGATCCATTTGTAATTACTGGAAACAGATTTTGTCAGATTGTGGTCACTGAAAAAGTATCCCAGGCAATGAACCTTTTTAAAACTATGGTAGTGCTGAATTCTGTAAACATCTGCCTGGAGGAACTGCTCAGTTCATTTAAAGATCAATAAACTTCATTAGTGTGTGTGAACTTTGTTTACTGATTAGCTCAGTTTAATGATTAGGAGATGATAGTTCCGGTGGGCTGAGCTTTATTTGGCGGCTTCCAACACTTCTAGTTGTAACAACAGACAGACAGTGAATCAGAGGCAGCTTACATAATGGTTGCGCCCAGAAGTATGGGTATTCGAAGCTATTCAGAAGGAACATAAAGGTGACCACGAACAATAAATTATTAAATTTAGACTGATATGATCAATATTTATTGATCCACACATACAGAAGTTGTGTCTCTCAGTACAGCGTTGGGTTTAACGCAACATGCCAGATGTCTCTGCGTGGAGTTGTAGAGGTTCCTAATGGTGTCCTGTGACGATCTATCCCATGCAGCTTGAATGTTCTCACTCAGTTCTGCAGATGGTGTGGTATGGGTGGAGTGTTGATAGAGCGTCCAATAGCATCCCGCACACTTTCAATCAGGGACAGGTCTGGAGATGAGACTGACCACGACCTAGTATCTGTGTCTTCAAGTCGAGCTGTGGACGAGCGTCGTCCTGTTGGAATAGGGCATCAGAGTGTGTGTTCAAAAAAGGTAGAACCACTGGTTGCAGGACTTCATTAACATAATGTTGGGCTGTCAAAGACTGTAATGAAGACCATGACACCAGGCCTTCTGGACAGGTGATGTGTGACAAGAATCCATTGATCTTGGCACTGACCACGGTGCCTCCACATTGATTCATTCAGATAAACATGAACCTGTGGGCACCATCACTAAATCCCCAGGCATTGAGCTGTAGACCTCACAGCAGTGCTGTAAAATCTAGTCGTACGCCTTCCGCAGAGTAAATTACTGAGGGGAAGGGACATTTTCTTCCCCTCTAAAGGAGACAAGTCCATTCTGTCCTCCATTTAAATCTACATCCATGTCTGATCTGCGTTCAAAAATAGACTGGACAGTTTTGTACGTGTCCATCACTTCTGATGGACAATTCAAAGAGTAATGGGAAACCCAATCTTGGGTTGTTTATAAAGACGTCGACTCCAACAAATGGAACTTTGAAAGACAAACAAGCCCTTGGTGTTAACCTTGAACTGCAAATGTCCCACCTTTTCATTTTGCTGCACAGTTTGTTGCACCTTAAAAAGAGATGTTTTAATTCGGGCCTCTTGGCCCACTATCTCGGCCTCGCTCTGCAGTGAAAAATAGCTTTGTTATCTCAACCCCTCTCTGTGATTCTTTGTAGTGGGTCAGTTCACAAAACCTGCTTTTATGAAAGCAAACAGAAAATCAAAGAGAAATCAAAAGCCTTTGCTCCGTGCACTGCTCGGTGTGCCGCTGCCCTTGTCATTAATCACTTGGTTTCAGTTTGGCATAAAGAGTGTTGCAAGCAGGGCCTCCAGGTGCTTCTCTCTCTCTCTCCCTCTCTCTCTATCTCATTCTCTCTCTACATCATTCATGTTATTAATCAAATAGTCTGCGCACAGGAAGAGGAATGATCTTTGATATCCCATTCAAATGCTCCACGCAGCTACATTTCTTTTCCATCAACAGGAGAGTTGCAGCGACACTCGTCTTCTCCATCTTTGGCAGCCTTCGTCCAACTCTTCAGACTCCTTAATCTCCCTTCTGCACGTGGATGTGTCTTTGTTCAAGTGTGAGCACTTGGCTGGTATGTTGAAACAGCATAAAATCCACTTTAGTAGAACTGAAAGAAAGCATGCATTTGGTAAACATGAGTGTCCATCAGCAAAATCCACTTTTTCTGTGTTAAAATTGTGCTGTTCGGAAAGTTCGGACCTAGCAATCAAAACTGAAGGCCTCTAATTTCAGTGCTCTTCTAAAACGTCGTATTCAGTGGAACTAAATGGCCATAGCATGCATTTATTGAGGATTTGAAGTGGATCTTTGATGTATACCTACACTGGACAAAATATTGGGACACCTCAGAAATCAAGACCAAAAGTGATCTTGCATCACATCAAAATTGCACCCCGAACCCAAACACCAGGCCTTCCAAATGTGTGATGCGTGAGAACAAACTGTTGATGTTTGAGGAATAAAAGAGAGCAAACAGCCCCTGTTTTCTCATTTTCCTTCATAACCCAATATGTGGGTCAGTGACATCATCATCAGTCTGAGTCTGCATGCAGGTTGAGCATGTACATACGGACAGAGCAGTAAACATGTATGGGGAGGCATTTAAACTGGGATTGAATACATTTGGAAAGTGGATTTTAGCTGTTTTCTGAGCTGGATCTGAGGGGTTGTATATGGTAGGGTAGATAGTGTGAGTCAAATGTGTATCATGTCTGTAGGTTACTCTGATCCTGAGATATGAATCTCTCGAAGACTAGAAAACAGCACGTAGCTGCCTGCAAAGTGTGGATCTCGGGTTCTAAGAGTTAAGTACAAAGGACCTGGCACAAGAGCCTGGCTTGTACAAGTCAACAGCCACACTCGTTATTACTGGTATACCAAAATGGCCTCCATCCATCATTGACAAAGGTTACCTGCTGTTCCTTTCACAACAAGTCTACAACGTTAAAAGTTCCAGAACCTTTGAGGAGAACAAGGTCAGTATAAACAATGTCTTCTACTGTCAGTAAGACTGGCTGATGCACTGATACTCCTTATCTAGTGGGTTTGACCTACAGATTCTTGGCTCTGGGGCTAATAGAGACACCCCAGACTCAATCAGTAGCACTAATTAGTTTTGTAGAGACCAGATAGCCAGCCCACAGGAATGCCTTGAGCAAACCCACAAACAGACACATGCACACATACACTTGGAAGTGAGAGACCTCTTAGAAAGAAAATTGGAGATAAGATGGGTTTTTGCCACTGATATAAGCCATGCACCTCAAGCATTTCAGACCTTGACCAAATACAATTGAGATTGGAGTCATGATAGCTGTGGTATTTTTTTTTTTCCAGGGGCACAAATGTTCCACCTGATGGAGTTTAGACATTCAAAATCACCAGAAATTCCATAGTCCAATGTGGGACAGAGGGCATACAATGTTGGGAATCATAAACATAATGACATATTCTATATCTTTGTGGCTGTTTTTAAGTAAATCATCATTGAGTGTTTTGTAAACATGTCTCAAAACACAAATAACCTTTAGAACCTCAGGCTAATTTTGTGGAGTATTATAATTATCCTCGTCAATCTAATCGTTACCCGGACAGATTTCTGAGCAGTTTAATGTAGAATGTTGACCAAAACAGCTGAGTGTGATTACTGTTTTTACACCTTCCTAAATAAAGTTCAAGTAGATGTTACTCTCGGCAAAATGACAGCTGCAGACTTGAATACCATGTGTGCTTCTGTCAGGAAGGGACGGAGGCGAGGCACGCGCGGGATAAAGTCCACAGTGTCTTTAATAAAGATACTGAGCAAACAAACAAATCCAAGGAAAATCCAAACAACATAGTCTTAAAAAAGGGTCTTAAAAAATCACAAGAACAAGAATAAGAGATAGAATGCTAATTATAGCAACAAAGGGCTAATACTTAGCAAAGACGCCTATGGAAAAAACAGTAAATATAAGGGGAAATACAGGTGTCAGGTGATTGTGACCTGATCATGTGACCCTCTGAGGAGGGGATCGGGTCACAAATGGCATTCTGGGTAGTGTACTTTGTGACAGCTTCCTTGCCAAGGCATGAAACCATAGTGTATCATAGTGTATAATTTGTGGATTACACCTAATAGTTGGGTCACAACAAACCAAGGCCTCACAACTTCATTCAGCCCTGGACTTTCATATTTTATATTCCATCCATCGTTCATTTTGTTGATGGAGTTAGGGGTCCGTTACTCTCTCAGTGGCCCACACCCTGATGGCCAGTCCATCACTTCCACAAATAAACCACTCCAGAGTTGGTTTGGGACCAAGCTTACCTCCTCTAAAGGGTCTCGTACAGTGTTTTTTCAGTCCACATCCATATACGTACCTTCCCAAACTAACCGTACAAGGGTACGAACGAACACGGAGTTAAAAGTGCTAGTCTTAAACTCTTTTCCTTACAATGAAGAATTTCCATTCACTTTTCCACATAGTCCAGTACAAGACTTACCCTGTCTGGGAATCTGGCCCTGAATGTGAGGAATTTTGAAGATACAAGAACAATGTTCTGTACAGAAAAACACATTAACATTTAAAATCTAGGCCACATTCAGAGCAGGTCAGGATACCTAAAACGAAGATGAATTATGAGATGATTTCAGAAAATACAGTCTGGCTTGCCATTTCTTGGTCAACTTGCCAGTTTACGTTTCCAAATAACAATGAAATATGACAAACCCAAGCTTCTGTAGGCCTCTGATAAATGTAAGCATACTTAGCTGTTATAGATGAAGTGTTTGGTGGACATAGACACTGAAAATATTTTATTCCTCTGTCTACGCTTTATCAAATTTAAAAGCTTTGGTTTAGTGTTTCATGCCTGCTTGATCATGTCGTGATCTATGACTGCTGGCCAGTGGCTCTATATCAGGTGAATCCGCTCAGGCTCTCGGCTTTGGTCTGCAGTCATATACTACCTGCTGCGATTAGTGCTACAGAAGCACCATGCCTTGTGGCTGATTGCCTGTCAGACCTCTGACAGCGCTAGAGACAGCTCGAAATATCTGCTAACATGCTCCACGGGGGATTTATGTGCTGGTTGACCCACTTGTGGCATTTTAATTCATAATATTCCCATGACTGCTGCTGAGAAAGTCTGAGAAATAACAGCCGTCAGTGGCTGATCCAGACGAGTCTGATTTCAAGCATGAGGCGTTTACTGCATTTATGAAGAGCAACCCTGGGTGTTACGAAGGAGTGAGGCAAGGAATGGCTTGAAAGGTTGATGGAAAGAAAAAATCCTTGTTCTCTTCAAACAAATATTGGATATATTTATTTTCTGGGTCACAAAAACCAAACCACTAATTCAACCTTTAAAACCCTTTAGTTTTGTGGGATGTTTTCAAAATTTAACATACTTTTATTTACCAAAATAAATTACAGAAGTTTTTATCGGAGAGAGTCACACATACCAGATATTATAAAATTTACATTCATGTGAGATGTAAAAAGTAACAGAATTGTAATTGTTTTGTATGAATTTGACATTTGAAAAAATGTTTTTTTGCTTTGAAAGGACTAAAAAGCACCATACATTTGAGCAAGAGTCTTGAATTAGTTATCATGAGCAGATTGAGAAGGAAATTTATAATAAATTCTTTAAAATGCTTGACAGTGGTACAAATAAAATAAAAATGACCATAAATTACCTTTATTATTTTTATTATTTATATATGCATCAGTATTATCCCTAGTCAGGACTTTTATTCTGAAATGTGAACATTGTGTGTGCAAAGAAAGAGAGCAAACAGCCCCTCCCTTATCATTTTCCTTGATAACCCAATATCTGCCAATGATGTCATTAGCCCCGCCCCCTTGCTGAGCAGTCAGAGTCTGTAAGCAAGTTGAGCATGTACACGTGAAAAAGCAGTAAACATGCACTGGAAACAGTTTTGGCATTAAAACTAAGATGAAGTTCAGATGGAAATGAATGAGTAGCTGCTGATTTACTCCCTGATGATTCGTCGAGTCTTGTAGTTTGTCATAATATGTGTGTCATGTCTGTAAGTCACTCTGATCCTGAGTTATGAATCCTAGACAACATCATGTAACCGCCTGCAAAGTGTGGATCTCAGTTTGTATTAGTCAGTGTCATAGTGTTTCTTAACCCTGGCCCCGGAGGCACCCATACCCTGCATATTTTAGACCAGGGGTCACCAACCTTGCTCCTGGACAGCTACATTCCTGCAGGTTTCAACTCCAAACCAAATCTAACACACCCTTTTCAGCCAATCAAGAGCTTCTGAAGGCTATAATTAGTTTGATCAGGTGGGTGGATTTGGGTTGAATCTAAAGTCTGCAGGAGGGCAGGGTTCTCTCCAGGAGCAGAGTTGGTGACCCCTGTGTGAGAGATATCCCTGCTCCCACTACACCAGATTCATCTAATCAGCTCATTAGTAAGAACGTCAGTATGCAGTCCCTCAGGTGACATTCCACATAGAAAAAGATAAATCGCAGCCTCACACTTACTGATAAACAGACCATCTGAGGTGAAATCCGAAAAGGTGGCAGCCTTATGGGAACGAGGACTCACTAAGTCATTCCCACACCTGAGTAGTAGCCCTTACTTGGCTCCGTTCTTCACAGTTGCATGAGGTTTCATTACCTCAGAATGAATCTCGCTGATTTTCCTTTTACAGAAGTTTGAATTCACAAGTTGTACCAAACTCTCCACGTTCAACTGTGCCAAGGAACATGCCATTTTCCATTCTAGGCACCTTCAAATCCTATTTCAGTCTAGGCCACTCAAGTTGAACGAGCTTTATTTCCTGCCCTGTTTTGTATGAGACACAAAACAGGGCAGCTTATCAGTCCGGTCAGAAAAGTATAGTGCTATTGCATGGTAACTCCACTACTCTACTGCACTCTACCGAACCTTTTTGTTCTTTCAATTGGGTTCATCTGGGATCTGGTCCCTGAAACGGGGTACTAAAGCTGAGTTTAGCCTTTAACTCTTAGAACACTAGTTCTGCACTTTGCAGGAAGTTGCATGCCATTTTCTAGGCTTCATAACTCAGGATCTGGGTAACCTACAGACATGATACACGTATCATAACAACAACCCTATTTAACCATTGCTGGTCTCATCCAGTGCATGTTTACTGCTATGTCTATGTGTACATGCACAACCTGCATGCCAGCTGATGATGTCACTGGCCCAGATTCTGGGTTATAGAGAAACATGAGAAGGATAGATTCCTGAGAGGGATGATACTGATCCATTTTTGGTGAACAAACGTAAGTCAAGCTATGAAAACATCCCCCAGAATTGGCCTAGAGTTCTAAAGGTTATGTGCACATGAAATAGGATTCTTTCTGGTTTATCAAGCCCCACAAATGTAACAAATTGCCCAAAGAGAAAAGGCAGCATACTCATCAAAAAGAATATTTAATATGATCTATCTTGTCTGACACGTTTCATTATGATGATGGCAAGTAGAGACATATTACATTTTAAATACGGTTTCTGTCGTTCTTCTTGACATGGGCTCGCACAGGCGCACGCTGTGAAGAGATTGGAGAATATTTCACATTCCATCCATTGAGCTCTTCATCGTTTTCAGTGCTTATAGTTTAAATGAGTATTCCCCTCCTAAACTGTGAGATAAAAACATGATTTCCTCTCCATATCTGCCCTCTTTCCCAGAAGCGTCCAAGTTTAAAGAGCCCTCGGCACGTAATAAAGCACACTTATCTCCTCTGACCTCTTTGCTTTGATGAATCATTAGCATGGTAATGCAGCCTAACTTCATCAATCCATTGTTTCAGTCTGGTAAATGCATGCCTGAGTTATGGCGATGCGCATATTTAATCAAGTAATCACCATAATTATTTTTGGTACTTTGTTAATGATCATTTTAAACCTGCCTGCGGAATGTTAATTTCTGCTGTCATCTCCCGGCTTCGAGCAAACGTCTCTGCCCTGGGCTGTTGTTTACGAAGCAGACTACATAGGGCTAAATAAGGGCACTCATTGGCCAGCAGTTCTTGAAGTTGAAACTTGACAGGAATGATTAAGCTTTGAAAACATGCACGCATTATATTAACCCAATCTGGCCCCCAGTAAAGGTCACCGTGCGTCTCTCGGCCGGCCTACAAAGGCAGGTAAATACCAAAGTGAAATGTCAAAAGTGTCACTGTCGTCACCATTGACAGCCCAGTATTAAATACCTGTCATTAGAATGGAAGTGACTGTAGCACAATGCCACCAGTTAATGACTGTGATCCTCTACTGTGATTTTTGAACGTGCTCTTGCTCGCTTTACCTCACAGTGCACGTAGACCCACTGTCCTTGCACACACGGGAATTCATGCATTCGATTCACACACTAAGGGGGCAGTGAGAACATGTGCCTGGAGTGGTGGGCAACCCTACCCAGCTGTACAGCTGCAGAGTTAATTGCCTTTCTCAAGGGCACTTCAATCATGGCCTGCCAGTTCAGGGGACTGAACCGGTAACTGTCCAGTCACAAGGCTGCCCTTACAACTACAGAACTGTCTCCTCGTGCAATTATGGGTTAATCATGTTGACATACAAGCTCTAATTCATACAGTTGACTGGAGGTATGTGCACACAAAATAGTGTGCGACACTCGGGGTGCTTGACCCTAATCACATAAATCTCCAGTGAAGTGCAGTTCTGTATCAGGCAGATATGTAAATGATTATGGTGGTCTGTGTGGTCTGATTAGACGCTGGCACATCAGGGAGTGTGATCACTAACAGCTGATTGATTTGAAGGACATCCTCTGGCCAAGTGTTGCCTCTCAAAGCAGGGCTTTCAACTGATATCTCAGCAGGTTAATGTTCACCCATACACAGTAATGGCTTCCCAAGATTGCAACATTTCCTTGGCCAGGTCACAAGATTTATCACCAATCATGCCTTTATGGGACCCACTGAGATGCCAGCTTTGGCAACCTATGAGTGTGCAGAACCTACAGGCCCAGTTGCAACATCTGTGGGTAAATGTGTGGCAGGGTGCCATATGGAATTTTTTTTGCCTCCATGCCCAATCATATCTCATCTTGTGTCCAAGCTAGAGGTCCAACAGGGTACTATAGTCTTCTTTCAACTGTACCACATTGGAATGTTTTACAAATCTCCGGTGGAATGTGTACCACAGTTTAAGAGCCCATGGTCAAAAGGTACAGTGCTTATAGTTTCTGCAGGCTCTTACCCTTGTATTTTGTCCTTGGTTATTGCAGCATAATGGACTTTCTTAACGGTTACCAGTGATTTTTCAAGGGCATTTCCCTTTATGCCTCGCCTGTCGATTACCCTGCTCTGACCTGGCAATTCCCCCTAATTGTTTCTAATTGCTATGGAGCTCTTATTACTCTTACATAACTCTCATCAGTCTGAAATGACAACGATTGCATCTTTGGACCAGTTATCAGAATTTCCAGTGCCTTCTGTAAAAAAAAATGTCAGAATTGTCCTTGAGATGGCCCGGCCCAGTCCAGACATTATTGCATTAGATAGAAAGATTTGGAGCATTGTTCTCCATCTGACAACAATGACTCATACTTCTGTCAGACTGCAATCGTTCATTGTGCCGTTTGCAGTGCTGTTTTAAATCTGTCAGACGATACCTTCCATAAATCAGTCTGAATGCTGGTAGCTAAAACCTAAATGACCACATGTTTGGCAGCAAATGGGCTTCATAAAGATGAGATGTCATATACACAGCGGGCATCGGACTGGGTCCCTTGCTGTAGTGTTCATGTGGTGCCAGTTTACTGTTGTTTGAACAGTGGCTGAATAAGTAAATTGCAGAGGGCCTGCGCCACAGACCACATTATTGCTTGCAAACCTATCTGGGTTTACAAACTCTCTCTCTGTAGGTCTGCTGCAGCCATGCTGTTATTAGTTGCAACATGATATTCAGGTCATTAATCAATGAATCGGTTGCATATGAATGGTTCAACATATGTCAACCATATGTTGAATTCCAAAAACCCACTGTACTGTGGGTACAGCTTATTTACACTATGGAAAGATGGTTTAATAAAAATAATAATAATAATAATAATAATAATAATAATAATAATAATAATAATAATAATAATAATAATAATAATTACACATTTAGACTGATCACTGCTCACCGAATGTTCACAGCTATGGTTGTTGGGTCTCATACATTGGGTGCATGCCTCATTTTATCAACTCTCGTGAACAGTGTATTATGGCAATATCCACATGACTGGTACGGCATGCAATACTTACTTACAGACTCACAAAATAACCCCACTCAAACTCTCTCAAGCTGCTTTCAAAATCGCCCCCAAAGCACACTTCCCACTTGATGCTACCAACACAACAGCACAAGTCACAATGGAAAACATACAAAACAGGACAACCTCGTATTGTATGTAAGGTATGGCAGGTATAAGGCCTGTACATGCTTTCAACACATGGCGACTGAGTGTGAACCTTGATTCATTTCGAGTTTCTCGGTGTCAAAGCTACTCACCAAGTTTCAAACCTGTTGGCAGATTCATTTTGGGTGCAACTATTTTTGTGACTGTTTTGAAGAACTTAATATCATAAATATCCTTGTTAATCTAAGCATAACAAATAGCTCGATCAGAAGCTCATAAACACTCTGAGACCTGAAATGTGTTTTTATTCTTTATAAGCATAAAAATGCAAGGCACAAGTAAGTTTCTGAAGTTCAAACGTCTACAAATATTTACATTCCCTCAATTTTTATAACTCGAAGACTAAAGTAGGTCAAACTATGATAAAATATCCCACAAAATTAGCCTAGAGATTTAAAGGTTAATGTAAGATCATATTTTCCTTCTCCAATAAAGTCATCATTTCAGAAATCGTAGGATTTATTATGACAGTGACATTTATTTATTACAATTTAGATTTTTTTTTTCATTATTCATAAAATCCAACAGTGATTTAAGAAGAATATACGTGTGTGTACGGCAAGAAGTAATTAATATTTGTAAAAGACCCCCGGGAACCGGTTGTCTTTGGAGACTCCTTCAAGTCTGCTGGTAGATCTGCTTAATGCGAAGCATTTTGACGCTGAGATCATCATCATCCATACATCATTTTGGAGCCAGCAGAAGGAAAATGTCCTTTAAAAGCCCCCCTTTACTGTATGAAAACCTAATCCCAGCATGCCTGCTTGCTTCTGACCGCGTGTAATTCATCCCCTTCTCTTGATTGTGGTTAGTGTTAGCTGACGGCTGCAGAGTGTGGCTGGATGTATATGTTTTGCGGCTGCCCCACTTTTCTGTCTGGGGCTCCCCCCAAAGCTTAGATGGTTTAGGGTGGTCCGCAGCTTCCTTATTACACTGTACAGATGGTGTACAGTGAGGCTTCTGATGGAAATAGCGTACCGGAGGAGAATTCCTCAGGGCTGAAAAAGATTACACACGTCGTACCCAGCAGGTGGTAGAGACAACAGGAATGTAGGAACAGACTGCGGGAAAAAATACTTGAGTAAAAAAAATACAGGATAAAGTGTCAGGGACTGGAAGGAAGAGTGATCTGACAGTATGTTACAGATGGGATACAGGCAGAGGAAGGGAGAGGTTGCAGGACAAAGCCCAAAATCTCAGGATCAGAGTAACGTACAAACATGATTCAAATATCATTACAATATTTTACCAAAGGTGCTCAGAGCACAGTGAGCACACATGCCTGGAGCAGTGGGCGGCCCTATCCACGGCAGGGATGTTAACATGGTGTTGAGGGCAGTTGTTGTAACAACCCCCAGACGACCGAACATCTGCATTTGTAAAGCCTCAAAAAGGTGTGTGAAAGCCTGGCTAAAAGCCTTTTGAAGACCGAAGGGGGCAAGTGTGGCCTGATAGAACATTCACTCAAAGCTTTCATATCCACCTTGAAAACTTCAATTATAGAATGGATTTGGAAAACACCTAGAAGCCCTTTACATATCCATGCTTACTTTCTATATGCTGTATTCCCAAACAAAGCTACAGAAGGAAAGCCAGGGATGCAGATCCACAGTCTTGATTCGGCAAAATATTCCGTAGAACATATAAAACTCCACTGAAATGGTATCTCATGAGACTGGCCTCCCATTCCTACCATACATTGAGTAATGATAATGGGAACATTTCTGCACATTTCTGTATTCATTCTGGAATTGTCCAGAAGTGTTAATGTTTTTTTGGAATAAGGTAATTGGAATTCTCTCTTCTTTAACTGATAAGACTTTCGCAATAAGCCCGCCTCTGCATCTTTCTCTTGACAGCTCTGCTTTTCCTACTGCAAAGAGAGTATGTAATCTATGTCTGGCAGGCCTGACAGCTGCTAGAAATGATGAGTCAGCACTGGCCTCCACCTCATTTTACTGTTACTGTTACAGACTGGTTGCAATCCTTCTTTTTTTAGAATCGTCTTCACCTGGAGTCATCAGACCAAATCCAGCTACACTGAGGATATTGCTTTCATCATAAGGATTTCTAAATATGAGACTGTGTGTGTATGTGTGGGTGTGTATGTGGGATGGGATGGGATGGGATGGGATGGGATGGCATGGGATGGGATGGGATGGGATGGGATGGTTGTGGCAGAAGGGATTGCCATGGCCTCATGGTTAGGACACCACCCTCAAGGCTGCCCGTTCAATTCCCTAAACTGGCAGGAACTGTCTGGGAAGGGGTTTAAAACACAATTAGAAATCAGTCGTTCCACTGTACAGCAAATCATTTACAAGTGGAGAACATGTCAACATGGCCAGATCAAGCCATCCTAGCAAGTTCAGCCTAAAGTCACAAGAGATACGAGTCTCCAACAATCCAGAAAGTTTCATTTCATTGGGAGGTGGGCAAGGAGGAAACCCTTCAGGGCAATTTAAAAGCTTTCCAGGGAACATTTAGACAAAGAATGTGGCTTCTGGAGCAATTTGCTTTTAATAAATGAATCCAAAGTTGAATTATTTGGTACATTTGAGCACAAGAACCTCATACGAACTGTGAAGCATGGGGATGGGAGTGTCCTGCAGCAAGGCCTGGAGAGCATCAATGAAATCTTTATCGTATCAGAGGGGGCTTGAGGATAATCGAAGACCATCAGTACACCAAAACACTATTCCAAACTTTACATAGCTGAAAGAATTCCACACTGAGGAGTGGGAATATATGCTTAAAAATGTTTTTTGATCACATGAAAAAAGCTCCAGGCTCATTCTGTCGTTTGTGACACTAAGCCACAGTACGATTCCCAGCAGACATCATCTTCAAGAAATTCAAGTGTAGCTCACACCTGGGGAATGCACTGATCTCTGAGTGTTGAGAGCCCACTGTTGCCTCAGTCAGGCAGTGTGTGTGTGTGTGTGTGTGTGTGTGTGTGTGTGTGTGTGTGTGTGTGTGTGTGTGTGTGTGTGTGTGTGTGTGAACTGATTCATCAGAGGTCACCCCTCCCTTGGGTAAAATGAAGTGAGCTGGTTTTGGCATTGTAGAGTGTAATTATGTAGCACTAATTAACAGTGGCATGAATTATTGTAGCGACTGTCTTTCTGAACACCACGTTTGTCTCTAAAGACCAAAAATGAAATAATTACATATAATTTCTTTGTGCACAAATGGAAATGGAACGGCTGACACCCTCCAAAGCGCCATTCCATACTAAGTGGGTAAAATGTCAACTCAAAAGCCTGGGAGGCTGAGAGCCATATGACTCATCTATTAGAGTGGAGGGAAAAAGACGAAGCAAAACAAATGCAGTGGTTCCATCCATCAACCTGCATCCCTCACTCGAGAGAAGGTCTGTCTCCATGTACGTGGTTACACTCTTTCAGTCGCATTATTATGATTTAGCTTCCACCGGACCGTTCCATTTGCTAGATGATGTTCTTGGAAGTTTTTCATTTTCTGAAAACATCTCAACCTTTTGATGGCCAAGTTCAAGATTTGTGTGTGTGTGTGTGTGTGTGTGTGTGTGTGTGTGTGTGTGTGTGTGTGTGTGTGTGTGTGTGTGTAAGTGTACGTGTCTTGAGAGAGGAGACAGTCAAACATGCCAGATATTGTTATTTTCAGGAGATCCGGTGATCCTAGAATACTATTGTCTGTAAAATTGTAAATGATATTTGTTATTTATATATATATATGTATGTATGTATGTATGCATGTATGTATGTATGCATTATTTTTATTATTATTATTATTATTATTATTATTATTATTATTATTATTATTATTATTATTATTATTATTATTATTCCATCTCTGGACTTTTATTCTGAAATTTGAACACTGTGTGAACAAACAACCCCTCTGTCCTCATTTCCCTCTAAAAACCTAAAAACCTGGTTAGTGACATCATCAGACTCACCCTTTTTACTGACCAATCCGATTCTGCATCCAGGTTGAGCATGTCCATGTGGCCAGAGCAGTAAACATGCCCTGGACGTTGCTATGGCATTTAATCTGGGATTTAATTTTAGTTGTTTTCAATCTGGATCTTATTATAATTCATTACACGTTGTAATAATAATGTAATAATAATAATAATAATGTCATGGCTAAGTATTATAGTTTGTGTATCATGTCTGTATGTTACTCAGATCCTGAGTTATGAAGCCTAGATGTAGATATAACAGTAGTGTTCAGCAGTGTACACACTTGCGTGCCTTTGCGCACGTGCTCTGTACACGATTCTCAAGCAGTCTGATTATAAGTGAGTGCTTCTTAATGTTCCGTATCATCTGTTTCCTTGATTTTGAAGCTATTTTTAGCCAGGACTGCTTATTACATAATCTTGACTACAAATAGAAGGGATTCCTGTTTTTCTTTCAGTAGAGTTTGGACAGGTGGCCCGGTATCGCTCCTGTGTTCGCCCCGCTTGCAGTGGACAGTGCAGTGTAGATCTAGAGTTTGTCCTCTGTAAGGATATTATTTCTTCTAATACGAATGTTTGACTGTTGCACTCATGCATTACACGGCATTACAAGAGCACTCGAATAGAGCAGCATCTCAAAGCTTCTGTTCCTTTGCAGAAGCTAAATTTGGCATATAATTGTTCCACAAACTCATCATTTATAATTAACGAAGTCTCGTCGAGTAGCTCAATGTTTAATTTACTGTTTCGCGGAAGGGAACTCAAAGGGAAACCATAACATTTTGACCACCTTCTTGTTTCTACATTCGCTGTCCATCGTACCCTGATCTTCAGTGGCCAGAGCCCTGGTCAGACAATTCAAGTCAAAGACAGACGCTCATCTGCTTCTGTACAGTCGGTGTTGGTCATCCTCTAGTCCTTCATCAGTGCTCACAGGATGCTGCTGGATATTTCTGCTTGGTGGACTGCTCTCAGTCCAGCAGTGACGCTGAGGGTTTAAAAACTCCAGCAGCACCGCTGTGTCGCACACACTAACACACCACCACCACGTCAGTGTGACTGCAGGGCCGAGAATGACCCAGCACCCACATAATAGCTGCTCTGTGGTGGTCCTGTGGGGTCCTGACCACTGAAGATCGGGCTGAAAGGAGGAGAGTAAAGTATCAGAGAAACAGATGGACTACGGTCTGTAATAATGATCGTAATGTTTTGCTTGATTGGTGTATAATCGTATATAAGTGTGGTGGATAAGTGAGAAGGTTCTTAGGTTAAATTGAAAGACTATAATGCTCCCTGTCACTATTATGGCTGAAAAATATGTTCTCTTTTCATACCAAAGAAAATGTTGACTCAGATTAGCTTGCCTTTTATGGTATCCAGCACTATTTGAGGTTAAAAGTACTTTTTTTTTTTCCCAGAATATGTCCATGCAGAAACCTGAGACATTTCACTGAAAGTGCAGTCTTGGCACACCTCATGGATTAAGATTGCATGATGATATTGGCATTCGCAGAAGTTGGGCCTCCTTTGCATCTAAACCACTTAATCCTATTCGCTATGGGCTGAAGGCCACTGATCATGTGAACTAACGTCCCGTATAGTACATACTTGTGACAAACAGAATCGCGTGTGCAGAAGACAAACATTGAACTACTGTTTAATTGTACAGGTTAAAAATATAGAACTGTATTCTTTTAATCCCATCTCATAAAAGGCTCTATAAAGGGGAAAAAAAATGGTTCACCAAACCATGATCCTAGACCTCCTCAAATTTGTCCTCTTCAAAAATAACTGAAAAAATGACAGAAGGTTAATATTTGTATGGACTTGTCCGTGTTTTGACCAAAAATAATATTTTTATTTTGCTTATAAGCACTAAAAACACTTTTTTCACCTCGGAAATTCCGTTTAAAATGGGTGGCCTTTGATGAATTATTTGTAATGATTGGATTGGCGAAGATGCTTAGAGTTAAGTAATACATTTGAAATAATTATTCTTCTTAATATTTCATATTTATGTATGTATCAGTATTATCCCTTCTGCCTTTATTCTGAAATTACACACCCAAAATATCTGGGCAAGTGATGTCATTAGCACCGCCCCCTCTCACTGCTCAGTCAGAGTCTGCATGCAGGTTGAGCATGTGCATGTGTATAGAGCAATAATGGACATGTATTAGAAGCTCCTCTCGTGTTTAAACTATAATTTAATCCTCAGAAGTCTTGGGATGTTTTCATAATCTGATGTGTTTGAAAAGCATAAAAATGAGAAACCAGGCATACTTTTATTTTCTGGAGGTTGTAGGTTACAGAAACTTACCTTCATTTGAGATGTAAAAATGTATAGAATTGAGATATTTGCATTAATTTGACCGAAACCTTTGATCAAAACCTTCCTCACGCAGTTTAAATGTAATCATGTGTCGTTCATGGTGATCTCTATCTACCTTCTGAATAGCTTGGCACATCTCCGAGTGAACCAACCCCGTGTCTCGTTAAACCAACTACAATAAAAATATGGATAAACCTCACTACTTTGTATTGTTTATTTTATGTGCCACTGCTTTTGGTTGCAAGCTGCGAGAAATATCAGTGCTGCAAAGCTGAGAATGCACAGTTTGGGTTTAAGGATGCTTAACTTGAGTTCTGCAGTTCTGTTTTTTAGAGCAGACAGTATTTTTAGCAACTTTACCACCTGAGTGTACGCACATCCCTGTCAGAACGCTTTAACTTTCAACTGCTTTCTCACCTCCTGCCTGAGGCCTTTTACCTCATTTGAAATGTGCTGTCTTCATTGCGAAGACTGTCTCCCTTGACATATTCATTTTTTTTTATGCTGCTTCCATGACTTGCAAGCCTGCACTTTAGAGCCCAGGTACTTGTGCCATTTCACAGCTTGTTACATATGTGTTATTGCTTCTCGAGACTCAGAACGGTGTTACTTTCATCTGCCAGAAGAAACAGATTACTTACAATATAGAAATATGCAGCAAAATAAAATAAAAAAAAACACACATTTATCAAATTAAAAGTGCAAGGTTTTGTATGCAAAACATTGAAAACCTATTTATAGGAGACAGTCATACAGGAGATCCTATGCTACTCAGTTCATTTTGAGATGTGCATGTTAAATTTGTGAGGTTTATTTTGTTGTTTTGTTTTGTTTAGGACTAAAAAAATTTATACATCGAAGAAATCTTGTTGGAAATTGATCGTCCAGTGGATTTTGGTCAAATATTTGTAATGATTAGATTGATAAGGGTGTTTATGATATGCTCTTACATTTTTTTTATATATTATTTTTATTTATGTATCTGTATTATCTCTTCTCAGGACTTTTATTCTGAAATTTTAACACTGTGTGAGCAAATAAAGAGAGCAAACAACCTCGCCCTACTTACTGTCCACTACAACCCAATATCTGGGCCACTGACATCATTTACCCCACCCCCTCTCGCTGTTCAGTCAGAGTCTGTATGCAGGTTGAGTATGTTCACGTGGACGGAGCAGTAAACATGCACTGGACGCTGCTTTGGCATTTAAACCGGGATTTAATTCAGTTGGAAATGAGTGAGTTTTAGCTGTTTTCTCAGCTGGATTACTCACTGTTAAACCGTGATGATACAATGATTAGATAGGATAAGTCTTGTGGTTTGAATGTCAGCGTATTTCGTTTAAAGGTCATCTTCTGGAGAAATGCTCAGCCTCGGTCAGCCCTGGTCTTTGCTAATATAAAATCGAGTTTCGTTGCATACAGTATGCACTCAACGTAAAAACAATGTGCACAAAAGGAAGCAACAGTCAGCAATGCATGAGTACAATGGAGTTATGCCAGACTGTCCTGAGGTCACTAAGAATGGCAGCAGGTCATCTTCGGTCCTACTTGTCATGGAGACAACCAACGAAGCCCAAGCACCAGGCTCAGCGCCAAGATCAAAGGTTTGTTCGTATGATGCCAGATCACCTTTGGTCTTGATTTGAAAGAATTTAACAGCCAAACTTTATGTTTATGAGTTCCTGCAAACAGTGACCCTACCTTTTATGAACACACACACACACACACACACACACACACACACACACCAGTGCTCTGTTCCAGCAGGACAACGGGGCAGAGTAGGAAGAGAGTCGAGCATCCTGGCAGCCTGGTGGACAGAGCTGTCCCTCAGTCTGCTGCTTCTGGCTTGAAGGAGCTGTGAAGTGTGGAGTGTGGAGTCTCTTACCTTTGTATATGATAAGCTGGTATATCCAGCATATAACGCTGGAGTTCAGAGAGGGCCTTGTTCTCCCTTCAGCTCCGACTCCCTCTGCCTCCAAAAACATGGCCCTGTCAACTCCTGCGATTACAACGATGACACCTTTAGATATGCGAATCTCACATTTCAGCAACCGTTTCCAAGTTAAATATGGTATGTTGCCTAAATACCAAATAAACAAGGCTGCTGTGGGGCCAAAATAAGAAATGAATGGGTCAGTGCAAAAGGAATAAATGTAGTGGTCATCAATTTTCCTCAAGGTTTTTACGCCAAGCGTTTCTCAACCTCATCAAGCTTTCATCAGAGCTTTATCAATCCATTCCCACACTGATAACTTTGGTAAGTGGTGGCCAGCTGAATTGGCGGCAGCAGGAACAGTCGGTTTGTCCGTTTTACATTGTCCATCCATGCTTAATAATGTATTTTCCAGGGCTACGTATGTAACCCCAGACTGCCCGCTGAATAGACCATGCAGCATTAGTGTGCATGCTAAGGGTATAGCCCGAAAAAGCCTTATGCAGTACAGAACTGGAAAGTGCAGTGATTGCGGAAGGGTATTATAATAATAGCGAAGTACTCCACTGTTGTCAAAGGCGCGGAGCCATTTCTGTCATTATGTAACACTAATAAAAATTCAATTTTGGGCCTTGAAAGCCCTCCCAATTAAAATAGCACCTTTTTCTGACACACACACTGCATTGCATCATTGAGCTGCTGCGCATTACGTCTGGGCTCAGTCATTTTCAGCCTCATATTCAGCTTGAGCGGCACAAAATAATGTGGTCTGGATGTAATGATTAGATCAGACCTGTGTGTGAATGGATGCATCGTGAAGCGATATGCGTCCTCACTTCTTTCATCTTCCTCAGAAGCTCTCTCCTCCATCACTGGACATGCTGCTCGCAGCTCCGAGGCTGTCGGGGCGTGTGTTTTATGGCCTCTGCGAGTTGTCCTGCCCCGGCCGAGCATAAATCACTGGATTTGTGAGCCGAAGACGAGAGGTCTGGCTTTGGTACAGAATCTGATTCCCTTTCGCGTACGGAGCCATTGGAGTGTAATTGTTGCGTTGAAATATTTCTCCACTGACCATGGCAAATTAAAATGACTCACTCCACGAAGGCTCCTGGGCTGTTTATAGCCCCATGTTTACCGAAAGTACCTCAGTTTAACAGGAAGAGAAAATGACTGTTAAAAAATAGGACTTCACTGTGGAGCTCAATTTGACGGCAGCCATATAATTTGTAACAATTTTATTATATTAGTGCATTCTTTTTTGTTGCTCACATCCTGGCCTTTACCTTTTCTAACTAGACATTGTAGTCTAACTATACGTTTAACCTTTAGAACCCGTGGTCCCAATTGTCCCCCCAGTTTGGAAGTGCCAATTACCCAATCCCACTATGACTCTCCCACTACCACATACAATGCTCCCAATGCTAGGACTGTTAAGACAAGCAGATGCCTCCCCTGATACACTGCCTCCTTTCGAACTGCCCAGACCAGAGTGCCAGGTGTGCCAGCCAGCATCGCACTGGGAGTGGGGAGAGTGCACCCACCATAGACTCTGGCTGCTGATGGCAAGCAGCATGAAGCAGGATTTGAACCTGCATTCCTTGGCTCATAATGCTAGTTAGACCAAAAAATTAGAAGAAGTATTTATAGGAGACAGACACACATAACTTTCATCTGAAAATGCAAGAAATGTTATAAAATGTTTGTAATGATTAGATTGACAAAATCATCTATATTTATAAATTTATAAATATTATTTTTCTTACTTATGTATGTATCAGCTTCAACCCTTCTCAGGACATATTCCGAAATGAACACAGTGTTAGCAAAGAAAGAGGGCAAACAGCCCCTCCCTTCTCATTTTGCTCTGTGACCCAATATCTGGGTGAGTGAAATCATTAGCCCCGCCCCCTCTCACTGAGAGTGGGAGTCTGTATGCAGGTTGAGCATGTACATGTGGACAGAGCAGTAAACATGCACTGGAAGCTCTTGGCATTGAAACGAGTGAACCGTAGTTGTTTTCTGAGCTGCGTTACTCACTAATAATTCATCGCACGATGATTGACATTGACTGGTTCAATAATGTATCACGTCTGTACTGAATCCTGGAAAACAGCATGTAACTGCCCACCGAGTGCAGATCTCGGCTTCTAAGAGTTAAACAACCAAATGCTGAAGAGGTCTCTGTTGAGGTCTTTTCACTCGAAGGTCTCTTCTGGAATAAATGCGAAGACTTTCAATCAATAAAGTATTCGTGGTATGTAATGAAAGACAGGTGAGGCCAGTGCATGATGTCCAAGCTGGAGCAAGTGAATTGATTAGAGTGCTTTTCCTGTGTCCACACAAATATGTCATTTATGCTTCTCAGAAAAGTCTTTGCTCCAGATATAATGCATGGTTGGACTTCATATTAAGGCCTAATGCTGTTTGTTGGCCGCATGAAACCCTAGACCTGTCTGAATGAGACATCAGGTTTTACTTTAAGAAGTTGAGGATCATAGCCATCCCCTTAGTCCATAGCGTAAATCTTCAGACTTCCAGTTCAGCCTTTGGGTGCAGCCTGGCTTGATCCTTTAAGACAATGTCATAACTGTGCCATGTAATTGGCCTAGTTTAGCTTATAAGAGAAGACAAGAACACGATTCCACACAAAGCTTCTAAAGTATCTCCACAAGCATACACAGAATTTATTAGATGAGTTTGAAAGGGCCTTGTTATTTGGACCAGATCTAATTTAGCTGCAATGGAAGAAATACTCTGAATGCCCCCCAGAAAGATGCAAGTGGGCCCACGCTCATATTTGTGTAGTGATAAAGCAATGCTATTGGTTCGCTTTGGCCTATAGACACTACCAAAGACTTTCCATACAGCAGAACTTCTCTAGGGTCAGGTGTTTCCTATGTTCCCCTATGGTTCCAGTTGCAGTGGTGCAAATACCAAACTGGGCTAAAAATAGCTTTCAGTGCTTTGAGGTGTTCTGTAATCTGCAACCAGCACCCACCTCTCTGGCCAAGGACGGGAATCACTATGTTCCTTCTGCAGAAGACACCCGGCCCAGCTTCTCCTGGGCCATTCACACATTTCAGGGGTCTAGCATTCGTACCAGCTCCAGACGATTCTTCCTTTGACACTGTTTTTCTGGATAAAGTTGCCAGAGCTTGGCAGTTACCTGTGGAGGACAGGGATGACTTATCCTAACCCGGCACTAACAAATCGGTCACAGTTAATTCCTATTCTGCGTTCTGCATCAGGTGCCACAAAAAGGTGTTATTTTTAAGTCATGACTCATGTGTGCTATTTTTCTAGCAAGGATATCCAATATTATGGGATTTTTTTTTATGCTCAGCAGAAGGTCTTTTCGGTTAAATAAACACCCAGCTGGATGAGACTTTGCTCTATTATCGGACCATGTTAGTAGTAAATATATTTGAAGGAGATAAAAGTTCCTAATCTTGGCAGGTTGTAGATCAAGATTTATTATGGTTGCACACGGCAAAGCATAACAGATTTTCGCAGATTTCGTCCCATAGGAATGAATGGGATGCAGATGTTGTGCAACAGTGAGACAAATACACACCTGAGAAAGTACTTGAGACAGCAAAGCTTAGTATGTGCCTAGCAACCACCTATCCATCCATGTTCTTATCCGCTTAGTGCTGGTCTACAGGCTACCGGGAATCATTGGGCACAAGGCAGAAATACCCCTAAACAGGGTGCCAATCCATTGCAGGGTACCAAGCATGCAAGCATTTGCATTTTGGAAAGTGGAAGAAAACCCCCAAAAAACCCCTCGCAGATAGTGCCCTGAACTGTGGTGATTCAACAGTGGCATAGTACCTGTGGCAAATATTGTCCTGTTGGAATTGCACACTGGAGTGTGTGTTCAGAAAAGGTTGGACCACTGGTGGCTTGACCTCATTAACAAAATATTGGTCTGTCAAAGTGTGTCTTATTAAGAGCAATTGTGACCTGGTACAAACAAACCATTGATCTTTGAACTGACTAGAGTACTTCAGATTTGTTGGTCGTCTCCACCAAGACAAAAGTGCAACTCGTCTTTGAAGAAGACCTGCTGCCATTCTGAGTGACTGCATGACAGTCTGGCACGACACCATTGCAGTCGTGTATTGAAATCAGTTGATTTCTTTTGGGTGCCACTATTTTTTTGATGATGATGACGACGACGATGATGATGATGATGATGATGATGATGATGATGATGATGATGATGATGAGTGTATAAGTTCTTATAATACTTAACATTAGTCCAAATAAAGGAATCAAAAAATGACTTCTCTGGAGTCTAGTTTCAACCCTCTTACAGAGCTGGAATGGAGCCTGGGGAGACCCCCAAAGGGGTCCAAACATGTCTTAACAGAGTAAACACAGAATGAACCAGACCTCCTGGTATTTGCACCAGAAGAATTTCTTATGGTGTTTTGACACATGGATGTGTTTCATTTCGTTACAATACAAGCTCTGAATCTGATAAACGAGTAGGTTTAAAATGCGACTCGTTCAAAGCCATCAAAAAATACTTAATACACACACACACAACTGCATGCAGTGCGTTCTGTAATTCAGAAAGTCCATTGAGTCTCATCAAAGTTGGGAACTGTGTAACATTAGGCCCATCTTGTTTCCTCACTGTGCATTTTATTAACTCCACTGATCATACAGAAGCCCTTTGTAGTTTAGTAATTACAGATATCTGTCCTCCTCCTTTCACCCTGATCTTCAATGTTCAGGACCCCACCGGACCACCACAGAGCAGGTATTCTGTGGGTGGTGGGGTCATTCTCAGCACTGCAGTCACACTGACATGAGGGTGGTGTGTTAGTGTGTATTGCACTTGTACGAGTGGATCAGATACATCAGTGCTGCTGGAGTGTTTAAACACTGGGTCCACTCACTGTCCACTCTATTAGACACTCTATTAGAGTTGGATTACTCACTGATCATTCAGAACACCATCGTTTGAGGTCTTGTCATTTGTTACCAATTGTGTATCATGCCTGTAGGCTACTCTGATCCTGAGTTATGATGCCTGAAAAAGCATGTAAGTGCCTGAAGAGTTAAACTCTCTATGAGTGTGTAAAATTTGGGTTATGAGATCGGGACACCTCCAGGGAAAATGGCAAGATGAATCAAACAGAAGCTCTTTTATGAAGAGACAGAGGTGGCTGGCTCAATATGAGGTGATTGGGGAGGTTGGCCAGGAGACTGTGTCCATGAGCGTGTGTGTGTGTGTGTGTGTTCGTACTGTGTCATAGAATGTGTTTTGAAGCTGCTAGATAATTTAAACGAGTGGGCAAGGTCAGGAAGGCCTCCCTCCAGCTGTGGGAAAGTACTTAAAAATGTCACCATAGCACAACCTCCTTCCCCAGCCCTTCCATAGACAGCAATGAGCCGTGATAATAAACATCTTGCCGTTTGGACCGCTGCCCGAAGACCCCAGGTTAAGGAGGAAGCTGCAACCTCTAAGCCCAAAGCAAACAGCAGGCAGGATTGGCTCTGAGCCCGAGTGCAGAGTCAGACCAGCTGTTGATGGATGGCATGCAGTCGTCAGCAGGCTATCATTTTCCTGATTAGTGCTTTTGGATTGTGCTTTATGATGGAGGCCACCTTGCTATGATCTCAATAGAAAGGTTTAAATAGTCTCAAGTCTGGTAATCAATACGACTGCCCACCTTTTCATTGCGCCAGCTGCTTTTCTTTCTCAGTACTGTCTAACTGATGCACTCAGATTGCTTTTAAAACCTCGAATATTGTGTCTGCGAGGCAAAATGAAAACTGCTCTGTTCATTTTCACTGCAAAAGGACTTTTATTAATGCTGAGAAAGTGCATAATGAAATGATGACCATGCATTTAAACTGAAGGTTGATCAAAAACAGTGATATTTATTGCAGCAATAAGTCTTAAGGGTCTGTAATAACAGTAATTTTATGCAGAAGAAAATCTATAAAGCACAGCATGGAGTGATTTGGGAGTACTTTGCGGGCAGTTAAATGCCGTTTCCAACTGAATTAAATCCCAGTTTAAATACCGAGCAGCTTCCAGTGCATGTTTACTGCTTTGTCCACGTGAACATACTCAACCTCAAAAACATGGTCACCTTCATACAAATATTTCAATTCTATTAATATTTATAGCTTCAATTTGGGTAGCCTAGGTTCTGCTGAAAATTACATCTGGACCATCTCATATAAACACTTTTTTTTAATGTTTTGACAGATAAAAGTATGTCAAACTATGAAAATATCCCACAAAATTAACAGAGAGTTCAAGGTTAATCTGTGACAATAATGCAAAATGATAAAATACATGCAATAAATTATTAATAATAGCCACATTAAGCAATGTTTAGTTTCTTAACAGTAGGCAATAGTTGCCAAACAATGTACCATAAATAAATAAAATTTCCCCATTGGCTTGTTTTGTCCCTTCCAAGGGGGTTACTTCATTCATTGCAGAGGGGAGGGGGTTCATTTGTAGTGTGTCCAATAGCATCCCACACATTTTCAAACAGGCATAGGTCTGGCAATGGCTTAGAACCTGTGTCTTTAAGGTAAGCTGTTAAAAGGGCAGCAGTATGAGGACAAGAGATGTTTTGTTGGAATAGTGCATCATAGTGTGCGTTCAGGAAAGGTAGGACCACTGGTTGCAGGACCTCATTAACATACCCATCAAAAATAGCACCCGGAAGGAATCAATCAACTGCAATACACAACTGCAATGGTGTTGTGCCAAACTGAGAATGGCAGTGGATCATCGTAAATGACGAGTCGCACTTTTGTCTAGCAAATCCATGTTTGGAGGCACTGTGGTCACTGCCAATGTCAATGGTGTGCTGTCCAGAAGACCTGATGTCATGGTTTCTTACAATGTCAGCTCATCTTTGGTCTTCATTACAGACACTTTGACAGCCAAACATTACATTAAGACTAGTATATGGACTGTAGACCATAGCATATAACATTAGTGTGTAGTAAGCAATTGGGACACAATCAATGTCTTACGACATTTGAAGAAGATGTTATGAAGATATTTATACATTAACTTTCATATGAATGATCTTACGACAGGTTCCGATGTGGCTTAACCAATCAAAACATGCTTCTGTTCTTCTCAACCAACTGTCTGCAAAATTTCCAAAAACCACTTAAGGAATGTCAAACATACAAAGGCACAAAGTGGTTTATTTGTGCAGATTTGGCAGGATATGTTTGGCAAATACTGCCATGCCTAATCTAGAGCAAGCAAATGAGAGTTAGCCCAGTATTTTTTGCTTCGTAAGATCCTTGGGACACTGTAATTAGAGTTTATAATGGCTTTGCTTTCCTGAGGAAGACTTGTTGGTCTGTTACTCTATTCCTCTTCCCTGACTGTCACGGTGTCAACCTAAGCAAAGAAGCAGTGGAGATCCAGTTTGGAATATGCAGACCTTTTTACTTCCCCCAAACTAGAAAATAGCCTATAAAGATAACCTTGAGGTCATTTGGTGTTGTCACCAACGTTGGTGACCAGCATTTTATATTATTTTACCATCACTGGCTCCTTGAAAGTAATATGAATTTGTTTCAGAAAGTAGAAACAAGCAGAAGCACTTAATGCTAACATTACGACCACCTCCTACATTTCCACAGAGCAGGTGGTGGTCATGTGCAGCACTGCAGTGACACTGACATGGTGGTGGTTGGTTAGTATGTGTTGTACTGGTCTGAGTGGGTCCGACACAGCAGTGCTACTGGTGAGTTTAAAGACCTCAGTGTCACTCCTGGAATGAGAACAACCAGACACATCCAGCCGACAGCATCCTGTGAGCACCGAGGAAGGTCTAGAGGATGGCCAACACAAACTGTGCAGAAACAGATGAGTGGGCACAAGGTTTAAACACTCCAGCAGCCCTGCTGTGTCTGGTTTACTCATACCAGTATCACTGCAGTGCTGGGAATGACCGACCACCCACATAATAGCTGCTCTGTGGTGGTCCTGTGGGGTCCTGAGCATTAAAGACCAGGGCGAAAGGAGGAGAATAAAGTATGGGAATAAGGAGGTTGTCACAATGGTATGGTTGATTGATGCAGCCCCACACTTCATCTCAAATCCTCACAGCAATGTTTTAGAAAGCCTTCCCTAAACAGCAGAGGACAGATACTCCAACAACCTTTAAAACCCTGAACGAGCTGGTGTCCCAATACTTTTGTCCGCATGATGTATACAGTCATTGGCCACTGCTGAACATTTTCACCATGTCCTTTCCAGCTCACGGGTCACCAATCCCGCTCCTGGAGGGCTACCTTCCTGCTGGTTTCAACTCCAACCCAAGTCTAACGCACATCATTCAGCCAATAAACATCTGAAGGCCGTAATTAGCTGGTTCAAATGGGATGGATTAGGGTTAATCCTGAAGCCTGCAGGACGGTAGCTCTCCAGCAGCAGGGTTGGTGACCCTGGCCTAGACGATTTGAGATGCTGAAGAATCCAGTGGCAGTCCTCATTCATTATTACAGACCCAGAACATGTTGCTACCACCACCATGCTTAACAGATAATAGTGTTCTTGCGGTGCAGAACATTTAATTCTCCAAGCAATTTTGTTTTATCTGACCACGACCTTTCCTCCAGAAGGGAAGGCTTGCTCTTTGTCCATGTGGTCGACCACAAGTCCATCTTGGAGGTGGAGATTTTGGAGCAGGGGCAGATATTCAAACAGCATTTTCATGAAGCTGCCTGAACAGCAAGAGGTTCTGCCTCTACTACAGTAGCGTTATCTTGATTGGGTTTATCTAATACACCAGAAGGTTCACAACATGACACTTAATAAATTCTATTGACATCTGAATTAGGGACGTGGAGGAAAGCCAAAACATCAGCCATGTGAATAATGACACAGTGAGCACAAAATAACAGGAAATCCATGAGAAGGCGAATGTTAAACGCTTAAATTAGGGGAAAGGTGTCATTCTCTCTGCAACAAATGTTCCTGTTGTTTAGGGTCCGTTTAGGAGTACGAAGAAGGTTTGTTTGGTATTAAACATTTTTAATAATACAATGTAATATACGCCAATCAGCCATAAGATTATGACCACCTTGATGGTACCCTCATTGTCCATTTAAGTCTCTGCATATGATGTTAGCCCCCTTCTATGTGGGTGGTGTGCTATGCATAGATCAGACACGGCAGTGCTGCTGGAGTGTTTAAACCCCTCAGTGTCACTGCTGGATTAAGAACAGTCCACTGACCTGAAATATCCAGCCAACAGCGTCCTATGAGCGCTGATGAAGGACTAGAGGATGACCAACACAAAGTGTGCAGAAACAGATGAGCTTCTGTGTCTAACTTTACATAACATAACATATGATATATATATATATATATATATATATATATGTTTGTGTGTGTGTGTGTGTGTGTGTGTGTGTGTGTGTATATATATATAGAGAGAGAGAGAGAGAGAGATAGATAGATAGATAGATAGATAGATAGATAGATAGATAGATAGATAGATAGATAGATAGATAGATATATAACAACATTATTATTAAATCTCTAACACACACATATATTATATATATATATATATATATATATATATATATATATATATATATATTAGAATTTAAATATGTGTAACCATTATCACCCTTTAGTTAAATATGTTGCCAGGTTTCATTAATTAATCTATTTTGAAATATTTTATGTCTGCTGATTTGCCACTTCAGCATATCACATGTATGTGCCTGACCACTGTATTGCACCAGCAGAATATGTCATTTTGAGCAACGACTCCAGTCAGAACAGTGACCCTGTCCAGAGACCCATTAAGTTACTTGCACATAAACATAATGAATGAAAAACAGCGCCAGTCTTCAGCCTTCCTTACTTTCAAAGACTGTCAGGAATGTTAGTACAACTATGGGGCTGGAGCAAGAAACGACCCAGTCAGGGATTTTGATTAACGAGATGATATCATCTCAGACATAAATTTGAAGAAGGAAAAATAAATGGATTTAAATGTAAATAAAAAATAAATACATATTTTTTTAAAGTGGGCTGTATTTTTTACATACACATTTATTTTAAACACAATTTGTCAAGAGAATTATAAGATCTGTAGAGAGTTTATCCTTACACCATTCAGGGTGTATATATACTATATATATATATATATATATATATATATATATATATATATAGTGGGTCACAGTGGGTCTATATGCATGTTCTGGCTGTTTCTTAAATTGTGTGACTGTTTGTAAGAATACCACGCCTCTGGGATCAGGGAGTGTGATTAATGATAATACTGATCAAGATATTGAGTTGAAAATGAAAGGGAGGCTGTTGCTCTTTTTCTTTGCTCACAAATTGTTTACAGTTCAGAATAAACGTCTTGAGGAGGGATAATACTGATACATAAATAACAAAATAAAGGATATACCTGTTGTTGTTGACTTTTGTTGTTGTTACATTTATTAGGACACTGTAAGTATTTTTGTTATTGGAAATATGATTGTCAAGCTTATAATTTCATATTAATCATTAGAATTCTTGGATTTACAGCTCTGGATGATCATTTTCCAACAGAACTTTAGTCCTTTTAAGTGCATTTTCATCAAAACATGGTCAATGCAATGATTTAAATATTCCTCAATATTTTAGATTTACGTCTCCAAATGAAGACCAAATCTCTGATGATCTGGTATGTGTCACTGTATTCCTATAAATACATTTCTAGTTATGTTTTTAATAAATTAAAGTATGTCAGACTATAGAAAAACCCTCCTAAAACTAGGGTTCTAAAGGTCTGTACCTGACATACAGAACCACTATGCTACAGTAGAAT
The DNA here is from genome assembly GCA_034509495.1 of Acestrorhynchus altus. Taxonomy (NCBI): domain Eukaryota; kingdom Metazoa; phylum Chordata; class Actinopteri; order Characiformes; family Acestrorhynchidae; genus Acestrorhynchus; species Acestrorhynchus altus. The sequence continues at coordinate 5,509,910 of CM067525.1, read as the reverse complement.
GAAGGAATCAATATAATTGATTTTTTTAGATACCGCTCAGGCCTAGTGTCCATGCTATACCACGTTTACGTCTACTGAGGTCTGATTTATCTGAGATGATGTGACATTTATCAAATAAACAAAATGACTCTGAGAGTCTAAACACTATACAGATAGAGATAATTGTGTTATGCTGTTGCCCTAAAATCCATTTTAAAAGAATGAGGCGAGAATATTTTTTTTCTATTTTGTCGAGGAGAAAGTGAGGTCATTCTTATGTTCTACACTGTTTTTCCAGCAGATAATAATCAGAATTATGTCTGAGAGTGAGACAATAGCTATTTTGTTTGGGGTGCAGGCAGAAGAACAAATTTAATCGGTCTAAATACGAGACTGCAACTTCAGAGAATGTACTCTGGATATTTTTTGCTATGCAGTGCTGCATCTTCCAGCCCATATTACCTCAAACAAGACCTTATTTTGTTGCTAAAGTATGAAAGGCTAATGGAAAAAAGGCGCGGGAATAGCACAAAGCCATTAATTCATAGATACCAAATGTAGCGGATGTTTACCACACCAGCACGGAGCGCTGCAGTGTTTTCCTTGGCTTTCTGTGTGGAAAGAAAAGCATTTTGTTGAGTGGGATAAGCAACAAACTGCACCCCTAGATGAGCGTAAGGAAACCAGGGAGCACATTATGATACTTCTTGTAAATTTTGCATTCTGACCTTAATGCACATCTGCTGACATCGCTGTTTCAGAATAATATATGATATTATAATCTCTGTCTCTAGGTGGATTTAGAATGTAACGCACAAAATCGTTATAATGATATGCAGATGGGGATGATGAAGGAATTTAGATAAGCATATTAATATCATTATATGTCCTTTTTCCATATTATTCTAGTGTCACTATGTTTTAAATAAATGGTGGGTTCACAATTAATCCTATTCACAGTTGCTTATTTGCTGTTGTGTTGTATTCAGCCATGACTCTGTTTACGTCTCACACAGAGCCTGGTTTGAAATCATGCAGAAATGCAGCTCATCAATAACAAGAGGAATAATACATTGCTAGCACACAAAAGCAGGAGGAGGACAAACAGTGGAGAGGTAAGCGAGGGAGGCAGTACAGGCACTCTTCCACCGGATTTGACTCAAGTAGGTAGAAAGCCAGCAGCAGCCTGGGGACAGGAGAGTCCTGCCGTTCCAAGACAGCTGGCATACAAACACATCACCTCCCTTCAGGCTGGAAAGGCTAGAAATGAAGAGGCTACAGTATACTGGCACCTTGAGAAATGCTAAGAAAAGCAGTGCAAATAATGAGTAGAGCTCGAGGCATGGCTTGAATTTAGTGCTGTCAATGATTGGTCATCAGGTTCTGCAGGTTTGTACCTTTCTCTTTATTAACCTAGGCCAATTTCCACCAGAATAATAAAGAGGATTTAAAGATTTGTGTGAATTTGCAAACATTTAATTGCATTTAATAAATTTAATAATAATAATAATAATAATAATAATAATAATAATAATAATAATAATAATAATAATAATAATAATAATAATACATTTTATTTATAAGCACCTTCCTTGAAACTCAAAGGCCACTGTACAAAATATAAGAAAAATAAATAAATAAAAATTTAAAAACTACTAGCCTTCTACTAAAACATTTTCTTTCAGTGTTTTTTTTTTTAACACATCTTATATTTTCTCCTTAATATGTTCTTCAAAGTGACAGTGGTCCACATAAAAAAAAATAAACCTGAAAATCCTTTATGACTTTTTATTTGGATGTGTGTTAGTATTATCCCGTCTCAGAACTTCTATTATGAAATTTGAGTGCTGTGTGAGCAAAGAAGGAGATCAAACAGCCCCTCCCCTCTCGTTTTTTTCTTTATATAATCCAAGTCTGCATGTAGGTTGGCATTTAAACTGGGATTTATTTCAGTTAAAAACAAGTGAATTATGCATCTTTCAGAGCTGGATTATTCACTGGTCACTGTCTGAGATTATGATTTAAAGATGGTAAATCTCGTAATATCATAAAATATGTGTATCATGTTTGTAGATTACTCTGATCCACTAAACATTAAGAGTTAACCCTTTTATTATATTATATATATATATATATATATATATATATATATATATATATATAAAATCAACAAATACTGTGTAAGTACATTTTATTATTTTTATTAAAGTTGATATTATTAATCTGTTCAAATTTGACTTAAAATGTCTTTCACAGTGTAACTACTAAAGGGTTAAGGGGGCTCATCTAGGAATTGAGAGCCTGGAACAGGCTAGAATCAAAACACAAAACACAAACAGGGAGGCCAATCTGAGACATGGCAAATACACAAAGCAAAAAAATAACCTCCATTGGATAAATAACCAGGACCAAAAAAAATGTAAGAGACATAGTGGAGCAGTGATGCGCAACAGCAATCCCTCACAAAGAAGCAGAGACCACCAAAGGATATACAGCACAGTATGTACACAGAACACCAGCCTATAATCAAAACCAGTCAGGAAAGAGGACACATCATAGGACACATCCAAAACATATGTGATGGTAATTATGAAAATAGCCTATATAGCTGTTTCTCTTTATGAAGACCTGCTGTTTACCAAAGAACAGCTGTCTAATAATATTCAGACCAATGGTCTCCAACCTTCCTCCTGGAGAGATACCTTCTCATAGCCTTTGCAATACAACACTTCCTTCTAGGTGCAACTATTTGCACAATTATTGTTTTGATGATGAGTCTATATATCTCCTTTTGATGCCATCGCTAACCAAACAATCAATGTCAAACAGTTCACTCATCATCGATTCCTGTCAAACCCGTGAATTAACTGTGATTAAAGTTCATGTTCACTAGCAACACCCAGGCCTGATTACTGCCAGACTTTTAGAATCAAGAAATGGCTTAAGCACCACATTATGTCCCAATCTGAAGAAATTCAAGAGCAGATGAGACACAAAGACATTGACCTCTATCAGTCTGGAAGAGGTTACAAAGCCATTACAAAGGTCAGTGTTCACGATTCAACAATAAGAACATAAGCAAGCCGTAAACATAAACACAGCCGTGGGAGAGTTCCAAAGTGAAAACCACTGGTAAACAAACCATCCTGATGATCCCCAAAATATTCTGTAGACTAACAAAACAAAAGTGGAACTTCTTGAAAGGTGTCAAACATGGTGGTGGTAGTGTGATGGTCAGTTTTCAGGACCTGGACGACCTGTTGTACCTGATGGAACCATGAATTCTCCTCTCTGCCAGAAAGGAAGGAGAATGTTGAGGCATCAGTTTGTGACCTTAAGCTCAAGTGTAGTTGGGTCCTGCAGCAGGACAATGATCCGAAGCACACCAGCAAGTCCACCACTGAATGGCTAAAAAAATACAAAATGCAGATTTAGGAGGGGACGAGTAAAAGTCTGGACATAAATCAGATTGAGATGCTGTGTCATGACCTTATACAGGCTACTTGTGCTCGAAAACCCTCCAAGGTGGCCAAGAGTGGGCCACAAATTCCTCCAGTCGCAAATGCTTGATTGTTGTTGGTGGTCCCGAAGGGGGGCACAACCAGTTATTAGGTTTATAGGCCAATTCAGGCTGGTTTGGATAGCTTAATTCAATTTTGCTGAATAAATTGGATTTGCTTAATTAAAAAAAATGCATGATCATCCATCAAACAATGATGAGAGCTTGTGGTTAGCAGTGGTAGGTCTTGTAGTTTGATATGATATGTATAACATGTCTGTAGGTCACTTTGATCCTGAGTTACGATGATTACTGAGTTCTAAGAGTTATTGTTTGTTGATGTAATTGTTGATTATAGACCAGTGAACATCTCGCTCATTGGAATTGTGACGACATCATGGTGGTATTTCCCTGGCTGCTTGTGAGGGTCCTGTAGTTGCTTGTCTCCGTGTCTGGCACCTCAAGTCTGATGTGGGCCCCAGTGGAATTTTGGATTTGCTTACGAGGCTGTGGGTTGCTCCCTGCTTCTCGGCCTAGTGCACTGGATCCCTCCTACATACCAGAGCCGCCATGAGGAGCTGTTTCTCAAATCCTGGCCCACCAGAGGCCTTAATCCGCTCCTTCCATCAGTCAGTAACCATGACAACCGGACCTCCTCTCAGAAACCCACAGACGTGCACCAAGCTCCACTGGAAGCCACTCAGGACCCGAGAGTGAATTTCTGGACAAACAGTAATGATTACGTACTTCTTGTCTTTTTATTTTTTTGTTTTGTTTTGCTCTTTTTTTCCAATCAGACTGAAAAAAATAAGCATTAACTGCTTTTCTGAGCTGTAACGTGAAATCAGTTGGATTGGGTCAGAGACTTGGTCCCCACTCCAGTGCTGAGCTTTGAGGGAAGCTTTGATCTGTAGATTCAAGCTTGAATAGTGGCTTCCATTGCTAAGCCCAGATTTGTGATCATAAGGTCATCTGGTAAATTTCTATCCTGAGATGATTGTAAAGTATGCATGAAAAGTGAAGGTGCTGGAATCTCAACATGCATCAGCCTTTCGTATAAAGTTTTTGATGCTGACTCTTTTGGGTTTAGTTATTAACATATTAACCTTTAGAACTCTGGACCAATTTTGCATAGGATCTCCTGAAAATAACAATCTCTGGTTCCTATAAATATTAAAAAAACATACCAAAAATTGGCTGGTAGTTGTAAACATTAAAGGGGCTTTACATATGACTGTGTTATACGTAAATTTTTGTTCAGAATTTAATTCAAAACCCTAAACTTCTCTTAAATTCAAGCTGTTTTTACGTACATTTTGATACTGTCTCATTAGTAATTTAAATTAAATTAAATATTCTAATAATTTGATATTGTAGATTTCTATTTTTCATGAGCTATACACCATATAGATCAACAGTAAAACAAAAAATGTATAAACGTTTTACATGTAATGAATATAAAAACTAACTGTTGAATTCTATGTATGAAATAATGAACCTGAATTCATTTTTTCATAATTTTCAAACTTTTTTGAGATGCACTGGTATAATTTTACAGTTTACCCTTAAAAACAAGCAGTTCCTTTTCTATTTCTTTCTGCATTCCTGTCTTCATTCTTTGAGCACTGAACTTCCTGTCAAAGCACAGCAGAAACTGCAAGTCATGATTTAACGTGCAAATGTTAAATAGGATTCACTTTCATTCAATGACTTATAAGGTTATTTCTTCATAGGAGTTTGGGTTTTTTTACAACTGCTACTCCTAATACTAATTTTAGTTGATATATATATAATATCATAATATCTGTCTGGTACCTGAGAATAAAATAATAATCCTTAAACAGGAAAAGTGAAAGGAAAGTGAAAACGTTTAAGGATAAAGAATAAAGTAACAAGTTCTTTTTGAGTTAACTCAGTGTAGAAACATCGGTAAATGAGTTGCAGATGAAATTGATAAGGGGCTCCTCCCTTTAGGTTGTTTGCTGTTCTCAACTTTAGGTAGAATGCCCTCATTACAAAATCCCCCGGAGAGGAATGCTTTTAACAAGGGAGTTGTGAGCCCTTTCTGGAATTTTAACTCATTATCTCCTCACTCTTAATCATCAGCAGTTAGATTGTTGGGCCACCCTAGAGCTGTGAAATTACACTTCAGAACGCCATCATTACACAATGCCCCAGAGTAGATAGCTTTTAACAAGGGAGCACTTAGCCCTTGCTGGAATTTTAACTCATTATCTCCTCACACTTAATGATCAGCAGTTAGACCGTAGGGCCACCCTAGAGCTGTGAAATTACAATGCAAGGAAAGAGAAACAGTTCTGAGTTATTTCTTTTCTTTTTTTTTCTTTTGCCACAGCATTGCACATGATTTCGCAGCTCTAGAGTGAAGCAACAGTCTAACTGCATGCTTACATAACAGCAGGAGATTGAAACAGTAGACACAGAGACTAAATAGCTTAGCTTGTATTTAGGTTTTAAGTATAAGTTTATGTTTTAAGTTTCTTCTGCTGCTCTTTTACTCATGCTTTGAGGCTAAACTCAAAATGTACTGACCAAACCGAGTAAACAGAGAAAAAGGCGTAAAAAGAGAGAACTTTAGACTAAACTAAGTTGAGATAACTCAACTCTGTGATCAGTAATCCCAAAATCCACATGGGCATGCTCTTTTCTAGGCTTCATAGGCTGCCTCAGAGGCAGAGCTGCCCCCAGAACTCGACTGAGCTGTGATTTTGCACACAAGTGGACATAGCAGTAAACTTAGGTGGCCTGGAATATTAGGATTTGTTGTGATTGATTAATTTAGCAATTTGTATTGCCTTTTGCAGAATAAATGTCATTATAATCACTCAGAGACTTTGGCTTTGCGATCTAAAGACTTTGGCATTTGTCTCATTCAGTGCTCACAGAGGGCCATTTATCATCAATTACACGTGTATTGGCAAGTTGTCTAAATTGAAAAGGAGATTATGCAGATTATGCATTACGCAATTGATCCGCTTCCGAACTCGTCTGCGTATTTTACTCGACCGCTCATGCATAATAATCTATCACCCATTCCCTTCATCTCTCCCATCCGTCGTCCACTCTCCACACACACAGACGCTCTCCACTGGACTGGCATTCATCCCCTTCAAAACAATGCAGAGTTCAAAAGTTTAGCAGCCTTGCTTTGAGTTACTTAGTGCATTCACTCATGGCAGATCATAACGGCTTTGAACAGTTTTACCTCACTTCAGATGAAATGCAAAGACATGAGCCACTGGGGGAAAGGAAAGAAAGTGTGTTTGATAGACAGCTCAGACCATGGACTAAATCATGTGGTGCACGTTCTGCTCATACTGACCGCAGTGCTTAGTCTCAGCACTCGAGATGTGCCAGGTATGCCATAACAAGTGGTGTATATCTTCATTTTATTCAAAATAGTTGCACCAAGAAAGACACAAGTGATTGCAGTGGTGGTCTCGTGCCAGACTTTTACGGAGTCATGGCAGCTGGTCTTCATTCCCACTTTTGTCTTAGTGGAGACAACCAACAAATCCATATGTGGAGGCACTATGGTCAGTGTCAATATCTATGGTTTGTTGTTACACGTCCAGAAGGCCTGGTATGGTAGTGAAGGGTGCGATTTCAATGCCAGATCACCTTTGGTCTTCTTTACAGGCCACTGTTGTTAATGAGGCTCTGCAACCACTGATCCTACCTTTTCTACAGAGACTCTATAATTGTACTTGGTAATATAACACATTTTTTATGATAAAATTGGTCTTTAAAACCCCAGGCCAATCTTGTGGGATGTTTTGTTGTTTGGTGTATGAAGACTAAAAACACTTTACATCAGAAATCCTGTTGGAAATTGATCTTCCCGAGTGTGTAAGCTGAAAATGCAAGAACTTTGATGAGTTATTTGTAATGAATAGAGTGACAAGGATTTTTTCAATAAGTTCTTCAAAGTTCTTGACAGTGATCCAAATCAATCAATCAATCAAAGTTTATTTTACAGCAATTTTTACAACAAAGGATTTGTCACAAAGCAGCTTTACAGAAATCCAGGTCCAAGCCTCAAGTGAGCAGCCAGCAGGCAACAGTAGCAAGGAAGGAACTCCCTCAGGCCAGGAAGAAGAAACCTTGACCGGAGCTAAGGCTCAAAAGAGGAACCCTTCCTCCTTTGGTCGACACCGGAGAGCACAGACATAGTCAGATGCCAGCTTAGTGTTTGTATGGAAGTCCATGCAGGTTAAGGATTCTAAGCTGGCAGTAGAGTCTCAGATGTGGGATGAATAAAATAAAATAAAATAAAATAAAATAAAATAAAATAAAATAAAATAAAATAAAATAAAATAAAATAACAAACAACTCGATTGTCCTTATTATGTTTGTTTTTATGTATGTATCAGTATAACCCTTTCTCCGGACTTTTATTCTGGAATTTCAATAATGTGAGTGAGAAAGAGCAAACAGTCCCCCCATTCTCATTTTTCTATATAACCCGATATCTGGGTCAGTGACGTCATTAGCCCCACCCCTCTCAGTGATCAGTCAGAGTCTGCATGCAGGTTGAGCATGTACATGCAGACAGAGCCGTAAACATGCACTGGAAGGCTGCTATGGCATTTAAACTGGGATTTTACAGAGTTGGAAACAAGTGAATTCTAACTGCTTTGTAATTTGATATGCATGTGGTACGTGTATGATGTCTGTAGGTAGATATGAAGCCTGTTAAATGGCGTGCAACTGGCCTGCAAAGTGCAGACTCCTAACCTAAACAGAGCATTATATGTGTGTAATAGTACAGTAATTACACTTATTCATATATGAAAACCTGAAATCGTGTCTCATGTAGTCCACTGAAACATGCCTGCACTGTAATGACAATATTTTCATAGAGCTCACAGAGAACTGAGAACAGAGTTTTCCAAACTCTCCACCTTGCCGAGCATTTTGGAAAAGCTCCTTTGTTCGTTTAGAAAAGCAATAACCAACTTGAAGTCGGGAGTTAAGGGGTTAAGGGTTGTTCTTTGGCTCCCCTCACCATCACTGTTTGGAGGTTTTCCAAGGCCGTCATACCAACACTGAATCAATCAATCAATTCCCACCAGCACGTACCTGCGAGTGTTTGTTTACGAACTGCAAGCGATAGAGCAGTTTCTTATTACCCCTCCCTGCAGAGGGAACCTCATGATGCACATCAACATCTATAGGCGCATCCACACATCTGCGAGAAATATGTTTATCGAAACACATTAAAAGTTTCAAAAGCTGACTTGGGTTTAGATTGCTTTAGTAAATAATTCAGCCTTTTAATTTGCCAGTACGTCTCGACCTGATTAGCTGAACAAATGGCAAACTTGAGTTGAAGCTAGAGATTTGATTTAATCATTTAAGCTGAAATGTACCCTAGGGGTCTTCTGAGGTCAAAAAGCGAGAGGTTTCTAAGCAGGCAGTCAATTTAAGGCCCACCAGGCAGCTCTTAAACACTAAAACTTTGTATGCAGGACATGGAGTGTTGTGAAAGCTATATTTAGAGCACAGACTCCAGGGTTTGGAAGGAGATGAGCACACACACTGTGGTACTTCAGACCTTACAATTATACTGCAGGCTGGGCAGTTATAGGCTGTTTTCTATGATACACACATCATAACACATATGGAGGTCTCCTTATTGTGCACTGAATATCAGTGGGCAATTCACTCATTTCCAACTGAATTAAATCCCAGTTTTAATGCCAAAGGCGCTTCCCAGTGCATGTTTACTGCTCTGTCCATGTGTACATGATCAACCTGCGTACAGACTCTGACTGATCAGTGAGAGGGGTGGGGCTAATGACATAATTCTTCCAGATATTGGGTTATTGATGAAAACAAGGAGGTAGGGGTTGTTTGCATTTATTCATCAAAAAAAAGAAAGCAGGTTGTTTTCTTTTTGTTTGTATTTTGAACACATTATGGTAATTATTCTTGTCAATCTAATCATTAGAAATAGTGCATCAGAATTATTGCTTTCTTTTTTGGCTCCAAAACACTCAGGATGATCGATTTACAACAGAATTTTTTGAAATATAAAGTTTTTTCAGTGCTTATAAGCAAAATAAATTGTAGCCACAAGTTAATTTTTGATCTAAACATGGTCAAATTGATACAAATATTGAAATTCGGTTAATATTTACATCTCAAATGAAGCATAAGCTCTCCTGAAAATAACAATATCCTGCATGTTTGCATGTCTCCTATAAATACATGCATACAAAAACGTCCCTCAAATGCAGGATCGAAGCGATAACCATGAGGCCTCCATACTGAAACTCGGTCCCAAACAGAACCTGAATTTGTTGCTAAACACAATACAATTCCATTCGAGTGAGGTTTCTTGTTCATCACCACTGCAAACACTGGTTTAGTCAGAACAGTCTAGATGTCTGATCAACAATCTCTCACTAAGAAGTATACTACCCAAAAGTAGCCTCTGAGAGCCGTTCTACAGTATAGGGCAACAGGGAAAGAAGTGCTATTCCCTAATCAGTGTGTAATCAGTCCACGCCTGTAATCATTCACATATGAACTGCGTTTTTCATTGCATTATTTTTTTTTTTGTCAATGAGTGAAGATTGAATGGAACTTCATTATTAAAGCACATTGACAGGTGGAGCAGCCAGTTGGTTTGAAATGAATAAAGACAACAAAAGTGTTGATACCAGTAAAGCGGTCTATCGTGAGATGAAAGTATCAGAATAAATCAGTCAAATCACTCAAAATGAACTATTTGGTATTCAAAAGCAAGAGCATGCTCAGAGAGCTCGACCAGAGAAACTGTGTGGGTAGACTACAGCAGCAGATGTCCAGAGAATTCTCTCAAACAGGAATTTAATATTTTGAACAGATCAAAAACCCCGTATAAGATGTATGGACTGAGAAATCAAAGGAACACAACAAACAAAAGAATACATTAGAAGAAACCCGAGAGGTCTCTCCTGGTGATGCAAACCACCGGTAACTACTGGTAGAAAGGCCAGGTAGAGGTTTACTGCACCAGTGCTTATAAGTCCTGTAGAGTTCAAACCGGTTGAACCTGGACCGGAGAATGAACTGGAACGTTTCTCTAGTTCAGCACTGATAATGTTCTAAATTGGACAGCTCTAAAACTCAGAAGATGGAGATGCACCTTGAATGTGCACAGTATCTCCAAGGGTTGCAAAAATTTGGTTCAACTACAGGCTTTGCCATATACAGTACAGGGGTTGGTCAATGAAACTGAAACACCTGTCATTATAGTCTGGGAGGTTTCATGGCTGAATTGGAGCAGCCTGGTGGCCAATCTTCATTAATTGAACATTGCACCAGTAAGAGCAGAGTGTGAAGGTTCAATTAGCAGGTAAGAGCACAGTTTTGGTCATAAGAGCCACGGTATCCAGGGTAATGTCAGCACCACCAAGAAGGTCCAACCACATCCAACAGGATTAACTGTGGACGCAAGAGGAAGCTGTCTGAAAGGGATGTTGGGGTGCTAACACGGTTGTATCCAAAAAATGTCATTCCCAAGACGCAGTGACGCTGTATTGGCTGCAAAAGGAGGCCCTAGTTCACCAAACTAATAAACTATTGTGGTCTAAAACCAGGTGTTTCAGTTTCAACCCCATATAACATATGTCATATGTCAAATTTGCAGTTAGGGTTAAAGTAAGGATTAACTTTAGATTAAGGTTAGAGTTAGATTAGAGATAGAATGAAGGTTGGGTTTAGGTTGTGGTTAAGGATGGGGTTAAGGTTAGAGTAATGCCTAAGTTTAGGTTAGGATTAGGGTTAGTTTTAGGTTAGAGTAAGGGTTAAGTTTAGGTTATGGAGTCTGCATGCAGATTGACAGAGAGGACAGGGCAGTAAACATGCACTGGATGGCCGCTATGGCATTTAAACTGGGATTCAATTCAGAGGGAATTTGGTGAATTTGAAACCTAATGAGGAGTTAACAGCTTACAGCTGGTCTGTAGAAATGGGAGTAAACGAGGCTTTGAAAATTGATTTTGACCAATTTCCATTTTACAAACCCTTTATCTGTACAAAGCAACGTTGGAACAGATTGTGTTACTGTCCTCTCTACTGCGGAATTTAGACAACATTGCATATTCAGATTGCTATTATAATATCTTAACAAAGATAAAACACTTAACAAAGAAGACAGATAGAGCATTGTACCTCAACGACGCTCTTTCCTTTAGGGAGAAAAGAAATAGAGTCTTAGTGTGGGGTCTAGAAAGATAATATTTTATTGTCTGTACAGCCACAACATTTGTCCTGCAGTCATAAGCTCAGACACATCTTCAGACTCATTAGACTCACATATGTATCAAATGATGACCTCTGTAGACCATATGAAGCAACTGGTTAGTAGCACAATATTGTGTAATCAAAGTCCGTATGGCTTTCCTCGTTTAGGATGGTTTTTAAGGCAAGTTGATGGTCTGTTTGGCGGAGACATTTACGAAGGTATCTTCAACAGAGTGACCCCCCGTCTTTGAGCATATTCCCCAGAGTTGCAGAATCCTGGCTTTCAGTTGGGCTGAAAGGTCATGGAACCAGACTGAGTGAGGATTTCCTTACTGGCTCCAAATGACATGAGTCTCCTAAGAAGTAGATCTTCTGCTGTACCTCATTACAGATGTAGTCCACATGGTAGGTCCAGGACACTGCTCCATTCATGTACACCCCCAGATTTTTGAATGCTAACATTTGTTTTATAAGTTGACTGTTGTTAAGACCACATAGGCAGTCTCGGGTAAAGTGGGATCAATAACATATGGTTTATATAAACCCTGAAATGGAGGAATTACTCTACAACTACTTACAGGTGTTAACGCAATTTAATCCAATTGCTCACCAAGGTAAACATACATGACAGTAAATCATGAGTTATGCACCTTGAAGAATACTTTACACTAAATACACAGATACAGTACAAGGTTAGAGTAAGGGTTAGGTTTAGGTTTATGGTTAAGGTTAGGGTTAGAGTAAGGGTTAGGTTTAGGGTTTATGGTTAATGTTAGAGTTAGAGTAAGGGTTAGGTTTATGGTTAAGGTTAGGGTTAGAGTAAGGGTTAGGTTTATGGTTTATGGTTAAGGTTAGGGTTAGAGTAAGGGTTAGGTTTAGGTTTATGGTTAAGGTTAGGGTTAGAGTAAGGGTTAGGTTTAGGGTTTATGGTTAAGGTTAGGGTTAGAGTAAGGGTTAGGTTTAGGGTTTATGGTTAAGGGTAAGATAGGGTAAGGTTTAGGATTAAGGCTTGTACCTCTACAGCATCTAATCTGTTCCTTTGTCACTTACTGCAGATCCGAAACAGCCCCCACTTCAAGAACAGATGGTACTTTTGTCCACATCTGCAGCCTTGAATCTTTTACTGGTGTTCCGTCAGCAAACCCATGCTGAATCAGTAAGCATTCATAAGCCTAAATGCAACCCGGGCGCACGCAAGCACAATTACGGTAATGGGAACACACTGCTTGCATAACAAAGCGAACGGCAAAGAACCAACCCTGGCTCGCCAACCTGATGGGTTTTCTTTCTTTTTCTTTTTTTTTTCTTTTTTTCAAATCAGAATGGGGGGAAACGGGAAAAAGGAAAGATATAAAACGGAACAATCATTCCCGTCACGTTGTGATAGATGTGTTTGTTCCTCTTCTGTGTTCTAATCAATGATAAATATGACATTGTAGACAAAACAGAGCCTTTGCAGGCCTTATGGCTGGACGTCCATCAAAAATGACAGAGGCACAGATGCTGGGAATTAATTAAGGGACAGAATGTGTTTTGGAATATTTTGGGCAGTTTCTTGGTTTACAGAGAGCTTCTGTAGACCTGGTGGACGGCACATGAAATTTGTCTCCTGCCCGTCAGAATGCATTAGGCAGCACGCTCAATATCAATAGTCATACAAATAGTTGCACCCAGTGTGGGACTGCAGTGCTGATCAGAAGGTAGATCAAGGTGACGAGGAACGATAAATTATTAAAAACTTACCCTGATATGATCAATATTTATTGATCTACTCGTACAGAAGTCGTGTCTCTCGGTGCAGCGTCTGGTTTAACGCAACATGCCAGACGTCTCTGCATGGAGTTGTAGAGGTTCCCAATGGTGTCCTGTGATGATCCATCCCAGCTTGAATGTTCTCACTCAGTTCTGCAGATGGTGTGGTAGGGGTGGAGTATCGATAGAGCGTCCAATAGCATCCCACACATTTTCAATCAGGGACAGGTCTGGAGATGAGACCGACCACGGCGTAGTATCTGTGTCTTCAAGACGAGATCTTGAGATGGCAGAGGTATGCAAACGAGCGTTGTCCTGTTCAGTGTTGTCATTCAGTCACCTTGCCTTATTATGAAATGTGTACACATGGACAGATATGTGCAACAGACACTAACACCCCACCACAGGCTCTGTGGGGGTCCTGTGGGGTTCTGACCATTTTCTGTACAGTCTGTAAGTATAGACCTGCAAAGAGCTTCTATACAATAATAGAGCTAATAAAATGGGCAGTGAATATGTGCATATTCCTTCTCTATCACATTTCTGTCAGGTTATTCTGTCAGTTACAGCTTATACGAACACATTCTGGCCTAGATACAACAATCCCATTATTTGATGTCATTTATTAATATTAGGCTATTAAGTCGTTATATGAAACGGGCCGTTAGTATATTTGCAGGATATCCAAGACCCCCCACCTCCCTCCCCCTTTACATCTGCCAGTCTCTCTCACCCTGCAGCCCACACAGCATCCTTCTTTTCCACCTACTAAATAGGATTTGGACTGAGTAGGGGATATAGATTGGATGATTTTTCACACTTTGGAGGCATGCTGTGTGTATTTTCGTGGCTGTATATGAGTGTGTTCGTGCAGGGTGGCAATTCACATTCACCGTACACCATGTCACACTGATGCTTAATGACAAATCATCAGCTGACAGAGCAGTGATATCAGCCATACAGCAGGCTTCTCTCTGAATTAGGCCCCAATTACATTAAACCAAACCAGATTAGCCAACTTAAGCATACCAAGATGCCCTGCCTTAGGGTGACCAGAGCGTGGCTGCATGGTGGGAAAGGGGTGGGACACGTTTGAAGCTCGTGGCCTGTACGTTTGAAGTGAATCTGGTCTGGAGGGAAAGGATCTGGAAGATTACTGACCCTAGAACACACTCCAAGGCTAATGAGCCCACAATTGAAAGCCCCTTTTAAATAGCCCTGCTGCTTTCGCTCCTCACAGCAACCGCCACCAGAACATAGTGCTGCAGTCATGTGTTAAACTTATAGTGCCCATGATGGCACTGCCAGCAAGAACCTGAATGTTATCAGTAAATATGGGAGACAGTGTGGTTAAAATGCATGCATTAAGGCTCTCAGTGCTTTATTAGCCAGTAGAATTATTTCTAAATAAAATGAGAAGGATATTTCTTGTGTGTGTTTTCAAAAAATTCATATATATAATTCATATTCGTTTCATTTTTAAAAAGCCATCACTTATTTCCATCTAGATTAAATATCGCAGTTTAAATGTCGATGCAGCCATTCAGTGCATGTTTACTACTCCACTATGTCCACGTGTACATGCTCAACCTGCATACAGACTCTATACTACAGATAATACTGATACATATGTAAATAACAAAAAATAATAAATAAACATTTGTTTATTTGGAGCACTTCAAATATTTTGAAGAACTTCAAAAAAATATCCTTTTGAATGTAATCATTACAAATAATAAATCATAATTCTTGCATTTCCATCTCAAAAACACTTTGGATGATTGATTCCTAAAGGATTTCTGAGAAATACATTTTTAGTCCTCATAAGCCAATAAAAAAGTAACCATTGAAAATAACTCAAAATAACCATTTCTGGTGTGTGTGACCATCTCCGATAAATCCTTATAATAAAAGTGGGTCAAACTACAAAAACACTCCACAAAATTGGAGTTGGCCCCACAATTTGTGTAGAAGTTTTGGCATGATAGCTATAATATGGTGTCATTTAAAGACCACATTTGTTCTGAAATAATCTGTTCCTTTTAAAATGGGAAATATTCTAAGTCACTGAGTTTCCACACTAAACCACCATACGATAATATAACAGAGCCAAGCTTTCTTCCTTCGTTCTGTCTTCACAGATCCAACGAATACTTTCAATAAGCATTGCTGGCAACCTGCAAGAGTCGGTCATGGTGGGTGCATGAGTGACGGCGATCTTGTTAATGGAATCATGCCTTGAATAAAGAGCATGAGCTAATAAATATTCAGCTAACTGTGGCTGAGTGCAATCATGGCGGAGGTGAGGTCTGTCAGTCAGCGGGTGATTCAGAGTCCCTAGTGACAGACACCCTGTTTGAAATGCATTTTTCCACTTTCATCTCCCTCTTGTTCGACGGCTAGAATGCAAATACCATGGAAGAACTGATGCACAGCAACAGCATTCCCACTTCAGCCTGGTGTGGCGTCCAGTCTCACGTTCCCGCTCTAATTTCACGTCCCCTGGTGACATCATCGCCTATATCAGTGGGTAAGGTGTGAGTGTGCTGTGTGCACTGCTACATTATGGTGATCTATGACATGCAGGAGATATAAATACTTATTCCTCACTCTTCTACTGCGCCGTGGAACTGGAGTTGGACAAGGCATCTCAATAGAACTGCGTGAAGGTGTGGTCATGCAATGTAGAAATGGGATTTCCTTACTTTCATCTTATAACTCAGGATTAGAATAACCTACAGACATGATTCACATATTATAACTACAACCAAATGTCCAATGAAATCCCAGTTTAAATGCCTAAGCAGCCATTCAGTGCATGTGCGCTGCTCTGACCACGAATACATGCTCAACCTGCATGCAGACTCTGACTGATCAGTGAGAGGGGGAGGGGTTAATGACATCACAGAGCCAGATATCGTGTTCAAATTTCAGAATCTGTTTCCTATAAATACTTTTTGAAACATATTATCATCATGAAATTCTGACACAATGTAAAGAACATCTGTCAGATTCACATTATGGAGAAAACTAAAAATGGACATGAGATACATGGTTTTCATTGGACAGCGACGATATGGTATAATTGATATTATGGTATAATATGGCCCTGTTAATAAACCTTTGATCCAAAATCAGCAGATGTACTCATTGTAGATGTAGTGCCTGTAGAACACTGGGCTCTGACTATGGACTTTTTCTAAGATCAGCTCTAAACTATATAATCTCTTAAATAGTACAGTTTTAAAAGCTTTCTGATGGTAGATGCTGCTGGATGGGACTCTAGGTACACAATTTTCTTCTGATTCACTCAACAATTAAGCTCAGTTCCATGAACTATTGCAGCACACAAGAGCCTGACGTTGGTAATGGGACTGTTGGTAATGGGACTGTTGGTAATGGGACTGTTGGTAATGGGACTGCTCTCCATTTACCGTAAATGATCCCAATCTGAGTCAGAAATTACTGTACCTGCTTATGCCCTGCCTCTGATGGCCCACGAGGTCTCAGGTGTGGTAGAGTATTTGAGCATGTTTCAAGCGTTTCTCATTCTTGTAATAAGGAATGTTCACTTCAGAGTTTTTCTTGTTTTTGCTCTTTGTTCAAGAAGAGGTCATAGCTAATGGAAATAGCTGCACGCAGAATAGTGTGTGATTGCAATGCTATTCAGAAAGTAGATAAAGGTTAACCAGGAACAATGAATGATATGGGCAATATTTATTGAGCTACACATTCAGGAGAGCACTGAACAACAGGGCAGGGTTACAAGGAGAAAGCTGCTGCTCTCCAGAAAGAACATTGCTTCTGGATTTTTCCAGCAAATTCTAAAGGACAGGATATCTGTCTATGAGCTGAATCTCAGGAGAATGTGGGCCATGCACAAAGACAACGATCCTAAGCATGCAAGTTGTTCTACCAACGAATGCTTAAAGAAGAATTAAGTTAATGTTTTGGAATGGCCCGGTCAAAGTTCTGACCTTAATCCAATAGAAATGCGTGGAAGGACCTGAAGCAAGCAGTTCATGGGAGGAAACCCACCAACATACATGTTTTTACAAAGGAATGGGCTAAAATTCATCAACAGCTATTGGAAATCCTTAGTTGCAAGGGTTCACATATTATCGCACAAAATAGCATTGCAATATCAAAATATAACAAAAGAAAAGGTTTAAAACAAGACCTGAAGGGTCTACAGGGCATCTTATGAAAGCTTTATATATATATTTATATTACATGCTAAAGATTATTATTCAGTAATTATTCACTGCCAGACGTCATTTGGAATGTGTACTTACTGGGTTTATGCACGTCTGTCTGTGGACTCACGACTGCAGTGCATGTTGAATCTCTGGTTTGTACTTTTATGTGCGTAGTTGTCAGTGATGAATGCTTTACACCAGAAGTAAAAACAAGTATTAGCAAAAAGCAGTCCTCAGAGTCCTCTCAAATGGAACATTTCTGGCTGTCCACCAAGCTGCGGAGATTTCTTGACTTTTTTTGTAACATTCTTTTTTAATTCCCTCGACCCACACATGCCCAGAACCATTAATGAAGTTGAAAGTCCTGTTAGGAGTTTTATTTGTCTTTTATTCTTTTGCTCACTGACCTGCTCTGCAGTTTTCAGCATTGGCATTGTTCTCTGGTCTTGACAGTACTGTTTCCCAGACATTTCCTGCATTCGTTTTAATGATGTCAAATCATGTTCTGGGTTTGGGTTCTGGACGGTAATGGATCTTTCTCGCTGAATTCATTTACTGTGAATAACTGTGTGGTCAAATCAACAGCACATCAGAAAGATCTATATGTACCCTCTTAAAAACAAAGGTCTAGGAGTGATGCCACAGCAGAATCCCTTCTGGTTTCACAAAAAAATGGTTTGTAATAGATACTCATCATCAAATTAATGGTTGCATCCGGAAGGAACTGTGGGGTTGCAGTGCTATTGAGAAGGAACATGAAGGTTAAAAGAATTAGCTGAAATGGACAAAATTAACTGATCTACACATACAAAAGTAATGTCTCTGAGGATGGAGTAGAGGTTGTAGAGGTTCCTAATGGTGTCCTGTGATAATTCATCCCATGCAGCTTGAATGTTCTCACTCAGTTCTGCAGATTGTGTGTTGGTGGTGGAGGGGGGTGACATTGTGTTAAGGGTAGTCACCATATTGCAGACGTGTAGCCATCTGCCAATGGAAGGACAGGATGACTTATGGAGGGCATTACTGTTCGCTGAATGTCCACGCATATTGGACAATCCATCTCTGTGATTTGTGTAGGTCTCCCAGACACTGTGTCACCGGTACTAGCCTTTCTTTATCCACTGCCACCAAAAGTGTGCTCTGCTGAGATGCAAACAACTGGTACGGCACTCAATACATTCATAAGACCACCCTGCTTCCCACAGGCCTTCAATGCAAACTCACTTCAAAATGCTTGAATTGCTGACAAAGGATGCTACCAACACAACAGCACAAGTCAGAAGAGAAAGGACGCCCACCAGGATGACCTTATATGGTCAGCCAGGAACAGAAAAAAGGCCCATCCTTGCTTACATCACATGCACATAATAATTCACACACAGATTTATTCATGTACACAGGGTTTAGAGCAGCACACAGTTTAAACCACATGTAGATTAAACAAGCACACAGAGTTTAAACGAGTCCATGTAGTTTAAACAAGCAACCATGTGGTCGATAAGACTGGTAAGTGTTGCTGTGTTTTAAGGATAAACTGTGTACTGGTAAGATGTTTGATCTAACCATGTGGGACTATGTGCTGGTTAGACTAACTGCTGGAATTATCTAACGGAATCAAGGTAGGGGACGCAAATATGCATGTCTGATCTTTTGTGGCAGTTCACAGTAGATTAAAACTATAGATAATAGCTAGAAAAGCTGCATAATCAGCTCTATACATGACTAACACTAATTAAGATCTGGTTACAACCTGGTTTCTTAAATGAAATGCACTCTCACACTGAACCTTCTGAAGCAGTACCATCGTCTACCATGATTAACAATACAATACAGTCATATAAGCAATATCTCCCATAGACCCAACCATAGACCGTGTTCCATGTGAATGCGATGACTTTTGGTCAGACCACTTGGCTATTGGCCTTCTTTATGGTTAATTGAAAGCAGATGGGTCAGTGGTTAACAGGATTTCTATCATTATTCAGAGAAATGCGGTAATCCACTGTTGGCTCTCGATCACAGCACATTCATCATCATTTATTCTGTGCCACTGCTGGGAATTCTCGTTTTTATACAACCCACTAATTTCTGAGATAGTAATCGTGGCTTGAACTTTCTGACACAGCTCGTTATGGGATGTCGCCGGGCTTCATGTCATTTGCTGAAATCCTGTTCAATCAAGTCTTTGGGCGGCAGTGACCGGATGAGGGAGGGAGACCTCACGCCACCCCAAAAGGTTTCGTTTGTTCAGCACAACTAGCCCACTCATAAAGATTCCTTTCAGAACCGAGTCTCATAACGATTGCTTTCAGAACTCCCTCAGAGCAGCAGCAGCAGGCAAAGATGCTTGAAGTTGAGCTGATGTTGAGCCACTGATCTTCCGAATGCTGCGGACATCTCAGCTCTGGAGCAGGTGGTGGCGACTAGGACGTAAACAAAATGTTTCATGTTTCTGTCACATGTAAGCAGAAAATGTGCCACTGAAAGTTTAGAAATTCTAAAATAGATTTATGAACTGTGATTGCGATGGATGCAGGTTGGTTGGTTCTAGGCCTCGTATCTCAGGATCAATGTAAGCTACAGACGTGATACACATAACAAATGATCATCTATAAGATGATTGATAAGATATGAGACTGTAAGACTTACCCTGTCTAACCATGGTCATCATTGTGAGATGAATTATCCCAGTTTAAATGCCAGAGCAGCCATCCAGTGCATAACCCAGATATTGTGGTAAAGAAGGAAATGAGTCAGGAGGGGCTGTTTGTGCTCTTTCTTTGCTCAGTGTTCAAATTTCAGAATAGAATTTGAAGAACTTATTATTATTATTATAATATTATTACTTATTATTTATTATTATGAATATCCTTCTCAATCTAAACATTAAAAATAACTCTTGCACTTTCAACTCAGGACAACACTCAGGACACAGGACAATTTCCAACAGGATGTATGAGATGAAACAGTTGTAGGTGCAAGTATTTGCTGGATCTCCTGAAAATAGCAACATATCTGGTAAATGTGACGTTCTCTTATAAATACTTCTAAAGTACGTCTTTAAATGAGACAATTTCTACTAAAACTAATATGTAACTTGACTGATTCAGAGTGAAGAACTGAAGTCTGGTGCTACATACATGCCTTTAGAACTTAATTACTAGAATTAATTAGAATTAATAATAGGGATAATAACAACTACACACAGTGCCGATGTTTCTCGGTGACTTTTGACAGTTAATTCTGTATCCATAATTTTATCTTGCCTCTCACAGATGATGGATCAAAGATAAACTGGTGATTGGATAAGTCCTTTTTATAGCTCTGGTGCAGCTCTGCTCACAACACCTGCCAATAATTATATAATTCCATGCTTTTCCAGACATTCCAGAATGATTAACGTAATCGACTCGCCAGTGACTAACCAGGTAATCATACTAACAGAGGTTTTTTTAGTTGATTTAATTTTTTGGTCAATGACAATCATGCTAGGAATGAGCTAGAACTCTAGGAACTAACCCAGCCAGCATGGTCATGTGGGGCTCACACATGAAACCTGGAAGTGGGTTCCAGATGGGCACGGGGTTGCATCATTGGTGGTACCCATATGTGGGGTCAACATGGAATCCATGGAAAAACTTGAAACTATAGCATAGCATGGATCAAATGCAGGGGATCTGTGTTATGTAACTACAACAAAAAATAAAAAAGGCTATTTTTGACTAAAAATAAAAACTAGACTGATGAGCTTCAACAACTCAGACATATACTGATACATCTTTTGTGAAGATCAGACTTTGATAGATCTCTGTTTGAGCTGAGGACCTGATTGAAAACACTTGACACTTGACAAATGATCTGCTAATCCTAATGGTTCATATACTTTTGCCACTTACAGATATGTAATATTAGATCATATTCTTCAATAAATAAATGAGCAAGTGTAATATTTGAGTCTCATTTGTTTGTATGATTTCTCTCTCTCTCTCTCTCTCTCTCTCTCTCTCTCTCTCTCTCTCCCCCTCTCTCTCTCTCTCTCTCTCTCTCTCTATATATATATATATATACCACTGTATTTCACACTGGATTGCAATGCAGATTATTGCATTACTACTTCTCTTCTAAGGATTCCCAAACCAGTCCCAGAATCATTCTTATTCTTCGTAGGACTCGAGTTCTCCTGGGCTCGAGTTCAGGGTGGTCCCACTGGGAACGTCCATGCGCTTGTCAGTGCAGACGTGTTTTGTAGGTTTAAGCATTTCGTTGTCACCAGGCCTTCTTTTAACCAGCATGTGTGAGTCAGTACAATGTAACTGGACTCTTACTTGTCCCAGTTCATTGACATTCTACTTGTATTTCTTTCATTTTCTCTGAATGCGGCGTATTATAATGGATAAGTGGTCAGGCTGAGCAGGGTTATACTGTGGGGAGAGCTGCTGCTTTTAAGTTTAAATTGAAAAAGGCTCCAAGTAATTTTCCGAAACTCTTTTGTGTCTACTCCCTCGGAGACCCCAGGTTTCATATGAAAAAGAATGGTTTGTTTCAGGACCAGAGCTAAGCTTGTGACGGACAAAGCCTTACAAAAAACATCAAAATACTGCATCAAAACTCCAATTATGTTTGAAACTAAACTAAGCGTCCCATAGCCATTAACCCTTAGGTTTATTCAGTTATGAATTTTAATGTAGAAACTACTGTGAATGATTTCGTTTAGCACATATTGGAGTCCAACAGAGTCCCACCTATTTATGTAGTTTGACATTCTTTCATTTGTCAAAATGTTTATAGACAGGCACACATAGGCAGATTTGTCTATATTTGAGATGTAAACAGTAACTATTTTTAATATTTAAATGTTCAAACTTTTATTTGCATCTACAGTTTATTTGTGTTTTTGTTTGTTTATTTGTTGTTTGTAATGATTAGGTTGACTTGGACAATTATAATAATAAGCTCCTCAAAATAGTTGTCATTGGTCCAAAAAAAAAAAAAAAAAGACTTTATAATTTTTGTTATTTATGTATGAATGTATCCGTATCAATATCTTTCATTCTGAAATGCGAACACTGTGTGAGCAAAGAACAAGAGCAAACCCTCCTCGTTTTCATTTATCACAAAATATCTGGGTGAGTAATGTCATTAGTCTTGCTCATCAGTTGGAGTCTGCACGCAGGTCGAGCATGTACATGTAGACAGAGCAGTAAACATGCACTGCAGAGCTGCTACAACATTTAAACTGGGATTGAAATTAGTTGGAAACAAGTGAATTTTTGGTGTGTGTGGGTTTTTTTTTTTTTACTAATCATGTCAGTATGTTACTCAGATTCTGAGTTATGAAGCCTAGAAAAGTGTGGATCTTGGGTTCTAAGAGTTAAAATCTCTGTAATCCTGTTACGAGAGTGATGTAAGTGCGGGCTCACAATAAATGTACAGGGTGTTATGGGCTAAACAGGAAGTCCTTTGAGGCCCCCATATTAACACGGTTGTTCGGAAGTTTGCATAACTCATTTTGCACCGCAGCTATGCATTTAACGGCTGTTAAATTTATGCTAAATATTTGGATTACATTGGTTGAAAACCCTCATTCAACTGATGGCTTTTCATTAGCACCAGTAGCTCAGCCACCACTGTTGCATAAGGACCAACGTACCATGGCTGAGAACGAGTGGGTTGCATTTTTGAAGGGTGATTATACTCAACTAAGTAGAATTAGCATAACTGATATTAATGCACTCCTCCAATCTCCATTCAAATTAAAGTGAGTCAGCTTATTGTTCTCAGGACCCTGTAAGTGATACAGTGGTCCTGACATTTTGAGGTTCAGTGGGTGTCATTCAAATCCCAATAAACTGCCTACACGCTGGCTAAATCTGTCCCAACCCTTGGCTATTGCTAGATGTAGTATGGATCAGAAGTCCATCAGGTTGTGTCCTCTGTAGAGAGAAAGCATAATGTATTGCCATTAGTTTCTTCTGAACTGCTTTGGGTTCCACCATTCCCTGCCATCAGATACCCCTGGATACACGGTATCAATGTAGTCTGGTAGGTTTTTGAGTAAGAAGGGTGGTCAGTCCTTTAGCCTTCTTTTTGCCGAAAGGAACCCTGTTAAAGGTCCCCTCCATCGGGGCCACGGTTTTGTTTTACACACTTTCAATTGCTAAACACTATTTTTTTATTAATCCTAGCATCTCAGTCCACCTGAAACTTGCTAACTGGAGGCAAAATAGGTGTAATATCTCAAGTTAAACCTTCTGCAACACTTATTAAAATATGCTTCTGAAACATCTAGAATTTTGTGTTTGAAATATATATCCAAAATGAAATTCCTTCAGGAACACAAGACATACCAGGTGTTCTGAGGTATTCTGAGATTTTTCAACACGTTCTTCACAGCTGTCTAGCCCCCAAGTCAAAGTCAGGGGCATCTGGGTGCCAAGCAGGATGGACAAAAACAGCATTTCATTTGGACCTATGTTCCTTAGAACAGTGGAGATACTTGATGTACTGCTCTTTCCACTGGCAGAGCAACCAGTGCTTTTGAGACTCAGCAGGCATCACAGATTAATTAGGAGGAGAGGGAACAATTTGCTCCACCATGTGTTGCCTATGGGCCTGGTGAAGAAGCAACCACTGTGTCCTCTACACCATAGTGCTTCAACCTTTAGCCTTCATTTTTCTACACTAAATGTACTGACTGACTGTCAAATAAATAGTTGCACCCAGAAGAAATCATCCATTCACAATGCATGACTGCAACGGCGTCCCTCAGAATGGCAGGGGTTCGTCGTTTGAGACGACCAATGAATCCATTTATGGAGGTCAGCGCCAACATCAATGGTTTGTTGTCACACATTACAAGTCAATTAGTCGTGGTGTGAAAACCAGTTTACATTTTGCATCCACAGTCTGCACTTCAGAAGCTGATCAAGCTCACTTCTAAATGAAAAACCTTGTGTCAAACCAATAAATAATAAAGCAGATTCTGTGAAACTGCACCCCATAAGACATCAGGCATTCCCGGACATGTAACGTGACAACAAACCACTGATCTTGGTGCCTCCACACATGGATTTGTTGCTTGTCTTCACCAAGATAAAAGCGAGACTCATCAGTGAAGATGACCCACAGCCATTCTGAGGGACTCCTTGACAGTCTGACACGACACCATTGCAGTCTTTGGCGAAGTTCTCATGGTGTAATGGGTAGTCATCGTAACTGTCTGTGTGCAGCCGCCTGCCAATGACGTTGGCACTAATAGGATGACCCACGGAGGCCGTCCCTGCTTGTTGAATGTCTGCAATCGTGGCTGTTGGGTCACTCTCAAGTTTTCTTATCATATCACATTACACGGGTCTAAGGGTGAGTGAAGAACTTAGGTGCAAGTCCCTCAGATGCATAAACAATGGAGAAAAAACCTATATACCTATATAGTATAAAGATTATTTACACATTAACTTACACTATACATAGGTTGTAGTGTAGTGAGTAAAGTACCGTGATTGACGCAGAACTGAGATTTTGTCTGACAAAACATCAGTTCTCCCTCCCTATGGTTTGTTTAGATTGCCCAGATCCTTCATGTTGCTGGTGTGTGCCATCTTCTAACCACAGCTGCCAGCATTCTATGGTAATATCCAAACAACTGGTATGATTTACATCTATAAGCCCATTCTGCCTCCTGGAGCCCTACAATGTGACCCCTCTTCAAACTCTTCCAACTTCTCGAATTGCTTTTGAACTCTTCTCCAATGCATACTTCACTCGCAATTGATGCTACCAACCCAACAGCACGAGTCAGAATGGAAGCACATACAATGGGACGACCGTATGTAGTCAGACAGGTACAGCGGTACGGCTTGTCTTTGCTTACATCACAGCTGCCCATGAAGCTTGAATCACTGGCATGTCTTAGGATGTCTAACTTTAATTCCTGTGGGTTGATTCCTTCTGGTTGCAACAACTCTTAACTTATTCCTCACTGACCTCTGTTAAATGACCATCATGGCCATGGCAGTGTCTCAGTTTCTGCCACGGAAAGCTCTCGCACTCCTCAAGCGCTATCATCTATTGTCTTGGCTTTCAGTGAAGACCAAATGAGTCAGCCCACGTGACATGATTCAAATTTGATGTGACATTTCTTCGCTTTTTACAACAATGCCTCCTTTTCAGGCCTCACCTTCTCTGGGTAACAATGCATACGTTGGTGGTCTTTACCCCTTACTAGAAAAGATTGGGTTCTCATAGCAACTGGGCTGAATGGGGGAAATTGAGTGGATCCTTTTTCAGTGTGAAGGATCATGAAAAGCCGCAGCCATTTACATTCTGTTTTTAGAGCTGCCCAGACAGTGTCAGATGTCTTTTTCTTTTTTTTTTCTCTCATTTTTTTTGAAACCCTTATGCTGCCAGCACTGCAAAGCTTTGCCATTCATTAGGTGCTCAGGGAAGTCTGAAAATAAACACCGCTTTGGCAGCGGTGAGAAGGAGGACACTAGGAAATTAGGATTGCTTATTGCTTCTTGTGGAAGCTAGACTCAATTAAGAATAATAACATTAGATCTGTAATGAAAAAAGGCCCACACTCCCGTCAGGTAATTGATTCACGGAGTGGGAATCAAGCCGGACTCCTTGCTCTTGTCGCTGAGTTTTGCGTGAGGGAAGAAGTGGGATGCATCCATTTTTCTCCAGCAGCCACATCTGGATCCGCTATTAATTTACCTACACCTCCGCTCAGAACATTTGTTTCCATTACTTACATTTTTTGTTGCTTGAATAATGTATGTCTTTTGAACTTTGTCTAATACAGCGAGAGCTTTGAACTTTATTAAAAGTAATATTTTTTTTCTTTGTGCTATGTGGAACCTGCGGCAGGTGCTAGAGCCTTTTAGAAGCTGATAGGCTTACAGGCCGTGCTAGGGTAAAGCACATCTGTAAATTATTTTTTGTGTGTGTTTGTTTAATGATATAACTTTTTTTTTTTTTGAGAGTTTGGACCATGCCAGCATATGACAGCGAACTCTGAGCTGGAGTTCAGGAGGATTGTGCTTCGTGGTGTAAGGCTAGATCCTCCTCTGATATGTGGAGCGAAGAATGACAGAAATGAGGGGGCCAGCGGGGTGGTGGGGGGTTGTGAGAACGTCATTATGAACTACGACTACTATCGAGTACCAATTCATGAGTAATTGGCTGGGTTTGTGTGTGGTGCAGAACCCATAAAGCCATGGAAGCCAGTTGTTAACGTTGGACTATGCAGGCTGGTGTTTGCATTTATAACCAAACATCTGTGTCAGTGACATCATTAGCCCCGCCCCCTAACACTGATGCATGCAAGATGAGCATGTCCACGTGGACAGAGCAGTAAACATGCACTGGAAGCTCCTTTGGTATTTAAACTGGGATTTGATTCAGTTGGAAATGAGTTAATTTTAGTTTTCTGAGCTGCATAATTCACTGATAATTCATCACATAATGATGTGATAGTCTTGTAGTTTGTTATGATATGTGTATTATGTCTGTAGGTTACACTGATCCTGAGTAACTGCCTGCAAAGTGTGGAACTCGGGTTCTAAGAGTAACAGGTAACAGTAAGAATTTCACAGGTAAGGGTCAAGGGGGTCATCTGGCCTGGTCTTCTGGGCCTATAGCCCTAGATGTTGTTTGAGCAAGCCCCCCAATCAAACCATACATTTACGAAACACGGGAAACCACCCACCAATCACAACTCCCCGTTGCAAGAACCTCTTATGGTTATAGTTATGGTTGTTGGATTTTGAAGTTGATACTTGTGTAATGAACCTGCCACCTCAGACTTTCTATCTTTGTGTGAAGAGGGAATGAATTGGTGACGTGCACCGACAAGCCTTTCAGGCTTCCAAGCATTTCTATTTCATACGCGGCTAAACTTTCTTTGCCTACTTAATTCTTTCCACCAGTAGATGAGTCTCCACTGGACTCTCTGTTATTTACATTCTCGTCGTCTCCTTCCTTTGCTGCACAGCGTTAAAGGGTCTGTTTAAAGAGCTTTGTTCCAGCTCCTACATGTCGTGGGACCCTGGGAGCAAATATTGAATCTTCACTGAAGCTGCAAGCATGACATCTCTCCTTTAGCTATTAGAACCTGAGATCCGCACTTTGTGGGCAGTTACATGCTGAGTTCTAGGTTTCATACACTCAGAATCAGAGTAACATACAGACGTTACACACGCATGACGTAACCTGTCGAGCCTGAATTAAAGCCCAGTTTAAATGCCAAAGCGTCCAGTGCATGTCTACTGAGGGCGTGGCACTGATGGAAAAAAAAACAAAACAATTACAAATAAATAAATAAATTTAAATCTAAACTTTACAAATATCAAAATTTGTATTTGTAATTTGTATCGGCGATTTCTAACAAATTAACCCCTCATGTTCTTTTTGGTCATAATCATACAAACATCTAAATTCTGTTAATTTACATGACAAATAAAGACAAATTTGATTAGCATATGACCATGACATTTGTAGCACTTTGACAAATCAGAAAGTCAGGGCTGAAACTGAGCATTTTATATTCGTTATATCTTATAAAATGACCTTTTGCCACTGATTAAATTAGAGCCTCTTCTGTATCATCACTGAAATTGCTGAAGAGCTAAACATTTATAGCGGACATGTGGTCCAACATGGTTTTTTTGGGTACAGGCGTGGTGTCTTGGCAGACGTGAAAGCTTGTGCAAGGTGACAGGAGCTCAGCAGTTAAGGGGCGACTCCACCGCCTGGCATTTGCTTGCCTTGCTGCCAGGCTAAGATGGTGTTTGGGTGGGTGTGAAAGGCTGCTGCTGACTTGCTTAAATGAGGATTACGTAACACTGGGCTTAACAGGGAACTATGTCCTCCGTAATGGCCTTACAAAGAGTTGAAATGCATTAGAACTGTCACACACACAGCCCTCGGATGGGACTTCGCCAGGGTAGATGACATTGACGCGATAATGAATGTTTCAGGCAAGAAAGTCAGCCCACCTTATGTCAGTGTTTGGATTGGTTTATTCTTCCTTCGACGTACTATGACACATTCTTGCTGTGGATTGAGCTGTTGAAACGAAGGTTGGAAGCTGTAGGTTTTGTGGTGATCATTATTATGATGTCTAAAATTGTTGTGGATGATGGGTTATTTAAGAGGGGAAACTGGTCTTGGACAAGCAAATTTAAATGGGATTGTTCTGTCCCACACTTACAGATGACAGCAGAACTTGTGGATCATTGAGGTATTTAACATGATATAAAAGTGGAGCCCAAAAGAAGGTTACATTTGCACAAACATATTTCATACATATACATGCTGATGGCACTGCTCTGCCAAATACACCCAAGGCAGCTGCAAAAACCTGGTCAAATTCATACAAACATGTCAATGATCTTCATTTTCACATCGCAAATGACAATATATTTGAGTCGCCTACGATTACTTGAAAATAACAATGTCCGGTATGTGGGACCATCTCCTATAAATACTCGAATTAAAGTAAAACTACATCCAACTACGAAAACATCCCAAAAATCGGGTTCTGAAGGTTAAAGAAAAAAATTGTGCTTAATGTGAATATGCCTTTAGGGTAAGGGTCGTGCTAAGTTTTGATTAAGGTTATGTTTAGGGCTAGTGTAAGGTTAGGTTAGGTTTAGGTCGAGGTGTGTGTTCAGGTACTGTAATAACACTGCTGTAACGTTCTCTGGTGAACTTGTTTGATTTACGCAGGTGGGCTGTGTCTGTAAAACGTTCACTGACATTGATATACATATTTATGATTCCCTCTTGAGACCAGGCTGGAGCTATTATAGGAGCCACAGAGAGGCACCAGCACTTTGACTCGCTGACAATTGGTGTGTTTACAGACGTGGTAGGGTGATAATCTTACTGGTCAAGAGCTGGAGGTCAGATTGCTCAGCACTTGTGCATGAGGAGTCAAGAAAACGAAGAATTAGAATAATGGAAGAATAAAATGTTGACATTTTATGGAAACATTGACACTAGTTTGACATCTTGGGTGACTCAACCAGCCCGAACCGAACCTCCCTAAACTGGAATAATGAAGCAGTAACTGGGAAACGTCTAACCTCACTGAACATTATGACCACATTGTGCCTCCAGAATGGTTCTTCTGTCTCCTCTCTAAGCTAGGACTGATTTATAAGCGTGATACTCTTAGCTTATAGAGAATCCAATAATGAAAGCGCCGCTGTTGTTAAGGTAATGCTTCTCTATGTCATGATCAGTGAAGTGTAATAAAGTGTAACTGCAAATTGTAGCAATATTGACAGAAATAACATGAACCATAATTATCATTTTAATATATATTGCATTGTTATGTAGAACACAGTCACGAGAGCGATTTGAAGAATCCTACCAATTGACTAAATGTAGTGTATGCTGAATGTGACCAATCAGATGCTAGATATTAAATTTGACAATTCATAAAATGTTAATATAAAATGCAGATACAGCAAAATAATGAGGGTCCTAAAATATGCCTTTATCAATATTTTTATGTGGATCGGTTATAGGTTACATGTTTGAATTTGAATCAATGTATTACCAATATTATTAAACTACATAAAGAGACATTAGAAAAGAGTTATACTATGTATATATAATCTAGTCATACTTGCAGCATCTGAGCTCAGCAAACATGCTGTTTGTAAATGATAAACATGTGAAAACAGTACTTACTTACAGTGAATTACTAATTTAGTAATGTGCTCATAAGCCAGACTATAAGAAGACACAAATACTACAATGTTTAGAGTAAATAGAACATCAAAACATATCTATATTTATTTTTATTTTATTTTATTTAACCATTATTTAACCAGGTTCGAATGACAGCACCACAAAATAAGACCTATATAACTAAATTAAAGTTATATGAAAAATTAAGGAAAAATGTAGGTGATATAACTAAACATATAGTACTGAACAAATGTTTTTCATTTATATAAATAATTTGCCAAAAACATGATTATTAGAAATACAATTCTCTTGTAAGGAAAAGGTTAGGACCCCTATAATGCTATATGCCTATAATACTTAATGCTTATTAATAACACAGTGCTTTGACCTGAGCTATAAACAATAAATATAACTATAAATTACATTATTATATTCGTAACTGAGTCCAACAAAGGCAATCCACTTTAAACAAAATCCACTTTAAAACTCCATTTAAAGTCACTGTATTATTTATAGTCCAGTGAAGTGAGTGCTCCATCTGCCTGATGGTTGTTAAAATGCATATTAAGAAAAGGTTAAAGCAGAAATTATTTATAGTCTGTTGAGCTCACTGTATTCTATCATAATAACAAATCACACAAATTTGCTAAATTCCTGCATTTTCTTCTATCTGTAGATATAAAATAGCCAGTGTGTGGTCACTGTGTTTCAGCCAATGTACTTCCATACTTTATTAAGTGTAAAATCCAGGCTTTTCATGCCTCAGAAGGCCTGTCTCACAGGCAGAGAAGAGGGATTTGCTTTCATCTTCACAGGGGCGAGATGGCAAATTCGCTTCTGATCTGATAACAAACCAAATCTGCCACTAATCTCACGTTATCAGCTCACTGTGTCACTGATGATGTCAGTATTTTGGAATTGCTGACTATAGGAATGTTAACATTTGTGCATTTCCTTGAATTAATCTGACACTTATCTCAAATGTGTTTCATCCACAGTCGAGCTCACTACTGCAGAACCAGGACAATGTAAATATATACTCTGAAGCTCTGGTGATAATAAATATGGGATGTATTTTTTTTTTCTTCTGTGTATCTTTTCTGTTCTGTGAAGGTTAAAGTGTGAAGTTGGTGCAGTGATGCTGTAAGGTGAGGTGCTCTCACTTACAAAATGGAGTTTCTGGGTTATGGATTCTGCTTTTTGGTTTTCAAAACACCATATTTGACCATGTATGACCATATTTTGACACCACAGGATCATCCCCAGGTGTGCTTTCATTGCAATAATTGGACAAAGGACATTCAAAATTGCACACTTCATTGCTTAGGATTAGAGGAGGGTGGGTTCCAACAGGACGGTGTTCATCTGCGTACTGCTGCTGTCTCCAGATTTTGCTTGGAAATCTCAAGAATACCATAATTAAACCATGGTCAATTACATCCCCAGACCGAACCCCGATTAAAAATGTGTGGGGGCGCTATCACCACTCCACCCCCTACAGGAAGTGAGTGAGAATATTCAGACTGCAGCTTACCATTTACAACTTGCTCTTAAACTCCATTCCAAGATGTTTGTCACGTTGCATTATACCCAACACCTTACTAAGAGACACGACTTCTGTAGGTGTAGACCAATAAATGCTGCCCGTATCACTTTAAATATTTCAGAATTTATCTACCTTCTGAATAGCACTGCAATCCCTCACTTCCTTCAGGATGCAGCTACTTTTGGACAATTCATGCATGATTTATTGCACTTCTACCAGTACCAGAAAAACCAGTGCTTACAGGGTTTCCAGAAGGTTGGTCATGAAGGTTCAAACATTCCCTCCCCAACTTTTGCTCGTGTTCTCAACTTCAAAGGCAAGCCACGAGTAAAAGCTCCATTACATCTTTAATCTTAACATATAACACCTTGAAAGAGACAGATGAACCCAAGCTATGACTCTTCCCCCGTTTGAAGTATTCTAGCAAACCACTGCTGACTGCTGCTTTATCCACAAGACCTTATGACTTGAGGAGTCTGGGGCAGTATCGGCCATCCTCTGATTGACCCTAGTGTACACATTCACTGTGAAGCAGTGTTCTGAGCCCACTCTGGACTGCTCCCATCCTTACTCTACTCAATGCAGCCCTGTGTCATTTGTATTCAACCCTAGCACCTTCAAAAGGAACGGCTACACCCATCAGTAAATGCTAAATGCCATGAATGCAGTAGAAGTCAGAAGGGCATGAAGTCAAGAAGTAGAGCAAGAACATGCAAACTCAGCATGAAGAACACGAAAGGAAACTGAAGCATTAATATAACCCTTATAAAAAATAATCCCACACCAATCTCCCATAAGATGACCGCCTTGTTTCTACACTCGTTGTCCATTTTGCTCCACTGACCATACAGAACATATTGTAGTCCATCTGTTTCTCGGCGTACTTTATCCTCCTCCTTTCACCCGGATCTTCAATGCTCAGGACCCCACAGGACCACCACAGAGCAGCTATTATGTGGGTGGTGGGTCATTCTGGGGTGTTTAAACCCCTCAGCATCACTGCCGGCCTGACATCAGTCTACCAACAAAAAATATCCGTCCAACAGCGTCCTGTGAGCGCTGATGAAGGACTAGAGGATGACCGACACAAACTGACTGACTCAGTGGACACAGTGTTTAAACACTCCAGCAGCACCGCTGTGTCTGATCCACTCAGCGCAACACACACTAACACCCCCACCACCGTGTCAGTGTCACGGTCACCGTGCAGTGCTGAAAATGACCCACCACCCACATAATACCTGCTGTGTGGGGGTCCTGTGGGGTCCTGACCGTGAAAGATCATGGTTCCAATCATGTTTGTTTGTTTGTTTGTTTGTTTTATCTCTATATCAGCTGGGATTGTGAGTGATGTGTTCTGTGTGGATGTAGCCCATCAGCAAGCTTGTTTTTGTTCAAATTATTCCTATTACGATCCCGGATTGGCTCCGGGGGAAAAGTACAATTTATGATAAGCATAATCCATTTGGAAATTGTTGTCCTTAGATGTCTTGCATACTATGATTTCCCAGACTGATGAATAGAGATGGTTTACGTTGGCACTGCCAGTGGACTCATCAGACATATTTACATAATCAGGTCTATTGTAATTAGACTGCACCGGGTCTTCTGCTCCTGCGTGAACATTTCTTTCTGCTGCTTACCAGATGAAGAACTTGAGCAGACGGTTGATTTGAGATCCAGCACCTGGGTCTATTGCTGCTTCGGGTCCAAATCATGCTGAAATAACAGGAGAAATCAGGCCAGCAAAACGTTCTCGGAGCACCTGCTGGTCATGAGATGCCTGCTAACCCTCCGCCTTGGTCTCTGAGGCAGAATCTACTTCAGCTACCTACAGTTTCTGTTATCATTTCACTCAAATGAGTCAGGATATTCCATGGCCTGGTGTTTCGTAAGACTAAACACATTCTTTCTTTAATTACTTGAACCCCCATCGCTCGTACGCTCGGAGAATCAACCCCAAATATGATTCCCAGACCTGAAACCAACGCTGTCTGCTTTAGTTCATTCAGTTGGAGAACTGTTGGACATGTGTTGAGGAGGAATAGTGGATATATCGGACAAAGAAGGTAGGAGATGGAGCTGCCGGGCAGAAGGAGAAGAGGAGGACCTCAGAGAAGGTTCATGGATATAGTGAAGGTGGACATGGAGATGGTTGGTGTAACAGTAGAGGAGACAGAGGATGGAGCAAGATGGAGGCAGATGTTCCGCTGTGGTGACTCCTAAAGGGAGAAGAAGAAGATTAAAAATAAAAACACCAAAATATAACATGAACATAAGTATTCACAGTGCTTGTTTCCACCGATCATCCTTCAGATGATCTACACCATGATCGGACACTTGTTGTAAATTCAGTTGATTGGACATGATTTGGAAAGACACACCTGTTTATCTTATATAAGGTCCCATAGTAGACAGTGCAGGTCACAGCACAAACCAAACCAAACCAAGGCGTCTAATTGTCTGGAGACAGTGTTTGTAGTAGGAGGGCCTTAGTCAGGGAGGTGACCCAGAACCCAATGTTCACTCTGACAGAGCTCCAATGTTGCTCTGTAGAGAGAGAACCTTTCAGAAGGACAACATCATCATCAGCAGTACTCCACCAATCAGGCATGTATGGTAGAGAGGCCAGATGGAAGCCTCTCCTCAGTAAAAAGCACATGACAGCCCATCTGGATTTGCCAAAGATCACCTAAAAGACTCTCAGAAGATGAGAAACAAAACGATAGAAGGTTTTGGTCTGAAGGAAACCAGGCACTGCTCATCGCCTAGCCAATACCATTTCTACAGTGAAGCATGGTGGTGGCAGTATCACACTGTGGGGATGTATTTTGAAGCAGGAACTGGGAGACCAGTCAGGGTTGAGGGAAATATGAGACACCGAAGAGACTTGATGATAACCTGCTCCAGAGCACTCTGGACCTCAGACTGGGATGAAGGTTTATCTTCCAACAGGACAAAGACCTTAAGTACACAGCCAAGAGTTGTTTCAGGACAACTCTGTGAATGTCCTTAAGTGGCCCAGACAGAGTGCAGACATGAACCCGAATGAACATCTCTGGAGACGTCTAAAAATGACTGGGCACTGACGCTAAATACCTCCCTTTATGTCGCGTGAACGTTAGAATGAACGAATCACCTGTTCCCACCTTCTCACGTCAAATTTACCCTTCAGAGATGTGAGATGTGCTTTGCCTCGGTTACATCATGTAAATCCTCCATGTAAATGACCTCATAAAACAGTAACAGTATGCCAACCACATATCAGTGTGACCAAATTAAAACCTGTAGGAGGTAGATCAGATTGCTTAAGGCAATTACATGCTCTAAAATGTGTGTGTGTGTGTGTGTGTGTGTGTGTGTGTGTGTGTGTGTGTGTGTGTGTGTGTGAGACACATTAACATAACATTGCCACTTGAGCTGTCAGCCATCAGTCCTCATTAGGCCTTAATTACTACTTAGGCCGTCATTACTCCATCAGCCTTGTTTTGAAAGTGCATGTCAGGAGCTACGAAAGTGTCTGAGATTTCAGTGAAATATTGCCTCCCTCAGGAGCGGTACCAGCAGCACTGTCGGGAAATGTCTTTTACACCATCAAAGGCGTGTAAAACTAGATCATCAGGTGGATTAGATGGATGCGATTTATGCAAACTGCACTTCACAGATGGTGTTGCCTCAAGTCACCTCGTTTATAATCCCAGCCATGCACTTCAGCTCATACTTTAATTAAATCACATACTGTGGGTGACATTGGACTGCATTCGAAGAAAACAGTAGGAGTGGTAGGGAAAGCTGGCATCAACACAATAGATCAGACGCCAGGAAACAGGCTCATATATATAAATAAGCCTGTTAGGGGCCAAATCAGCCAGCGATGAACTGTGGTCCTGTTTAAATAAAGGAATAAAGCATTTATTGTCATATACACGGGAATAAAATATGCTACGGCACGTTTACTGCTCTGCCCCTGCATGGAGACTCTGACTGATCATAGAGAGGGGGGCGGTGCGAATGATGTCACTGATCCAGATATTGGGTAATAAAGAAAAATGAGCAGGGAGGGACTGTTTGCTGTTTCTCAATCACAGTTTTCAAATTTCAGAATAAAAGTCCTGAAAAGAGATTATACTGATGCACAAATAATAAAAACAATAAGAACATTGTTCAGGTTGTTTTTTATTTCTTTTGGAACACAAATATTTTGAAGAAGGTATTATTTTAAATATCCTTTTCAATCTAATCATTACAAATTATGAATCAAATTTCTTGCATTTTCAGCTCAAAAACAGTCTGGATGATCAATTACCAAAAGAATCCCTAAGATATAAAGCATTTTAATAAAGCATATATATATATATATATATATAATATATATATATATATATATATATATATATATATATATATGCTTCATTTTTGGATGAATAAAAGTCAAAATATGAAAATGCTCAGTAATATTGTCAGAGAGTTCTAAAGGTTAAGGCTTCAGAGTTGTGCACTCAATAGTTTGCTAAGAATTCGTAAGTGAATTAGACCTGCACGTCCTTCGGAAAGCTATTAAAACAGGGAAGAGCATTAACATGCAGGAATATCATTTAAAGTCATTGATATTCCGATTCCCTTCCTTTCCACACAGATTCAAAAGGCCTGTTTCATTTGTAAATTGACCTGAAATGACTCCTCCAAGTGAAAGAAGGCCAGTAAAAAATGTCCTTACAATAGCAAATGGAAACATAATAAAGCATGTTGACTTGTGTTTTTATAAATAGCCTATGCATATATTAGGCTGGCATGGATTCAGGGCTTTCCAATTTCAGTCTGATAATGTCTATTCCTTAGACAGGGCCTCTGTTGTTGCTTTATGTAAATTGTTTGTCATTTTGCTTTATGGTCAATCTCAGTTATTGTCCCAAGATGCAACCTTTGCACCAGTGATTTAATATTCATATTAAGTCAACCATTGCAGTATATGCTTCCATTCATTGTGCAATGTACATGCTGGACGTGAAATAGCTGTGTTATTATTTGGATGCTGCATTACTGTGATCGTTACTGGGTCAGATGTTCATCAGGGTGGGGGCAATCATCTTTATTATGATGCCTAGGGCTTGAATCAGCCAGGAATCTCTAATGCTTCCCTATTTAAGAGGCCCAGTGTCTATAACACATTCACCAACATCACCAATATCATTCACTGATTGACTTCTTGAAAAGTGTCCTAAATAAACATTTTTAATAAGATGTTTTTAATCGGGCTGGCAATTGATTAACTAAAAAATATATTCCATAATTTTGCTGTGATTAATTATAATTCTTAAAAAGCTTTAAGTAATGGATATTTAAATTTATGTAAGATGTATAGGTTTATAAGCTGACTGGACAAAAAATAATGTCACCTTGCATGTTTTAGGTGGTAGTAAATTGAGGCTGCTGCAGATGGTTTGCACAAGGCTGTTTGGGCTATAAATACTTGTAGGGTGTGTAACAGGATTCATAGCTTGGGAATAAGTGATACAGAGTGAATGTGGCTGCTGTTTGCTGATATTAGCAGGACAGTGAAAACGTCAGCGATCTCCAACATCATTACCGTGACATTAGTATGGCAGCTATGGCCCTTGTCCAAAATTGTAAGTGTGGTGTTGGCGTGTTATGGGCCTCTTCCCAGACCATCATCATGGTGTTAGTGTGCCGGCTATGGCTCTCATCCAAAATCACTACCGCAGCATTAACAAGTTGGTTATAGGCCTCCTTCAACATCTCTACCATGGTGTTAGCTCAGCAGATATGGCCCTCGTCCAAAATTCTAGTGCTTTGTTAGCACCAAAATTCACACCATGTAAAATAGACCTAATGCTGTCTTGAGATTAATTGCTGTCTTCTAGAGATTTGTTGGCACGCAGATATCTTGACTCATATACTATCAAACGACACAACAAACTACCAGAATGTGTTTCAGCTACCTTTTTCACATCACATCCACAAGCTTTAGATGTTCCACAAGAGGCCACCAACTAACTCAATCAGCCTATTAAGCACCATATTTTTTAAAATGCACCTGCATTTTTTCCTAGTTTTTTGTTCGTTTTTATCCCAATTTTCCATCCCAGTATAGAAGTGCCAAATACCCAACCCCATTAGGACCCTAGCACATTAACTGCTGTTGCCATTACATCATTGCTGGGCAGCCAATGCCCTCGAAAGAAAGCCTGGGCTGAAAGATTTGACCCCTGGCCTGCATTTTGCTCTCAGAGATTCTGACTGCTGATGGCAAGGAGCATGAATCTAGATTTGAACCTGCAATCTTCAGGTCATAGTGTTAGTGACCTCTGAGCCACTGAAGCCCCCGTTCCAGAGCAGATAAGGATGGTTGCATGTTTGTTCCAAGTATATTTTTTTTTATTTTGCTTTTGAAACCTGATTAACATCCCATCTGTTACGTTATACGGTGAAGAAACATTACCCTTGTGGGGAATATGCTGCTGTTTCACATTCAGGCTGCGTTTTTGCTCCCATATGAATGTCTGGTAGTTTGAAGTTGCACTTGGTTTTCTTTTGCTTGCATAAGATATTGAAACTCCTTTCCTCGTTGACTCAAATTTCCCTCTTAGCAACTGAAGTAGTGCTAGAAATGCTACTGATAGCTCTCTCAATGACACTGAAGAGGACAAAGCCTGATTAAATGACGCTTTTCTGCCAAACGTGGACTCCGGAATGATGCCCAATGATGCCCAAAAGTGTTGACAAAGTGAAGCCATTATGTTGCCATTGAAAGTAAATGTTGGTTTCAACTTCATTCTCTTTGGTTCTGCTCATCGACTGAGGCAGTAGGGTGATGAATGCATTCTGAGGCAGTGTGTTTGGGTGTGTGTTCTTTGTTGAATCTCACTCTCTGGCAGATTTAGACCCGGCGCTCATTGTCACCCTGTGTTTTGTCATTCAGGGTGGACTAGCTGCTCTGACAAAGACAGTGGTTCATTATCTATGGCTGCAGAAAGAGACTTTGAAGAATGGATCTCTGTGATTCACTCCAAACAGTGTCTTTAGAGGACCTTAAGATGTACAGCCACTGTATATCAAATAAAGTACAGTTTCAGGCCTCTTCACTTGCCTAGTGGGGTCCAGTCACCTTGAGTATAACCATCTCCATAAAATACCACACCATAATCTGTGGCGAATCAAGTGAAATCTGAATATAATTTGAAAGGAAAAATCATTTTTTCATAAATAAAATGGAATTGAATATATTTCTTTGCTAACCTGAATAATTGCCATTTGAACTCCTTTGTGTATCAGGTGAAATTAAAAACCTGCTGTATCTGAATAATTAGACAACATGCCTTGAATTAACTAGTTTCTGACAGATGCATTAAGATATTAAGCCTCAAATACGTTCCACTAGAATTTGTAGCATTGCTGTGAGGTTTTGATGCCACTCAACAACAAGACTGCAGGTTGTTGGATGATCACAATTCCTCCTCATCCCCATCTCATCCCAAATGTATTGGATAGAGCTCCAACATTCTAGAGAATATGGTTCCATAATCCACAGTTCAATGCTGGGGGGCTTTATACCCATCTAGACAACGGCTGGCATTAGGCATGGTGCCAATCGTTTCAAATGTATCTGCTCCCAAGGGTCCTATTATATTAGCACATCTGTGTCAGCATTCATTAGAAGGGGTGTCCACAAACATTTGGACACATAATGCATGTCCAGACATGCACATCTGTTTATGAAGGTAGCAAACAAGATAATTGCCTCTTTTCCATTTTTTTCTGATTAATGAATCCAGCTGTGATTAAAATTCATTCTGCCATTCTCTAAATGACCAGAATCATCTCGTCTAGTAATGATTAATTAAGACACTCATTAAAAACCTATTGTATCTCAAGCTTGAAACGTGTCTAATTCTGTTTTGCAAAATTTGTTTTCTTGGAACATTTTGCTCATATAATAAAAGTCTCTGAAAGATGACCTGGTAATTAGAAGCTTTAGGTTGATTTACATGTTAAAAACATTGTCATTATACGATCGTCGTCAAACAAAAGCTTCTACCCAGCAGGAAGCGTTTAGTGTTGAACAGCTTGTTTAGTATTTGTTAGATTTCTCTTTCTTCATTTTGCGGGATGACGGAATGAGTGCAATTCTCTTTTTCTTTATCTTTTCTTTCATGGTTTAGGTTAGATGGGAGGCTGGACACCTTTTTCTTTTGTAGGTTATTTGTCTTGTGTTTTGAGTGGGGTTCGACCAGAGGGATTTATTTATTAACTCACCCTGAAGTCAAACCCCAGTTTTTCATTTCTTTATTATTGTTTATTTGGATGGACAGTTTGTACTTTCAAAACTATATTAAACTTTAGAACCTTAAGCTAATTTTGTTGGATGTTTTCATAGTTTGACGTAGGATTCTTCACAAAAAATGTATTTATAGATGACAGTCACACATACCAGTTATTGCTATCTTCAGGAGATCCTAATCTTAATTTACTCAAATTGGTATTTAAATAGCTTTATGAATTTGATCATGTTTTAATCAAAAGGTGTATGCCAATATATTTTTGTATTGTTGTTGTTGTTGCTTTGTTTTTTTTATTTTTTTGTAGTGTTTTTTTTTTTTTGTGTATAAAGACTAAAACATACTTTACATCTCAGGAATCCTGTTCAAATATAAAACAACCCGAATGCCCTTTATTATTATTTTTAATTTATGTATCAGTATTATCCTTTCTCAGGACTTTTATTCTGAAATTTGAACCCAGTGTGAGAAGAAAGGAGAGCAAACAGCCCCTCCCTTCTCATTTTCATTTTACCCAGTATCAGAGTCTGCATGCAGGTTGAGCATGTTCACATTCACTGCTCCTTTGGCATTTAAACTGTTTTCTGATCTGAATTACTCACTAATAATTAATCTCACTATGATGAGACCATGGTTTGTTTATTGGTTTTGAATTCTTCTATTGGTGACATCTGCCCTAAAATGAAGAGAATGAAAAGCCTAGCTCAAAGGCCCAGCAGGTGAGCAGGTAGTTGACTTGGGTATTGAACCCACAACCTTACGATCAATATCCAGCACTCAAACCACTAAGCCATCACTTTGTGAAAGTTCCTTTATTTTCCAACTCAATATTTCTTCTTTCAGAATTCCAACGCTTCATAAAGATTACCTACAATAGAAACCTAAAAACTGTAATGACCTATTTTTAGGCTTTCAAGCTCAGACGTCTCAACCAATCTACAACCCCACAAGAAATACACACTCATGATCAAAACAACATGATCAAAAGTACTGTGTGCATAGATTTATTACAGGATATATATATATATTTTTCCAATCCAGCATTTCCAATGTTCCATGATGCTTCCATGTCTATGTTACCTTCTGGTTGGATGGACCCCTTCAATGGCTGACCTCAAGCTCCTGTCACCCATCTGGGATGAACCTCAAGCTCCCCTGCCACCCCATCACACTGGTTGCCCCTCTTCTGTCTACTGGAGTAGTTGCCCACACCCATCCCATCAGGGTACCCCTGTACAAGCATGGTTCCTCCCAAGGTTTCTGGCCTTTATCCTTTGTTTCCTGTGTTGCTGATCATCTTTATTCCTGTAAAGCTGCTTTGTGCCATCATCAGTTCTAAAAAGTGCCATACAAATATATTCTGATTTGATTTAATTAGATTTAATTTGATTTGATTTGAAATTGGCCCAATTATTTGTCTCTCAAAGGATCTTAAGTGGGATGCTTACAAGCTGGGGTGCTTACATCACTGGAGACTTTCCCAAAATGGAATTATTGTGTTGCAAGTAAAAGCATGAACATTTCTGAAACCTTCAATGCCATTGTTTATTTAATCATTTCTTTGGGGAGTAGAAAACAATGTGGTTCTGGGACCAATGTGTGAGCCATTTGCATGGTTCTCTAGTCTGAAGAGAAAAGAACAAGGTTTGAGAAGAACTCAGGCTTGAGAAGAGCCTGTCTCAAGAAGAACCCTGGCTCAAGAAGAACCATGGCTTGAGAAGAACCATGGCTTGAGACAAACCCAGGCTTGAGAAGAACCTGGCTAAAGAAGAACCCTGGCTTGAGAAGAACCATGGCTTGAGAGGAACCTGGCTTAAGAACCTGGCTTGAGAAAAACTCTGGCTCAGAAAGAACCCTGGCTAGACTTTAATGTTCTATGCAGGAAAGAATGCACAATATCTGCACTTGGTCTTGCCTATCACTGTTGATAATGGTGGCACTTCTGTGAATTTCTGAACCATTTATACAATCCAGACCAAGTTGCCCAAAGAACTGGAACATTAAGATCATCATAACTGCTTGAGTAGTTGGTCTGCCTTCTGGTACTTGTTCAAAGTTATGCTTGGCCTGTCATCTTGTGATGGTCTTGCATCTTATGAGCCCTAAAGCTTCTG
This sequence comes from Acestrorhynchus altus, assembly GCA_034509495.1. Taxonomy (NCBI): domain Eukaryota; kingdom Metazoa; phylum Chordata; class Actinopteri; order Characiformes; family Acestrorhynchidae; genus Acestrorhynchus; species Acestrorhynchus altus. The sequence continues at coordinate 5,467,566 of CM067525.1, read as the reverse complement.
AAAAATGCAGCCCAGCATTTTCTGAAGATGACTTATTGGGAGAAGAATGTGAAAGACTTCTAACGAAAAGCTGTTTGATGAATTAGTGACAAAACCAGGCTCCGGAATAATCAGTACATGAAGTGCAAGATCATTTCGGCCTTTGATTGGGTTGGTGAGAGCAATGTAGTTGTTAAAGTGAGAAAACTTTGGCTATCTCAGCATAGCATCGTACATCACGCTTCCTTTTATGTAGGGCCTGCATTTCCCCCTTTGATGCTGCCACCACAAATTAACGCATTAAAGGCAAATTTATATGCCTCATTAACCTCAGCTTTTAATTTCATTTCCATGCAAATTCTCTACAGAGTCTCAACAAGACTCCTCCTGTGCTGCTCCTCATCCAGACTGCCAGGTGAGTAATTGAGCACAAGTTTGGAAAACACAGCCAGATTCATTAGACCATCATAAGAAAAGGACTGCTGCTATCAGGGAGGTAACAAACTTGGGCCCGCGAACAGCGACGCTCGACCAGAAGTGAGCCTCCGGCTCTTCCATTAGTTTAAATTAGCGTGTTACTGTCAAATGGCAAATCAATAATTGATTCACACTGAGAGCCTTAGGGCTCTGTTGCATCTCCCTCCCCGTTTTGCCAGTGAGCCACATTAATTAAAGTTTGCTGTAGAAACAGCTTGTATTTGGTAATGGATTGCAGGCTCTGTGATGATTTATGTCTCAAAAACACGCACTGGTTTGCACTGTCCAGAACACATTGTTCTGGTTTGACAAAGCAACAAACCTGTACATCTGTTTGGATAGCTGGACAGTGTTCCATCGGTGATGTTGGCTTGCCAAGTTTTGGTGTTTTTCTAGCCCAGTTTGCTCCCTCAATTTGAAAGTGTCAATTACCCGACCGCACGAGGACTCTCCGCCTATCACATAAGATGCTCCCGACACTAGGAGGGTGAAGACAAGCACATGCTTCCTCCGATACATGTGGAGCTGGTCACCTCCTCTTCAAACTAAAGGAGGAAAGTGCAGTCACCAGTTCTGATACAATGGTCAAAAAGTGCCAATTACCCAACCCCCATTAGGACTCCAGGCACTAGGAGGGCGAAGACAAACATATGCGTCAGCCACTGCTTCTTTATGAACGGGCGCCATTGCATCATTGTTGGGCAGCCAGTGGGTTCTAAGTTTCCACCAGTTTTAGTGGAACTGAGGATATGTCAGAGAATACATCATCAGCAGCAATAAACGGAAGTTAGAGGGCATCCCATATAGGAAGACGTAGAAGACTACACAGGGTGAGACAAATGGTTTGAACTGAAAAACCAAGGTTTTCAGGTTTCGGAATCTATTTTTGTTGGTGGAAATGTTCAAAATTGGGAAATGGTTCAAAATTAGGTTTCAACAACCGGCAAGGAACACGTTTCATTTTGTTGAAAAACGCCAAAATCGGAGCCCTTAGCTTGCCAAGTTAAGATAAACCTCGTCCCTGCAGTATCCTGTATCGTCATATGCTGGAATCTGTGACAGCAGCTCTGATCCGTTTGATCCTATTAAGCTAAATATTTTAACGCTGGCTTTCCTGCACGAGTAGATACAGTAGAAGCTGAGGGGGTTACTCAAAGTTCATGACCCAGCACTGCATAATGCTTTGTCTACAGAAATATTTCCTGAATATTCTCAAGCTGTTGTAAGTTCTGGCCTGGTAAGAGACGTCAGAATGACTTTTGTAATTAGGAATTTTTCAATTCGATTTTGCCTGCAATAAATTCATTCCTTTTGGGTGTTTTTCAGTGTTTACCGAGCATTACTGTCCAGGCATTTCAACAACACAAGTGGTGGCCAGAACGAGAGAAGAATCTGTGTTTTGCCAATGTTCATTTCTTTTTCTTTCTCTTCTTACAGGCTTGCCTCCAATCCCTGGGATAGATTGAACTTCAAGATGGATGACTGTTCCCTCTCAGAGAGTAGACCACGATAAGCACAGGCTCTGGAACATTCTTTACCTGGGGTGCCGAGAGAGTGTGTGAAGCTCAGGCATGTCTGTTTTGTTGTCTTTGGACAGGTCAAGCCAATAAATTGCTGGAGTTGACTTGAGGACCGTCAGCTAAGGTCAGAGGTCAAACACAGTACCACAGTGTAGAATGTGCTCCACACTACATATATAGAGGAATCTTGGGCCACACCTATTTGCAGAACCCCTTCAGGTCAATGGTTCATGTCAGTGTAGGCCTTTGAGCATAAACTTTATTTATTTGTGCCACAACAGTTCAGTAAACGTTTGGTCACACTTTTGACAAAACATGCTCTTGTGGCGAAATAACGGCAGAGTTCAAATGCTTCTCAACCAATCAGCTATAAGAACTATAAGAAAATAAAACATGACATAGTGTGTATTGCAGTCATTTCCAAAGGGTTGTGAGATTAAATTTATGCCACCCACTCTGTCATGCAGGCACTTTTACATATATTATGATAAACATCCTGATGTGAGCAGATTTTATTTATAACGAGTTTTATTCGTGCTTTCACTCGAGAATTGCACATGCACTGGCTTTCTATAGCCAGAAAAGGTGATTAGCTCCCCAATGGGGTATCGCATTGGCTTATTCTTGCCATCAAGATGATGAGCTTTGTTTTGACCGCAGCGAGAGTTTATTGGATCAGTGTGCTTTCTTATAGGCTTAACTGTGCTCAAGTGGCAGTGTTATTGATCACACTCCACTCTACAAAAATTGACAGTAATTAATCCCATAATCTCTAAATACCTCCTCCCACAGGTTATTTGCAGATCCCTTTACAGTCTATGGAAAGCTTTTCTTCTTCCTAGCACAACAGGACAGGTTCTGAACCTCCCACATGTGTGTTCTGCTGCAAATTCAGATACCTATAAGCATTTTTTTTTTTCTTTTTCGTTTTACTGAAACTTGAAGCCCTGAGTTAGGTGGATCATGTCCCACTATGATTGCATGTTGGATCTGCTCCAAGGAACACATACTACAGTTTTGGGCTTATAAGGATGGAACCACATGGGCCTTGTTTGTTCATGACCCTGCAGTGGTTGATTGGAAGGCAGTGAACTCCTTTAGAATAACAGCAATAAACAGGAACCTCCTATTAACCCTAACCCTCGCCAGTTTGGTCGGGGCTGGAATCTGCATGATGGATTGCAGACTGCCCCGTTTTGGGATTGACATGGGAACGAGGAATTCAAAATACATCAAAAACATCCAGTGATGGACTGAAGTTGAAAAAGGAAGAGATGCCAAATATTGAATGAAAAATGGAAACTGAAGGCTGAATTGGGCTTAATCTGTGTATATGTAGCTCCTAATTGACTCTACAAGAACAAGTGCCGAGGACAATAGCATGATAACACTGATGAAATAATGGCCTATCTCAATAAATTAACTGCACTCAATGAACTTTCTTTTTAAGGATGAAACCTTTCAGAAAAACTATAATCCTCAAACCTACAGCTATAGCAAAGACAAACTTAAAGGCACTGGTTTTAATGTGTAAAAAATATTTAATATTTTTACTTTAAATTTATGCAACAGAAAAAGCATTTATGTTTGATTTATGGATTGACTTGATCTGACTGATATAAATGTTCCATCATGAAATTCCCCCTTAAATTAGTATCACACTTTCTGGACCCTTTCTTCTGCAGTATTTATATAATTATAAAGTATTTATAATTATATTTAAATCACAAGGGAAAGACATCATAAAAGTGTATGTTAAATATCAAGCTTCAACTTGGAGTTTTCATTAGCACACGGAGCTAAAATTAGTGTTAGCCTGGAGTTTTTAATAACACATGGAGCTAAAACTAGTGTTAGTTTGGAATATTCATTAGCACACAGAGCTAAAATTAGTGTTAGCCTGGAGTTTTCATTAACACATGGAGCTAAAACTAGCATTAGTTTGGAGTTTTCATTAGCATACCGAGCTAAAACTAGTGTTAGTTTCTGTTAGCACACAGAGCTCAAATAGAAATGGTCTTTAAAGAACCAAACATGGTTCCTTTATGGCATTGTTCAAAAGTGAAGTCATAAAGCAAGGAGTACATCTCCACAGTAAGTGCAAGAGTCTGCAATAAAAATGTATGAATTCTCCGGAAATCCCCGCAGGCCGATGCCCTTCTCACCTTTAACTCTGCTGAGACAGAGCTGGGAATATTCCCATTCATACAAGTGTGCTACAGAAGAAGATTCATCTGGTGCTTGAGTTTCCTTTGTGAAGCTCAGTAACTCACTTGTCAATCAAACTGCAGCAATACAATATCTATTGATTTATTACAATAACAATAGAAAACAAGGTGTATAAAAATAGAAATGTGCAATTATGTGTGTCTGTAATTACTACACTTCTGAAGTTCATATAATGATTAAAACATATCTGTATAAGGTTTAATTTACTGAAATGATGCTGAGGGATATTTATTGTTGCATTTTCAAAAAATACACTATCAAAAAATAGTTGCACTAAGATGGAAGCGTCCGATTGCAGTGCTATTCAGAAGGTAGATTAAGGTTACCAGGAATAATACATTATTTAAAAAACTGATTGATATGGACAATATTTATTCATTTACACATTCAGAACCAAAGATCCATCATTTGTGGTTGGTTATCATTTTCTAGGCATCATAACTCAGAATCAGAGTAACCTACAGACATGATACGTAACAAGACTTACGCTATTCAACCCCAATTCTCTAATTTCCAAATGAATTAAATCCCAGTTTAAATACCAAAGGAGCTTCCAGTGCATGTTTACTGCTCTGTCCATGTGTACTCACTCAACCTGCACACAGACTCTGACTGATCAGAGAGAGGGGCGGGGCGGATGACATCACTGATCGAGATATTGGTTATATTTTAGATTTATAATGATGTATTTTAATCTTTTATTTGGGCTACTGTCAAATATGTTGAAGAATTTATTATTATAAAGATCCTTTTCAATCTAGTCGTTACAAATCTCTAAAACTAAAAAGGATTTCTGAGATTACATGTAAATACACAAAAATGAGGTGTAATCATCCATCCAATCAATCCATCATGAGGTGGTTGAAAAATGAATGCAAATTCCTATCATTGTACAAAAAAGACAAGAACTAGTAGTGTAATACTGGAGTATTTATCACTAATTCGTCTGCTCATATAAAGTACTACTTAGCAATGACATCACTTTCAATCTATTTATGAGGATTTTAGATCCAAAGTCCTGCGAGTTCAGAGCTACAAAAGCTAAACACTCACTTTGAAACACTTTGAAGCTGTCTGAAATTCTTCGATTAGGCCGGACATTTTATCTTCCACTCCAAACTGCTGATTATGGAGACGTGGAGAGTTCTTTCTGACAACAGCACTTTGGTGAAGCACTGATAATGAAGGTCATAATGAGCAAATGAGCATGCCGATGTTCATCTGAGTGCAAAGCCGTGTTCTAGAGCTCCTATACCTTATTAACACAGACACAATTTTCCGTGACTGCTGAACTTCCTAATTGCATTCATTAATTTGTGACTAAACAGTTTAGATCTGCATTAGCATCACTTTCAAAAATAGACCAGCATACATTTCTTTATGTTCTTCATGCCGTACAGTCTAGAATAAGGGTTCCATAGATTGTCTACATCCTAGATTTTTTTCTTTCTCTGTATACTTTCCTGAGAAGGGTCATATTTGGGGGTCTAAGCCAGGCGGTACATACACTCATTGTTGAAATAATAGTTGCACAAATACTTGCACCCAAAAGGAATTGTCACATTGTCGCATTGCATTCCTATTGGGAATGAAGATAAAGGTCGGGTATAACGTAACACCCCAGATGTCTCGGAATTCCTAATGGTGTCCTGTGATGATCCAGCCCATGCAGCTGGAATATTCCTTAGTATCCCACACCTTTTCAATCAGGGACAGGTCTGGTGCTGTGACTGTCTAAGTATCTGTGTCAAGCTCATGAGATGGCAGCAGTATACGGACGAGCATTGTCCTGTTGGAATAGTGCACCGGAGTGTGCGTTCTGAAAAAGTAGGACCACTGGTTGCAGGACCTCATTACCGTAACGCTGGGCTGTCAAAGTGCCTGTAATGAAGACCAAAGGTGATCTGGAATCATACGAAATTGCACGCACACCATGACACCAGGCCTGCTGGACATGTGACACGTAAAGAAACAGTTGATCTCGGTACTGACCACAGTGCCTCCACACACAGATTTGTTGGTGGTCTCCACCCAGACAAAAGCTGGACCTGAAGGTGACCTGATGCCATTTTTAGAGACTTCATTGCAGTTGTTTGATTCCTTCTGAGACACATACTTTTGTACTTTGGAGTGAAGTGGTTCTTATGTGACACTTTCTAAATTACTTCAGTCCTGCTACTCTTTACGTTGCACTGCTTGTTTCCTTGTCAGGTTGAATTTGCATTACACTGGTTTAACATATGAGCTGTTGCAAATAATCAAAACCTTACGGCACAGAAAGAGCTTGTTCTCCCTGCTTAGTATAAAATGACATCATTATTGATGACCCTCCCCACTTCCACCACTCATCAAGAAATCGCTGTACTCAACAATTAAGCCCAAAGTTTCTGTTTAGTCATTGTTATGGCAGCAGGTGGGGGAGTGAGTGTGGGCCTGAAGATTAATGATTGTATTATTTATAATTCCCTGAGCTTAAAATGAACAGAAATGTTCAGAGGATAGAGGGAAAACTCATGAAGTCATTGCCAAATTGCTCACAGTCAGAGCTGAGATACAGGAGACAGAGTGCTGTTTATCTCACTCGTTCTCTGCTGCCATCAGTGTCCTTTTAATGAAGGTGGCTGATCTGTGATGTGTGGAGCCAAGACGCAAACCAACACAAATTAATGTTTCTCTTCTCTTCTCTTCTCTTCTCTTCTCTTCTCTTCTCTTCTCTTCTCTTCTCTTCTCTTCTCTTCTCTTCTGTGCTCCTCTCTTCTCCATTCTGCTCCTCGCCTCTCTTCTCTTCTCTTCTCTTCTCTTCTCTTCTCCTCTCTGCTCCTATCTTCTTTCTTCTCCTTTCTTCTCTTCTCCTCTCTTCTCCCCTCCTCACTTCTACTCTCTTCTCCTCTCTTCTCTTTTCTTCTCCCCTCTTCTCCTCTATGCTCCCATCTTTTCCATTCTGCTGCTCCCCTCTTCTTTCTTCTCCTCCCTTCTGTTCTCTTCTCTCTTCACTTCTCCTCTCCTCTCTTCTCTTCCCCTCTCTTCTCTTCCCTTCTCATCTCTTCTTTTCCTTGCCCTTCTCCTCTCATATCTTCTCTTTTCTCCTATTCTCTTCTCCTGTCTTCTCTTCTTTTCCGAAAGTTCTAGCTGCTGCTGTGATCCTGATTTGTGATGAACGGACTGGCTGCTCCCACTTCCAAAAAATGGTCTGTAAGTACACTGCACTGACTGTCTCCGTGTTCTCTCCACAGAGGTCTGGGCATGTAGCTAACTATCCACCCCACAGCATCTGCCTCCTGTAAGAGTTCCCCATAAACAGCACATCCTTTACAACATATATCCAAATATGAATTAACCATCTCATTCTGAAGGGCAGAACAAGAAGCAGAACAGGAGTGACACAGACGAGGTTCCACAGCTGGAGCTGAGAGTGGAGAAGAAAGTAGATCTGGTAAAAAAAAAAAAAAAAAAAAAAAAAAAGAGTTAAAACATGACTAACTCTCTCTGAAGAGCGTCAGTGATGACAGATGCAATGTGACGCGACATGGTCTGCTTTTAATTGCTCTCTGTCTCGCCGTGCTGTTGTTCCGCTGTTGTATTTAATCCCTGTCCTGTCATTTACTTCAGTCCCATGCCAGCCGATCAGAACTGTCTCCGAGAGAGAAAGAGACGTGTGCTAAGAGTACGACAGGTTATTCCTCACATTTACGCGTCATCCACCCTGTTAAAGTGGTGGAAGTTTATTTGAATTGCACATGAACGTCTCCGTTCATCATCCATGTCAGACAGCCATGGAGTCCGGAGGAGTTTTTAAACGTCCATTCTCCAAAAGCATTTTTTCAGTAACCTAAAAAGTCACGTTTATGCGGACAGAAGGACAAACAAAGAGCAAAATAGCTTTCAGAAATATCCAGACGCGTGGGCCGGGTGTTTATGGAACTAAAATTGGGTTCATGATCCCACAACAATATGTGCATAACTGGTGATGTGAGCTAAACTAAAATGATCCACATGCACAAAACTGGCTTCTTGTTCAAAATATAACAGATTTTGGACACATCCATCTGAGCAATATTCCAAAATGTACACCCTCTCATGCTGACCTACAGGCAACAGTGGAGTCACTGTTCACTGCCTTCCAGGCAGCAGCAATTACTAGTAATAACTCAACAAGCACTTTACTGTACACCTACACATTCATGCAATTATCTAATCAACCAATCATGTGAAAGCAGTGTCGTGTGTTCCATCATGTAGATACAGGCCATCAGCTTCAGATAGTGCTGACATTAGACATCTAGAGTTATGCAGAATGGTGTAATAAAGGAAAATATTGACTGAACGGTGGTCCTGCAGATGGAAACAGAGAATGGCCCGATTGGAGCGGACAGAAAGATTACAGTAACTCAGATAACCACTCTTTATAACCACTTTATAACTGTGATGAGTAGAAAGGCTGCTCAGAATGAAGAACAGAATGTCCAACCTTGAGGAGGATGAGCTACAACTCCTCCTCTCCAGTCTCTCAGTATGGTGTCAGTATAACACACCATGCCAGATGTCCCGGATTGGACTTCTACAGGTTCCTAAAGGTGTCCTGTGATGATCCATCCCATGTAGCTTGAATGTTCTCACTCAGTTCAGCAGATGGTGCGGTAGGGGTGGAGTGTTGATAGAGGATCCAATAGGATCCCACACATTTTCAATCAGGGACAGGTCTGGAGATGCGACTGACCACGACATAGCATCTGGGTCTCCGAGACAAGCTCTGGAGACGGCAGCAGTATGTGGACGAGCATCATCCTGTTGGAATACTGCACCACAGTGTGTGTTCAGAAGAGGTAGGACCACTGTTTGCAGGACCTCATTAATGTACCACTGGGTTGTCAATGTCCCAGTGAACCACCCCACATCATGACGTCAGACCTTCTGGAGATGGGATGCGTGACAACAAACTGTTGATCCTGGCACTGACCACAACCTGTACAAGTTTGTATGCATTCTGAGCTGAACCATGTCCATGTGGAACGACTCAGAAACGTCCAGCCCTGCAGTGGAAAAGGAGCCATAGTTTACACTATAGCAATGTTGGAGCTACTAATAAACTGGATAGACTCATTATCAGGGGGTGTTAGAGAAATCTACGCAATGATTTGATTGGTTTACAAGTCTTTGGAGAGGGTCCATTGAAATTAGCCACCTTCAGCTCAGACTCGTTCAGTTTACTCCTTAACTGCTTGCTTTTTGGGGCCAAACCTGTAGATATCTCCACGTCACTTCAACCCGGCTCAAACTGTACGGCTGCTAAAGTGACCACGAGACCAGACCGCTGCTTTCAGATCTGATTTAGTAGAGTGATTAAATTTCTATGACACTAAAAGCTGCAGGCCGTGGGGTCTGAAAGTGAAATATTTATAATGCATAGACATACAGGCTCTGGATCTGATCCCAGTCATAACTATGCATGAGTTTGCTCAATGGAGCAATAACCAGAACTCTTCATCTACATATACAGTCAGGACTAATTTTACGAATTCAGATCTGAAGAAATTTGATTTCCCCAAAGACGGGGACTAACTTTGTATTCCACATGGTCTGCTTAACCATTCGACAGCCCCAATGACGATGTGTAACACATAACACAGTGTGTGTGTGTGTGTGTGTGTCTGTGTGTGTGTGTGTGTGTTATAACTTGCATTAAAAGCTTTTGTAGTTATCTAAATGCTTCAGATCAGTGTGTGATATTTCAAGCACTCTTCGATTATTTCATAGCTGTCCCGGTCTGAGACAGAACAGTGGGGTCATTTATGAGTAGAAGTCTTATGCAGTGTTCCTCATTACTGGAGAACATTTTTCATATTTTCATAAGTGGAGAACAAACCATGATAGTAATGCAAAGTATGTGAGATGTGTGCGCTATCAAAGTTGCTCTGTTTAAGCAGGATTGTTATCTGCGATGTTATAATACCTGGCATGCTGCATTTGTTTTTGTAGCCTAGTGATAGCTGGTGTTTCTTCAACTTCCCATATTGATCAATTAGTCTTCATTTCAGTTTATCCTTCCTTCCCTGAGAAGGGCATTTTCTCCTTTTCTTTTGTGAATGTGGTTTCATTTGAATGCCTCTGACTTAATGGTACAGAGCCCAGAAGGGGCCACAGGAAAAAAAAGAGTTAATCCAAAATGCAATCCGTTCTCAACTATTCTCTAATTTCAGCGAGTGATTTTGCAACTCATGCTCACGTTTTCCTTTAATTAGTGTGAAAGATCTGCAACGTTTTTCCCTTAATCATGAGCTCGAAGTTTTGTAAAGTCTGCGCTTCACTCAAAATAGACAATTCTGAAGGAGCTTATGAAGAGCAGCTGCTTTCCCAGGGGCATTTCTTTGCACTGTCACCTTTTCAGAGAACAGGGCAACAATGGCTGTAATGGAAGCATCAAATATAAATGCCAACAGTGTTCGCAAAGAATCACACACAAACCCTTCATGTGAGAGTATAACTGAGCCTTTAGGGTTAGGTTAAGTTTAAGTAAAGATTAAGCTTAGCGTTATGGTGATGGTGATGGTGATGGTAATGGTTAGGTTAAGTTTTAGTAGTGGTTAAGAGTAGGGTTAGAGGAAGGGTTAGGTTAAGTTAAATGTATGGTTATGTTTAGGGTTAAAGTAAGGCTTAGGTTAAGTTTAAGTTATGGTTGAGGTTGTAGTGAAGGAGAGGTTAAGTTTGGGTTTTAGTTGAGTTTAGGGTTAGGGTAAGTTTAGGTTAAGTTTAGGTTATAGTTGAGTTTAGGGTTAGGGTAAGTTTAGGTTAAGTTTAGGTTTTAGTTGAGTTTAGGGTTAGGGTAAGTTTAGGTTAAGTTTGGGTTATAGTTGGGTTTAGGGTTAGGGTAAGTTTAGGTTAAGTTTAGGTTATGGTTATGGTTAGGGTTAGGGTAAGTTTAGGTTAAGTTTAGGTTTTAGTTGAGTTTAGGGTTAGGGTAAGTTTAGGTTAAGTTTAGGTTTTAGTTGGGTTTAGGGTTTGAGGAAGGTTTAGATTAAGTTAAATGTAGGGTTACAGTAAGGGTTAAGTAAAGTTTAGGATAAGGCTGTGGTAAGGGTAAGCTTATGTGTCAGTTCAGGTAATATAAACATTCGAATTCTGGTCGGATTGTTGGATCATAGCTTGTTTTGGTTGTGTCAGTAAATCTTCTACCAACATTTAATATCTTTTTCTTCTTTTGGCTGCTCCCTTTAGGGGTCGCCACAGCGGAACATCTCCCACCGTCTTGCCCTATCCCCTGCCTCCTCTACTGTTCCACCAACTATCCTTCTAACCTGCCTTCACTAACATATAGATACTTAAAAATACACCTCAAATGTATAACATAATAAAAACACGTGAATAACTCTAAACGTCCGATGGACCCTAATAAGATATTAACCATCTATTGATTAACACTCCTTCATTTCCTTTGAAGTGACCACAAGAAAGGTTGTGACTCATGATGTATGACCAGCTTTTAAAAAAAATACTTATTGTACAGGTTGTTCCATTGGGCATGCTTACATCATTCATACACTCTGCTCGGAAAGAAGAACTCGGAACTCGGAAACCAGAGCACCCAGTGGTAACCCACGTAGACAACACACCAAGTTCCTCACAGACAGTGACCAGAGCAAGGATTGAACCCACAACCGCAAGAACCACCTTTGAACTGCGGGTAACAACAGCTCCTTTCCAGTGGCGGGGTTTGATTCCCTGGTTGGAGATACACACCACACTACACCCAGTAACAACATTCCAGTCTTGGAATTGAGTTGTAGAGGTTTCTATGTGTGTCTTGCACTTTTTTTTATTATTATTATTTCACAATAAATAAAAGGGTGTCCAATAATGGTAAGGTTAGGTTTAGGATTATGATTATGATTAAGGTTAGGGTTACAGTTCAGTTAAGTGTAGGTAGGGTTATGGTTAGAGTTATGGTAATGGTTAGGGTTAGGTTGCATTTAGATTGTGGATTGATTGAGGTTCATGCCATGGTATGGCTAAGGTTATTGTTAGGGTCATGGAAGGGTTAGGTAAAGATTATGGTTATGGTTATGGTAAGGGCTAGGTTAGGTTTAGGTCACTGATACGTGGCTTCTTCATTCCACTGACACCAACAGCATGTTTTGGTAATAGTCACACAAACAGTGAGGCATGCAGTACTGCGATAAGACTAATCCCATTTCCCAAACTCCTCCAACTTCTCGAAATGCTTTCAAACTCTTCTACGAGAACATAAATGCACAACGAGACCTCATACAGTCTCAGGTACGTCTGCATCGTTTGCATGTCTCACAGTGTTTCTCAGGTCGGTTCCTTGGTTGATGTGTCGCAACTGGTTGGACTACAAATTCCTACACTTTCATGATAATGTGGTTTTGTCAGGCACCTCCAGTCACACACTGCTGAACACACTTATTTAATAATAAAAAAACAAGTTTGATTTATAAAACGCCTTTCACAAACTCGAGGTTGCTTTACATTAGTTACAAAAAACAAAAAAAAACACTGTTACTGCCACTGGTGAATAAGTGGAATCACGTCAATAGGCTTGAAAATGTTGAACTCACACTGTAGTAAGTGGTAATGTTCTAATATGTGGCATTTTGCTTTTTTGTCTCGTTAGTAGGGTTCAGTAGATTTGACTAAGGCCTTTTCAAACACGCTAAACACTCTGTGTACCACAAGAAAGCTAATGACTCACGCTGTATGACCAGCCCAAGCAAGCTTGAAAAAGAACATCTGCATATGGCACAGCCTGTTCTACAGAGTGCACTTACATCGTTCTCAAACTGAGTCCATAAAAAGAACCACAATTCCCTCTATTTCATGTCGCCCGAAGCAATTAATGGCACCAAATTGGTACATTGTGCATGCACGCTTTAATATTCCTGATAAGCGTACGTTTTTGTTTTAAGCCAGTCAATTATGCCTGGTGTGTTTTTCTATCTCTATTAAGGATCAGCTGCTCTTGTTCAAGAAGAGTCTGAGCTCAGGACTATTTAAGACCTGTTTGTTCTCTTTGTGGGCAACAAAGCACTGCTGTGAATGTGAATGTGGTGGGAGTTTATTCTGGGGCACTAGCAGCTCAGTGGTAAGAGTGCTGGGTCATTGATGGGATTGTGGTGTTGATACCTGTGCTTGTGAGGCTGCCACTGTTGAGCTCTTGACTATGGCCCTTAACCTTCTGTGCTCCGGGGTGTCGCAGTGAGGGCTGCATTGCAATGCATGACTGTCGTGCGGTCACACAGAATGGCAGTGGAGACAACCAACGAATCAGCGTCAAGATCAATGTTTTGTTGTCAAGCGTCACACGTCCAGGCCTGCTGTTATAGCCTGGGGTGCAATTTCATACAATGTCAGATCACCAACAATGTGTTAATGAGGTCCTGCAACCAGTGGTCCTACATCTGGAATGGACACCACACTGAGCGAAACTTCTTCTGTATGTGTAGCTCAATAAATATTAGCTCCTCCTCCAGCTCCTTACACACACCATCACATTAAACTCCACTCACTCACTGCACAGCCTGCATCTCCTTCTCCAACTCCTTACACACACCGACACATTAAACTCCACCCACTCACTGCACGGCCTGCAGCTCCTTCTCCAGCTCCTTACACACAACGACACATTAAACTCCACTCACTCACCGCAATTTCCAGCAGGCATTCTGAGATTTGAAGTTTTTTTTAAAAAGTAATTTTTGATCAAAACATACGATCTCCTTAAAACAGCAATTTCTGATATATGTGACTGTCTCCTATAAATACTATAAAAATACTTTAATATATTTTGGTGAATAAAAGTATGTTTAACTACAAAAAATCCCACAGATATTGTCCAGGGTGATCATTTCAGACCAAACTCCTATAGGAGTAAACATGTAATCGTGCATAGTAGTGAATGAGAATAGTAGTGTGGGGTGCAGTTCAGCATCGTTTCAAGAGGAATTCGTATGTATGATATCAAAAGAGCTCTTCAGGAGTCGTACAGTATGTAGTAAATATTTTTTGAGTGTTGTGGGAATCACTGTCTCAACCCAGACATTCAGAACAAAGTAAACATTGTTATTATATTATCTGAACCTGAACCACCTAAACCTAACCTAAACCTACATCCCTAACCCTTACATTCGTAGCATGTGTCTATTACTTTTCACTTATGAATTCCTTTTTATAAGCGCTACAACGGGAACAACCCACACGGTTTCACCATTTTTCTTTGGTCCATGGACAGGGGGACATGGTGAAGTGCAAGCAGGTCACAAAACGTGTAAATATGAATGTAATGTGGAACATGCAGAGATGAGTACATACATGGATACAAAACAAAATAAGAGGTTATACTTCATGATTTTAAAGCTTTGAAAGAAGTCAGATGCCACACAAGACAGGGAGAAAATGATGTACGTCTTATATACTTTTTGACAGAAACAGTCACCTTCAAGTGATTGTTGTAAGTGATGATCTGAATATGTTTTGACGTGCAATTTTGGTACCTAAGTTGTGTAATTGTAGGTGAGAGGTATACTAATTAAGAGTGTTACTTCTGTCAAAAGCAGTCTCTGAAAAGCACATTATGAATGCTTAAGTTAGGTTTTTACAGCCTATGGGAACAAATCTTTCAAAAAAAATGGTTAAAGATGATTAAATGACTCAATCTTGTTGAAACCATCTTCAAAAAAAGCTCACTTATCATCAGTGACAGCCTGAAAATGGGCAAAACTAAGACAGAAAGTTAAAGTTAAATAAGTTCATTTATTGTCTTATTTACTGATGCCAATAAAAAAGACAGGCTATATAATATTAATTCTCATTCAAGGCTCATTGAGATATTTGATATTTATAATGTTTTATATTCCTTCAATCTCAATCTCTCTCTCTCTCTCTCTCTCTCTCTCTCTCTTTCTCTCTCTCTCTCTCTCACACACACACACACACACACACTGCTGCTCTGGGCCACTTCGGACACATTTGGCTCAGAAGTGGGCCAAATTGGGCCAAATCTGGGCCACATGGGGCACTTATATCTCAGATTTGGCCCCTATTTGGTCCAGATCTGGGCCCCTTTGGACTGTTACAACTCAAATGAGGGCCACATTTGGCCCAAACCCTCATTGCTGGGTAGTTTTTGTTAGTACATTTCCTGCATTTCCTGCAATCAGTCTCAACTTCTAATAGATAATTAACATAATTCCAAGCATTTTTTACAGAATTCATTATATTCAAGAGTAGCGACTCTTGAGTAGTGGCTTTTAGTCATCTATGCCGTCATCCCGTCATGTATCTTTCCTACACTGGCTCCCTCTAAATAGAAGATCTCACCTTGACAGGGATTGATTTGATACAGTCCTATCTCTCGCTCCGCTTTTCGGGGTCCCTGCTGAGGTGATGATAGTCAGTAATGGTTGGCAACGTCAAGCACCAGAGAGTGCCCTGTATGACCTTGGGCTTTAATTGAGAGCTGCATTTAGTGAATGGTTCAATAGAACCTCAGGACCATATTTCCGGAACAATCTGGTCTCAAATGTTTTCTGAAGCTTGATGGAATTTCAGTTGTTGAAGGAAATTAGAAATAAGTCTGGTTTACATAAGGGGCAGAAAAACAGAACAGGGTGGTCAGTTTTTCCAATATATGTCCTTTAGTACCCGTAGGAATTCGATGGTGTATGCTTGTCACTGGTGTAACTGTGTTCTTTTTCTTTTTCATAAGCTCAGTGTAATTCTTTTTTTGTCTGTTTTTCATTTTCCTTAGATAACTCACTCCCTCGCTTATCGGCTCGGTAACTCTAGAGTTTGCACGCCGAGACTTTTCACATTTCACTTTTTCTTCATATCACAGAATTACCTTTAAGGCTTTTACAATCACTGCATCACTCTTACACGCCTGGAGATCCTGGAATTTCCCCAGTGTCTTCGGCACTGCCATACATTCTGGAACTTTGATACTGCAGAGTCACACCATGACCTCGGAACTTTCCACTTCTGAAGCGTGCCTCAAGACATGCTATAAAAGAACTAGGATGTCCATAACATTCATCCATAACATTCATAACATATTTCATTACCTTGTACTCGAACCCCAGTCTCCCACATGGTCTGGTGGCTCACGAGTGGTGTTTTCTGTCGCGCCACATCAACCACTCGATTTTGTAAGGTTGTCCTGTAAAGGATAAAGAGTGTAGGTTTGTCCAAACCTTTGACTGATACTGTGCAAGTTCAAGAAAATGTAATGTTTATAATTATCTAATTACCTCTAGTGGTCCAAATAAAATAAAATAAAATAAAAATTCAGGACTTTAATTCTGAAATTTTAACCCTGTGTGGGGGGTTGTTGTGGGGGGTGGGGGGTCAAAAAGCCCCTCCCTTCTCACTTTCCTCTATCACTGAACATCTGTATCAGTAACTTCATTAGCCCTGCCCCTTCTCATTGATCAGTCAGAGTCTGCATGCAGGTTGAGCATGTGCATGTGGACAGAGCAGTAAACATGCACTGCAAGCTCGATTGGCTTTTAAATGGGTAAAACTGAATAATTCAATAAAAATGAGTGATTTGTAGCTGTTTCCTGAGCTGCATTACTCACTGATTATTCATCACACAGTGATGAGATCATGGTTATGATATGATATGTGTATGGTGTCTGTAGGTTACTCTGATCCTGAGATATGAAGCCTAGAAAACGGCATGTAACTGTATGCAAAGTGGATCTTGGGTTCTAGCTGCAAGCTCTGTTGTAATAAGATTGAGAGAGAGAGAGAGAGAGAGAGAGAGAGAGAGAGAGAGAGAGAGAGAGAGCAGAAGGGACCCCCTAGCACCCCCCACCCCAGTCCACAACATCCTAACCCACCCTGTGCACACAAATGTCCAAAATATGGTCCCGGTACTTGAGGACAGTGGGATTTATTTACGAGGTGTTCACGGCATCCTTTGTCTCCAGGTTAGATTCATTTCCAAATAAATAACCATAAAGGAGATAAAGCCTCCCAACAGCTCGAGGACAGGAAAGTGATGTGCTCTTGAGTGTTTATAGCATCTGATGGTGCAAAGACGTGAAAGCCTTGTGTTCTCCTTGGGGTGTGTTCTCACTCGGACTTGAGTCAAGATCCACATCCATCATTTTCCAAGCCCACTAGGGACTGGACTGGCCATGTTTCAGAGAGCAGAGGGTGATGACAAATGGAAGAACGTAGTTTACGCCTGAGGCCGAAAGTCCACTTAGCAGATGAGCGGCTTTCGATGTGTGAGCGACGGTGTGTGTGTGGTCATTTACACCTGCCGTATTAAAAACAGTGGTGTCAGACTCGTCAACATTTGCCTTGAATTAGTAACAAACATAATACAGCTCATCCGACCGTTGAGCTTCTGCTGCTGTTTCTAAAACTGGACCATGTTCTATGAGACATGGCATTTCAAAGGTTCCTGATTGGACAGTGTCACCTTGTGGTTGGCTTGTGCACTTGTAAGTTCCATATTAAGAGAATTGTCACCCTCTACTGGTAGTGCAGTCTGTTTTTCTCTTGTACTCACATTGTTTATGACCAAGCTGTGTAAAAAGATGATATATATTATAAGCAATATATATTTTTATATATAGTGATGCAACAATCAGCCACATTATCAGCTCCACTGACTATACAGGAGCACTTTGTGGTTCTGTAATTTCAGACCCTGTTCTTCAATGGTCAGGACCCCCAGGACCGCCACAAAGCAGGTATTATGTGAGTGGTGGCTCATACTCAGCACTGCAGTCACACTGACATGGTGGTGGTGTGTTAGTGTGTGTTGCACTGCTACGAGTGGATCAGACACAGCAGTGCTGCTGGAGTGTTTAAACCCCTCATTGTCACTGCTGGACTGAGAACAGTCCACCAACCAGAAGTATCCAGCCAGCAGTGTCCTGTGAGCACTGATGAAGTAGTGATGGAGCGACTAGGTAGGAGTGTCCAACAGAGTGGACGGAAAGTGGACACCACCATCAGAGCCTTCTCTGATGAGTCAATGAATTGCCAAATATTTGGTCTTAAGGATATAATTGATGACAGCAGCCTAAAACAAAGTCTTATTACAAATTTAAAATTAGGCCCACCAGAGTGTGGGCTGATCACAGGGGCGGCAAAGAACACTTGGTTCTGAAGATAACAGGATCAGAACAGATCTACTGTCTCGAATCCTTCAGGAGAACTACACTCCTGCCTGAAGATTTTCGCTCAGCATAAAGTCCCCAGCACAGATGCAATCAGATAATTGTGCCTTATCTGCAGTCAAAATGTGTGGTGACTCGTCTGCTGCAATTTTAGCAACAATACGAGACAACCTTTTAAACAAATTAGCGTGATTTTTTGGCCGAGAGCAGTTCAATTACTTTTGACAGACGTCACACAGTCTGGGCTTAAGAGGAAATTCGTATATATGTGAGTAAAAGAGCATTTCAAGAGTCCTACAAATTACATGAACTAACCAGTATAATTAACCTCAACCTAAACCTAAACCTAAACTTAACCTAAACTTAACCTTAACCGTAACCTGAACTTGACCTAAACCTTAGCCTAACCTTGATTATAGCCATAGCCCTTTCGATTGGTGACCTTCGGGCCAAAGGTCAAAGAGTTATGGACAAAAGCTGGCCAATGAACAATTTGGTGATATGTCCATGAATATTAACTCTTGTGGGCCATGCTTCAGATATGAAGCCCAGCACAATCCCCTGACCCCACTAATCATTCTCAATCAAGAATGACCCCCAAAGAAAAAACAAGCCACACTGGTCATAGTGGTTATAACTGTTTTAGGCCACTTTGGTCATAATAATATTATATAGGTGATATAATAACATTAGAGCCTCTTTAGTGATACTGGTCATCTTGGTGACATTCTAAATTTGTAACTTTGGTAATCTGGGTCATTACACCTATAAGGTGCCTTTCTAGATACCCAAGAATGCTTCACAGTCAGCACTCTACACAATCATGCTCAGCCAACCAACCAATCACGCACAACGTATTCTACACCAAAAGAGACAGTACATCAAGCACCAAGGACACCCGAGCAGACAGACACACATTCGGTCACACCAGAGTAGCCAATTCACCTGATCAATGGTCTTGGAATTTGGACGGAAACCCATGCACATGCAGGGAGAACATGGAAAGCCCACCCAGACAGGGCCTTGAACCCAAGACCTCAGTGCTGGGAGGTGAGCAAGCTACCCACTGCACCTCCACCCATATGACTGTGACGTCGGTGATATTGGCCATGTTTTTGATGTTGCTCCAACATAGAGGTCATGTTAATGATACTACTCAAATTATTAAAACCACATCATTCAGAATATTATCTAGAGTTCTAGATATGAGCATTGGAGTAATAATCCAACAACGGCACCACTATATTGTACACTGGGGTGACAAGTGCTTTGGTGGTATTCATGTTTACTTCATGAACAGCTGATGGAGAAATGAAGTGGACAAACTTGACCCCTTTTTAAAATGGCAAGAAACCAATAAGTCATCAAAATCACATCCAGTTGGTGAGAAAACTATTTAAAATTTCTTCATATTTATTCCAATAAAGCAGTTCAAGATTTACATTTACATTGTCCTCTTGTCTGCTTTCATAGCACCATCCATCTCATATAGCGTTCTGCTTAAACGTTTCTTTAATAGCCACATCATTTCACACAGTACACTTTTACACAAGTACTGACGAGCACACAAAGAGCCTTCGTTGATATTGCTTATTAAACTAATGCTATTAGTCTGTTACTGCTATTAGTTGGACGTAGAAAGAATAAATATTTCGAATTTCATTTCACCTGAAATTCACTAAAAATGGTCCTGTTGGTAAACAAGCGTGTTAACTATTGAACACTTTGGTCTTAACTAGAAATCTCGAAACGAAGTCCTTCAGAGTCGACCGGAATTAGGCATCGTCGCCAGCACACAACAGGAGCAGGGCTTTACGATAATCACCAGAGGTGTCTCCCTGTATCGGAGAGAAAGACAATTAGGCTTGTGCAGATCATTTTACTGCATGTATTATATCTATATGTCTTAATGTACATTATCTGTCATTTCAAAAATTCATGATATGTCTGACATAACCTGGAATAAACTGTCCTAAAATTAATATTTTACCTTCACCTTCTACTATTAGAGCCTTGAACGCACGCCTTTTTGTGTATGCGTACCTGAATCATTTTGTGCAGAGAAGTTGCAAATGACTTCCTGAACTCTGCACGAATATCCAGCAGGTCAATTTCGCTGCGAGTGACCATGATCCTTATCAGGGTTGCATCGTCAGTGCCCGCCCCCTGGAGAACCAGCAGACATGTACATCAGCAACACACTGTATTCATTTGTTACAATAACATAGCAATCGATCACCAGTCGATCAATCAGCACCAGCATCACCATCTGTTGCTCATCCCCTAGTCCTTCATCAGTGCTCACAGGACACTCTTGGCTGGACGTTTCTGGTCGGTGGACTGTTCTCAGTCCGGCAGTGACACTCAGGGGTTTAAAAACTCCAACAGCACTGCTGTGTCTGATTGACTTGTACCAGCTCAACACACACTAACACACCACCGGCATGTCAGTGTGACTGCAGTGCTGAGAACGACCCACCACCCACAGAATACCTGCTCTGCGGTGGTCGTGTGGGGTCCTGAACATTAAAGAACGGGGTGAAGAACAGATGGAGTATAGAACTACAAAGGGCTCTTGTATGGTCACTGGAGCTGAAAAAAAATGGACAGTGAATTGTAGAAACAAGAAGGCAGTCATAATGGTATGTACAGGGAATTGGGGAGGGGGGGTCCATTGACTGCATAAACATCTGGATACTGAAGACTTTATCCAGTTTAAAAGGACACAACTGATCATGAGAATTGAGGTCATGCGTCAAAGAGATCAACCAGTTGTACGTGAAGCATTGAGTCCACATCAGATAAACTCCCAATTATTGTTTCAGACACACTTTACTTGCAATGGAGGCAACACAAAGAGATCGAGCCAGAATGTAAAGCACACACCACTGGGCAACCTTACAGACCCGGTCAGGTACCCGTCTTTACTTAGCTCATATACATGGTTGAACGAGTTCTCTTGTTGATGAATGTACAGTATATTGTGTACCAGCACCTGGGGAATGGGGGTGTGGCCACAAGGACGCACACAAAGCACACAGTGGAGCGACTCAAAAGGCTTTATTTACCCATTTTAATGACCGACTCCCCAGGAATCCCTCCCTACTCTCCCCACAGTGTGCCTGGGGAGCTCCTTATTTGCACCACCTGAGGCTCATTGTCCTCATTTGGCCCCAGGTGCACATGAACGTGGTGTGCACCATGGCAGTAGGGTGTTGCCCCAGCACCACTCGACCACAATACACAATGACAATTTAAAGAGAGCGAACGCAGAGAAAATGTCACGAATCCAGCCGTGCGGCACAATCAGAGTCAAAGCTGCTGCGAAACAAACAGTTGAAGGCTTCCTTATCAGGGTCTGCGACACTCTTACCTTCATGGATTTGAACAGGCACTCCGCAAAGTAGGCAGGAACGCTCCTGGCACACTTGACTGAAAGAGAAGAGGGAGTTTAAGTCAATGTGTTGCTTGTTAACCCTCATTAAAATGTTCAAATGGAAGGAACAGCAATTATTTTCCTCAGGCAAATTGAAAGTGCATGTCTAACCATCCAATAGTACAATATTAATCCTCTGCAGCCTCTATTCAACGTTCTATTTTAACCCAAACAGGGTGTGTAATATGAACATTGGGGGTCATTGGGGGGGGGCATTGACTGCATAAACATCTGGATACCAAAGACTTTATCCAGTTTAAAGGGACCGAACTGATCATGAGAATTGAGGTCATGTGTCCTGTTTTGTTGTTTGCTTTACTGTAAAATGGATCAGTTATGGATCAACATAACGAGGGATGAAAGGATCTCATCAGCAATAGAAAACGTGCATGTGTTTCTTACCCACAGCCAGAAGAACGTCTCTCAGGCCTCCAGACGTCTCCCTTTCAATGCTCTCTTCTATCTGATATCCTGACAGCTTCATATAAGCATCAAACACTGCAAAATGGAACGTATGGATCAAGGAGGATAACGGGAAGCATCACCTACCATATAAACATTCTGGCTTTATTTTACCTCCAAAATTTCAAGAGCGGGTTTTTTGCGAGAGCACAGTTCATAAGCACTCACAACATATATATGGGCTCACTCAAATGTGCTCAGGCTGGCTTTGCTCATGTGTGTGCGCCCTCACAAAGAACTTCTCTTGTGCGATTGCAGATCATTCCCTGCGTTTGCCCTGTGAATTTGTAATGCAACAAATCTGCCAATAAGCCAATCAGAAGCTGGTAAACTGCTCTTGACCAATGAAACTCTTGATTGGCTACGATTCATAAGTTAAGATTCTTGTGCACAGTGATGGGTAGCACAACTTAAAAACACATCCATTTTGAAGCAAATTAATGGGGGGGGAGAAGGGGGGGGGGGCAGTCGTGCTTTTCCCAACCAATGAGAATCTGAGCAAGAGCACATGCATACACGCATGAGTGCTCTCGCGTTTAAAAAAAACAATCCCTCGACTGACAATAAAAGAACACCAAGGACCAGTTCCAACCCAGTGTTATCCATCACAAATCGCTGAAAAGGAAAACAAAACGGATATGAACCAACGGCACCTCACTGTCTGTTTGAGCGTGTGAAAACCTACCTCTCCGAAGGTGTTCAGCACTTCGGTTCCCCAAAATGGTGATGAACTGATCTTCATCGGTTCCAAACTTCTTCTCACCTGCGTCGAACAGGGCCTGCATTCACACACCCAAAACACAATATGGAACACATTACGCCCCGTGAACCAGGTGCCATCGTTTGCAGTAGAGGAGAGAAGGCTCTTTCTACCTGAGCATCACTCTGGATGTTGCCCTCTTGGACACCCTGCTGTCTGCTGGCCTAAAACCCAAACAGCTCTCATTAGTACGGACATCGTTCTCTGCGTCACGGTTAAAGGTCACATTAAAAAGAGCCTAAAATATACAGACTGGATTTGTTGGGAATAAAGAATAAGAGTTTTCATTAAACATGACTGGTGACCAACATACCTGTAGCAAAATGACCAGCATTCTCTTGAAGTGTCCACTAGTGTCACCAGACACATCATCCTCCAGGTTATGGTCATATTCTACAATCACACAAACAGAAAAGTGTTTAAAGTGTAGCTCCCAGTATTTTGGGAGCATTGAGGCAGGTAGGTGTCATATGAAATGGCTATGTGGAATGCGCCCTCATGCACAGCCTTCGTGTCCGGCCGCTTGGTCCACAATTTCGGGCACTCGGCCAATCGCCCAGTGGCTGGCCTGCTGTAGGTGTGAACCCGTCTTTACCCTGCTTGTAAATCTTGATGATCTCTCGAATCTCATTTGGAGTTCTAGAGGCCAGGATCTCAACCAAGACTCTCTCATCAGTGCCTGCCCCCTAATAAAACAATTTATAAATAAAATCATCTCCTCTTCGTGATGCATTTAACGCAACATAAAATGACTATGCAGTGATAAAAAGGTATAAAATTACACTCAGCATCAAAAAATAGTTGCACCCAGAAAGAATCACCCAGTTCCAATGCACAACATGTCCTGCACCCAAATCAATGGAACTTTGACAGCCCAATATTGGAGGGATTATCACAGGACACCGTTAGGAACCTCTACAACTCCATTCCAAGGCACCCGGCATGTGTTAAACCCGGCGCCTGAGAGATCAATATATCAATAAATATTACCGTATTTTCCAGACTATAAGCCGCACCGGAATATAAGCCGCACCTGCTAAGTTAAAAAAAAAAAAAACCCTGGAAAATAACATATATAAGAAGAAAAATCTGCCCCTCATTATAAGCCGCATGGTTTAAAGCGTGGAAAAAAAGTAGCGGCTTATAGTCCAGAAAATACGGTAATCATACAGTTTTTGTTCCTGAAACCTTTATCTTCCTCCCCAGTAGCACTGTACTCCCACACTTCCTTCCGGGTGCAGCTATTTTTGGATGAGTGAATCATGTTACTCTTTAAAAAAAAAAAAAAAATAGCACTCTTAGATCACTTTAAGTACAACACTTGAACCTACCTTAATGGCACCCCTCAGTGCGGTCACATCAAACATTACAGGTGTGGCCATCAGCCCCAAAATCAGCGTCTCGAACTTCCCTCCGAGCTCGGACTTCAGATCGCTCACCAAGTCCTACAGAAGAGGAAGTGATCTCATAAGGCCAGATCGATGTGACATGATTTGAAAGCATTAATGGATGAACGAACTCCCTGCAGAGCTGCATCTTCATGTCCGTTTAAAGCTCAGCTAAGTTTAATCAAACACTGTTGTGAGGCACTGAAGCCTACAGCAGACTTACAGTGTTGATTTGCTGGTGGTGTTTGGAAAGTAATATGGACTTTAAGGACAACTGAATAAAGTCTGAAGACAAGCCTGGTGTGGAGGGGAGATGGTCTTGCACGAGGGCCCCACCTTATAACCTGTAGTGCTTTTGTTTGTCAACATAGTATAAACAGCTGCTGACAATCCAGACGGGCTACAGACGGACAGGATCGAGGCAGTGGTACACTGGACACACCATGCTGAGTACTACGTACTCAAAATGAGTTAGAATTAGAGTTAACTTGTGTCTGTGCCCTCAATTAAAACTAAACATGGACAACGAACTGACCATCAGACTCTCCTTCTAACCACCCCAGACCAGTTACTGACCAGTTACATCACATGGACCAACTCTTAATTACACCTTGAAGTGTTCTGACCCAAACATGCTGTATTAATAAATTTTATGCCACTAATGTTACCTTGCCATGCAGAGTCTTGTAGGCAGCCTTGATCTGCTGGCGTTGAGCGTTGCTGCGGGTGGTCAGTAACTGCAGAATGGCGTCCTCATCAGTGCCTGTGACGGTAAATTAAGAGTGAATGCACTTTTTCTACTGATTGAAGTAACTTATGGCTGTAAGGAACATACAAGCGACCAAAATATACCCTTTTTAGGTTAATTTAATCTGCTTTAATAGTGGTCTAATCCAGCAGCAATATTAATTATGGAACTTCTGTCAAAAGCTCAGCTGACCTGGTTTCTAAATCAGGTGTTGATTGGTTCAGAGCAATTTAGCAGCAAATCCTTTAAATATCTGCAAATTAAAACGTGTGCTATGACTAACCCAGGCCTTTCATGGCCTTGAAAAGAACCTCGGCATCAGTGTTGGCGTTGAATCCCATCTGGGGCTTCACAGTTCCTCTTCCGGCCTGAGGCAGAGAGAAAACAATGCAGATTAATTCCTCTTCCATGCTTTAATTCCTGAACGATAAACCATTCCAGACCCTAACCCTGTTCAAGTAAATCTGGTTTATGTAATGGAATCATCTGATGAGGTGTTAGAGCAACACATTCTATTGGTACTTTTTTTGGACTGCAAGTGAGGGGTTGAGAGTCATTATCCTAATGCAGAAGCTCCTCCTCTTTTCTTCCTTTCCTTTGCTCATTTACATAAAACGTTCTGGCAACAAATTGATCAATCCAGAGGATTTGTTTCCAAACATCATCAGGCCTGATTTTCCTTATGATGGCTGTATATAAGCCATAGCCCTAACAAGTACTTTGTTCAACTCCACACACTACAATTCAGCACCACCCAAAATGCAGCTGGTGATGTTGCAGAACACTAATGCAATGGTTTGCACAGAGCTCAGGGCTTTCCTAGCAGAAAGGACCTTCTACTAATGCTGGCTTGAAGCTTTCATCTGAACACAGAGCTTACCCAGGAGATTCCACTAGCACAAGGAGTTCTGAGTAGCTTAAATGAGCATGTGTGCAGCTGGTAAGAACGGAAACCTTACATTTATAAGCCAACACAGACGCTACTGTGTGGCAGCTTTTCAGATGAAGTAGAGGCTGAGCGATAAATATCAATATTTATATATCAGGATAAAAGCAGATATTGTTTATATCGAGGTCTCTTGCCAAAACCTCCCTTCTGCTCCCTCACTTTGCTCCGCCCCTTACTCTCAGCTCCTCCTCTACTCCCTTCCACACCTACTCATGTTCTCGGACACACTATGGAGGGGGTGAAAGATGATTTGGTGTGTATAAAGAAGGAATGAAGATAAATATAGTTTAAATATAGTGAAAAAAGACGGAAGAAGGACTTCGTTCAGCATCACTTTGTCACCTTGTATCTTGTTTCACATCGTATATCGCCATTATATATGATTGCTCCTCCATATCGCCCAACCCAGCAAAATTTTGTCCCACCCAACTTAAATCCAATGGAGGAAATCTCTCCAAAGAAAAAACTATTATTACTCAGCACCTGATAATCTCAGAAACGAGTAGACAGATTTTAAGACCATCCGAGAGACTTTCAGAGACAAAAAGTCCATATCAGTGACTGTATTTTAGAGGACAACGTGGTTCTGTTCCCTTTCATTCTATAAAAACGAAGCCAGAATCATCTGCCATGTTAAATTTACAACCAGAGTCAGTGTAGTAGAGACCAGAGGCGGAGCCAGACTCACCTCCTCATTTGGTTAGACCCACCCACAGATCTCAGAAGCCTGGCACCACCCTCTCAAATCATATAGTCTTTAGTCACCTAGCGTCTCTATCACTTCATTCCTAAGCATAACCCCGCCTCCTTATAATAACCCTGCCTTTTATGAATAAAGCTGAATAACTTGGGGAACGACCCTGCCATTGAAATGAATGGGAATGGGTGGAGCCGACCGTCATACTGCAACCAGCCAGCAGAGGTGCGAGACCTGTGGTGGCTTCACTTTAGGGAGACATGTATGTCAGGCCCACGTTGGAACTGGGACACTGTTAAAGTCTCCACCAGCCTGGAAATGCTGTTGAAACCAGAAGACACCACAACCACTGTAATGCGTCCCATTACTGGAGTCACTCCCAACACATCAGACTTTCCATACCTTCCAGCTGCAGAAAAAGCTCCAGGGCTTAGAGATTAGTTCTTAAAGTTATAGGCAGCACCAAGACACGTCAGCCTTCAGTAGCCTTCCACATGGACGTGAAGTGAGCATACAAAGTACACACAGCCTAGGATAATAAAAACATGATGGAAATACTCCACGATTTGCAGAAAGCGCAGACTCGGAGATTCCAAGATCATTAAATATTTAATACACACCGACACACCCTCCATTTGGACTCCATCAATCCACAGTCAGACAGATTGTGTACAAATGGAGGAGATTTACGACCATTATTCCCCTCCCCAGGAGTGCCCCACCCACAAAGATCACACCAGCAGCAAGCAGTGCAATCATCTTTGAGGTCAAACAGCAACCCAAGGCGACTTCTACACAACTAAGGGTCTTTCTCACATTGGTTAATGTTCACGAGTTCACCATCAGGAGAACCCTGAACAGCCATGGTGTGCAAAGCCACTGCTCTCCTAAAACAAAGCTGTCAAATTCTATTTAAGAGGATAACATTGCATTCCAGCATAGAAACCTTATCCCATCTGTAAAACGTGGTGGTGGTAGTGTCATGGTTTGGGCCTGTTCTGCTGTGTCTGAGCCGGGACATCCACTCTGAATTAAACCAGCAGATTCGAAAGAATGCTGGGACATCCATCCGTGAGATGAATCTCAAAAGACATTGGGTCATGCAGCAAGACAACGACCTTATGCACACAGGTTATTCAAAGTTAATGTTTAAGAATGGCCCAGTCAAAGTCCTGACTAATCGACATTTCCCGGAAGCGTTTGGTTGCGGTTATTGCTACACAAGGGGGTCACACCAGACACTCAAAACAAAGGTTTCACATCCTCTTGCCACACATATCGTAATTTTAGATCATTTTCCTCAAGAAATAAATGAGAAATAAGAATGTTTTGGTCTCTTTTCTTTGACTTGGTTCTCCTTATCTTCTTTTAGGACTTTATTTATACAGAAACTTCATGTATGTATGGCTTTATCTATTGCATTGTGTATGAAAGGTTAAATCACAGCTACGTGGGAAACAAAGCCGTGCATACTTCACGTGCCTCTTGAAATCAGGAAGGATTTCACCACTTTCACCTTCACCTTTCACCAATTTCTTTCCCTTTTCCTGAAGAGTAAAAGGTCCGATGAAAAGTCCAGGTTCCTCTGTGTTCCTCTCTCATAAGCTTTAACCTAAACCAGCAGTCACAGGTTAATAGCACGACTGGAGAATTTAAAAACTGAACGATGCAAATATGAATTTGACCATGTTTTGCTGAAAAATGTACGCCTACAATTTATTGGACTGTTTGCTTATAAGGACTAAAACACTTCCAGCTGGAAACTGAACATCCAGGGTGTTTTGTGCTGAAAACGAATGTTGATTTATTTGAAAGGATATTTATAATACCTTCTTCAAAATACTTGACAGTTTGGATTAGCTCCATGTGTGACAACCATGGTAACATTATACCTTTCAGGAGAAATGCTCATTAGCACGCACGCACACACACACACACACACACCCCATACTACCATTAACCCTCTGCAACCTCATGGTCACTCAACTGTGGCAGTAGCCAAACTAAAGCCAGGTTTTGTGATCAATAACACAAAAGTGTAAAATACCACCTAAAAATATACACTGTAAAAAGCAGAAGATCCGTGTGAAATGTCCAATTTGAAACTGTGGAGGAACCTCTTCAAGTTCTTCAAGGAGCCTCCAAGAAACCCTTGTCCTTTTATTGGAGCACTTTTACAGGTGCCTCCTCAGTTTCAAACAGAAGAACCTCCAACAAGTTGTAAATAAATAACATGTAAATAAGACCAACCATAAAACAAAGTGAAAAAGCTGCTAATGGGAGGTCCGTAGGTCTTACAATGGGTGGTTCAGAGGGGGCTATCCGATGGCCGTCTCCGTTGCCTTGTGGACGTTCCAAGACAATAAGAACCAACAACCAGCTTAAAACAAAACCTAGTGTCTGGTTTCTGACCAAAGATGCTGGATGTTGGTGGAGAAATGCAGGATCAGGAAATCATAGGGTTTAAATAAACCGGCAGAACTCGACACTCTGCTTCACCCTTAAAAAACAAACAATGTAAAACATATTTATCTAGATGATCATTTCGAAAATGTGCCTATTCACCAACTCTAGAGCAGCATAACACTTTAACGGCATGACACTGAATGTTTGATGGCATGATTTGAGTCACACTTTTACGATGCAACGTCTTGTGCCGTTCTATTACTCAGTCAAGTTTCATTAAACAGACATGCAGGAATTCTAACGACATTACTGTGTTTTGGAGGACTAAACATTGTGCGTGAAGAACTGCATATTGTCAGGGTCTAAATGGACGTCTTGGCCGCAGTATTATGTTTAAGGAATGAGTCAGAGCTGGATCCTGTTCGTGGCTATCTGTGTGCAATCCAAACTCTCTGGTTAAACAACAGTGTATCTGTCAGAGCACAACCTGGAATCCTGATCTGGAACCATGTGTTGCAAATTCAATCTATAAGAAATGCAAAAGGATGTGCAAGATTTGCTCAATTTGAGTAGCACGTTCGAGTAGCACACAGAGACCATCGTCCTATTGGGGAAAAAGGCTCGCAGAGGCTACTTTTGCGTAGTGTACCTTTGGTGGGAGATCGTTGACTGTTAGACATGCCTCTATGATGCACTCAAAGACATTTTGTCCAGTTGACAGACTTTGAGAGGGGGAGCATCGTCCATAGATAAGCAGGACCGTCATTTTCACCAAACTGCCCACAATCTAGACAGCTTTGTAGTGACGTCTAATCCAGATTCTGATCCAGATCCAACGACAGAGGAGTTTGAAGGCCTCAAGCCTTCAATCCTGCCTTTGCAGTGGCGCGACAAAACGCCCCAAATGCTGGTAAGATGTTCTGGGGAACCATTGCATATGACAATCGGTCACCCTTAGTAGTGATTTAAGGGACAATAACAGCTCAATAACAAGTGCAGGACGTCCTGCAACCACGTGCTGCCTCTCATGGCAGGGCTTCCAACTGGCATTTTCAGCAGGATAATGTTCCCCACACAGCAGGCGTTTCCACCAGACCAACACTTCTTTGGCCTGGTCAGCAGGTATCAGCTGGAACATCTGTGGGTAAATCTGCTTCAGGACGCCATACAGCAGGGGTCCTCAACCTTTTGTTGAGCTAATGGACCAAAAGAAAACGAAACTTAACTTAATATAAAACTATTTAGGGCCTGATTTATGCTTCACAGCCCACTGGTGGTCGCCGGCCCAGTGTAATTAGACCTGTTTAATTCAATATAGTGCAGCAGATTATGAATATAAATCACGGTAGATATATTTTTTGCTTGCATGTCAAACTATCACAACACACTGCGCATCAGGAAAATGTCTCTGAATGCCATATTGTCCCGTTTCTACTGATGACCGTGTACAAGCCATAGAACAAGCCATTTACCAATGAACACACACACATCACTGTGTACCGTCCTCAGTGTAAACTCACAAATACACCTGGGTTCACTGTGACACACACACACACACACTTTAGAATGTTCTGTATAACTGAAAATAGAGTCATAGGAGGAAATCCACCAACATAAAAGCACTGAAGCTGTATTTACGGAGGAGTTCCTCCAAGCCGACGTGCAGGAATACGTTACGTTGCAGTTATTGCTGCACAAGAGCAATAACTTGGAAAACTGGATCATTTTCCTCAACCGATAAATGACTACCTGTAATATTTATGTCCCATTTGTTTGATTTGGCCTTACGAGTCAAAAGCTCAAATGTATGCAGAAGGATTGAACTTTCAAGCACCCTTCGACTCCGAGCCAGTACGGTCCCGGCTTTCTCGGTGCGTCATTTCTCAGCAAGAAAGGAATGCTGGTGTCAGTGATCTCTCTGAAAGAGTGTTTCAACACATTTTGTTGAGACAACCCCACTACTCCACTTCCAGCTCTGCACGCCAGGCCCACCCATGTAACCACGGCAACCTGGGACAACAATGGGACGAGTAGAGTTGCTGTATATGTACTCAAACATATGGAAGTGATACTGCGAGAGAGTGAATGAGAGAGAGAGAGAGAGAGAGAGAGAGAGAGAGAGAGAGAGAGAGAGAGGCCCACCCTTTAGGGAAGTCTGCCCACACGTATGAGTCATGTGCACATTCAGGCAAAAAAAAACTCCACACTCTGGCTCTTGTTTAGGGGAAATCATCCACCGCCCTTGACCAGCAGACGCCTTTCCCTGAACTGTCTAGCAATCGCTTAAAAGTGCTGCGGAGAACAGCGCGAAAGAATCAGATCTGACCAGAGGTCGGTACAGCCGAGTGCCTGTGACTGTAAACAAAATCTGATCTCCAGATCCTTTTAATCCAGAATCTTAATCCCACCTCTTTAGTGATTGGGGGGGCGGGGGTGCCTTATGTAACACTGGGAGTAAGTTGGGAAAGACAATGGAAATGTTAGTAACACATCTGGACATCACATTTTGGAGTACTTTAACTGGGCAGCTGAAACTGACCATCACTAAATACAGCCTGGAAGAGAAGATGGATTTGAAGATGGATTTGAAGATGGGTTAGAAGTTGGGTTAGAAGACGGATGAGAAGACGGGTGAGAAGACGGGTGAGAAGATGGGTGCAAAGAAGAACTTTAATACAGGATCCAAACAGCTCACTTACCATCTTTAAAGTGTTTGCTCCTGTCGGATGGAGTCTGAATCAAAGCTAAAGCTGCAAATAGATTAAAAACATGACCATTGAAGTTGTTAAGTAGCACAGCAGACATGTGAAAGTGGCACCTGGTCTGAAATGATGATTTATTATATGATTATATAAATGCATTCATGAAAAGCATGAATCATTAAGAATAACCAGACTTTTATCTTGAAAAATGAACTGCAGGCGATATAAACGCAGGGCTTACTTACCAAACAGCTGCAGCAGAAAGAGGAGAGGTGGAAAAGAGGAAGACTGAGAGCAGCAGAGGAGGAGTGAACTTCTAAATTGACTTGTGTGACCACGAGCCTCGCCCTGGTAATGCCCACCGCCCCGGGGGTTTATGGGTAGTGTAGTTTTCTCCCCAAACCTCATTAACCTGCAGAACCTGAGACCAATTTTGTAGTTTACTCTGATTTTTGTAGTTTTATCTACCAAAACATTAGAAAAGTATTTTCCTACACACTTAAAAAGCAG
This sequence comes from Acestrorhynchus altus, assembly GCA_034509495.1. NCBI lineage: Eukaryota > Metazoa > Chordata > Actinopteri > Characiformes > Acestrorhynchidae > Acestrorhynchus > Acestrorhynchus altus. The sequence goes on along the minus strand of CM067525.1, from coordinate 5,435,153 downwards.
GTTCCTTCAAAGGTTCTTCAGTAAATAAAATAGTTTTTGTGATTAAAGGGTTTTAACCTTTATGACCCGAGACAAATTGTGGGATATTTTGGTAGTTTGACGCACTTTAATAACTAAAGTTTACTTAGTTTAATAACTTTTAGAACTAAAACATGTGATGGTAATGATTAGATTGACAAGGATATTTATAATAATGTTCTTCAAAATTCTTATCCAAATAAAATAACAAAACAACTAAAGCATTTTATGTGTAATATCCCTTCTCATGACTTTTATTCTGAAATTTGAGCAAAGAAATACAGCAAACAGCCCCTCCCTTCTGTTTTTCCTCTGTAACCCAATATCTGGGTCATTTACATAACTGGCCCCACCCCTTTCTCACTGATCAGTCAGAGTCTGTATGCAGGTTGAGCATGTGCACATGGACAGAGCAGTAAACATGCACTGGTAACTGTTTGGCATTTAGACTGGGCCCTTCAGGGTTATGAGTCCTTATGGGTCATTTTATGAAAAAATGCTAAACAGCATTACATTATCACACCGGCTTCAACCCTCATCCATAATTTCTGGCATGGTGTTTGCATGCTGGTTATCAGTCTCCTCCCACATTGCTACTGAGCTTCTAGCACCAACTACAGGGCTTGTCCACAGGTACTATCACAGTGTACACATGCTGGCTACCAGCCTCCTCCTACATCATTAACAAGGTGTCAACCAAATATAGAATCATAAGGGCGTCCATTATCTGCCCATCCAACCAGTTCCAAATATCAACCACTGGGTGTAAGGCTTAGTTCCTCTCCTTTCCTTAGCCAATTGATTTGAGTAAATTGGGAATACCTTGGGGAATCCTTGGAATTTCCTCAAATCTATTGGGTATAGCAGAGAGAGGAATTGAGCAAGAATCAGTGCACTGATTCCCCATTTCTGTAGTTAGTCTCCCAGATCCTTCATGTTGCTGGTGTGTGCTGCCTTCTAACCACTGCTCCCAACATCCTGCCACAATAATATGGCATGCAATACTTCATCCTTCAATAAGATCATCTCACAGAACCCTACAATGTGACCCCTCTCAATCTCTTCCAACTGCTGATTTAATCGAACCATCATATTGGCTGCTTATGTAGATCTATATTCCTGCAGGTTTCAACTCCAACCCAAATCTAACAGAATGCTTTCAACCAGTCAAGAATTCCAAAGGCAGTAAATAGTTGAATCAGGTGTTGTGGATTAGGGTTGAATCTAAAGGGATCATGGAGGATCCTTTGTGGAAGGAGACCTTTGTCATTATGACCATTAAGATCTTTTTATATGAGCAATAGCAACTTCTGCCTGGGAGAAAGAAAGAGTATGTACGGTATAAGAACTCTTTTATCCCTCACTTCACTACCCGTACACTCAGTGCCAGTTCAAACACATTTCACTGATACTAGATGATCAAGTATTTCCAGTTCTAGTCCCAGAGGCCTGAATGGTTCTAAGCACGGAAGGTTACGTTCCAGTGGCTTTTCCACACGGACTCAGTTTGGCATAGATCACTTACAAACCATTCTGAGCCATGGTTAGCTGACTGTACTCAGGGCCACAGAACCGTTTGGTGGGATGGTGGGATTTATTGATTGGCTACACATTCACATCTTCACCCCGAAGGTCCTTATATTTCCAGAGGCTAAAGTGGCGAACACTGCTGTAGTTCTTTTTTTTATAAGATTTTATTCTCAACAAAATTTTACAATTTGAATGGTAAAAACTACAAGTTAAAGACTTTGATGTTGGCCCCATCGTTGAGACCCCTTCGATGAATGTGAAAGGCAGGGGCAGAGCCAACCCTCTGGATGACAAACAGGACCAAACTGGTAGCCACAGGGATAAATGGGGGAAAAATTAAATGGAAAATGGAAAGCACCAAAAGGGGTGTGTTCGAACCTGCGATCCTCAGATCATAGTGGTAGTGCTTTAGGCTTCTGTTCTCTGATTTGCTGTGGTACTTTGGTTCAAATCTGGATTTGATTCAGTGGACTCTGATTCAGTTCTGGAATCTGATTCACTAGACTGATTCCCTGGACTCTGATTCACTGGACTCTGATTCAATTCTGGACTCTGATTCAGTTCTGGACTCTGAATCAATACAGGACTCTGATTCAGTTTGGCACTCTGATTCAGTTCTGGACTCTGATTCAATACAGGACTCTGATTCAGTTTGGCACTCTGATTCAGTTCTGGACTCTGATTTACTGGACTCTGATTCAGTTCTGGACTTTGATTCACTGGACTCTGGTTCAGTTCCTGACCCTGAATTACTGGACTCTGATTCAGTTCTGGACTCTGATTTAGTTTTGGACTTTGATTCTGCTGCTTTTGATAAAGTTGCTCTGTGACAACTTCAGTTGTGAAGAGCAATATAAATGTTGATTTAAAAATAAATGTTGATTTAAAAATAAATGTTGATTTGATTTGATTAACTGGACTCTGATTCACTAGGCTCTGATTTACTGGACTCTGATTTACTAGACTCTGATTTGCTGGAGTCTGATTCAGACCTGGACTCCAATTCAGTTCTGAACTCTGATTTATTGGATTCTGATTCAGTTTCGGTTCTGGGGTCTGATTCAGTGGACTCTGATTCAGTTCTGGACTCTGATGCGGTTCTGGGGTCTGATTCAGTGGACTCTGATTCAGTTCTGGACTCTGATTCGGTTCTGGACTCTGATTCAGTGGACTTTGATTCAGTTCTGGACTCTGATTCGGTTCTGGACTCTGATTCAGTTCTGGACTCTGATTCGGTTATGGACTCTGATTCAGTGGACTTTAATTCAGTTCTGGACTCGGATTCAGTTCTGGACTCTGATTCGGTTCTGGACTCTGATTCAGTGGACTGTTTTACTGGACTCTGATTCAGTAGCCTCTGATTCATTGACTCGGTTCATCGAGGTGGTTCGGTCTGCGCGGTTTTTTAACGGCTGAATTCTGTTTCTTTCCGGCTTATTTTCTCCTTCTTTTTCGGGTGAAAGTGTGTAGAGAGTGAGTTTCTCTCTCTCTCTCACTCTCTCTCTCACTTTCTCTCTCGCTCTCTCTCTCTCTCACCCCCCCCCGGCGGGGGAGTGGAACAGGACCGGGCTCTTATGAGGCGCGTGCGCTAACGGTCGCCGTCTCCCTGTCATTTGGTTAGCTTAGCGTTTACTCAGCGTTTACTTCAGAAGGGAACCAGGAGCTGGAGCTGAGCCCTGCGGCCATGGAGTGGAAACCAATGGAGATCAACCCCGAGGTGAGTCCCCTTATTACCCCTGCGGTGGCATTTCTGCAGAGAACCCTGTTTTTCGTCGTTTATCTGCGACCTGCTCAGAAACAACCGTTATTAACGGCCCTTCTGCTCTGTTTGTCTCTGCAGATGCTGAATAAGGTGGGTTGACTGGGGTGCTGAGTCACTGGGGCTGAGGACTGGTGAGGTGGTGTATTAAATGACGTCTGGGGGGCAAACAGGGATGAGTTAGGGGGTGGCTTGGTGCACAACAGATGGGCGTAGGCTCCCCCACCCCTGTTTTTGTCTCTCTTTCAGGCTCCACTGCTGATCTGATCCGATCTGATTTTAGTCTAATCTTTGTCTGAATTTAGGGTCTGATGTGGCTGTAATGTGAGTTATAAAGGTATTTTATTAAGATATTGGAGTAAATGTAGTTTTTGGGATGGGATCTGTGTGTGTGTGTGTGTGTGTGTGTGTAGGTGCTGGGGAAGCTGGGTGTTGGTGCAGACTGGCACTTCGTGGACGTGCTGGGCCTGGAGGACGAGGCTTTGTCCGGGGTGCCCACGCCCTGCTGCGCCTTAATGCTGCTGTTTCCCTTAACCCAACAGGTACGCCCTGCACACCCTGCAGTGACCCGCACAAACATCGATATTGTGACGTGGCGTGTTTATCTGAAGACCGCCCCTGTCGACCGATTCCTCACTTTCCATCTCTAGATCAGGGTTTCTCAACCCTGGTCCCGGAGGCATCCCCGCCCCGCAAGCTTTGCAGGGAGTTCTCCTCGTGCCACTCCGAAGGTGGCTTGGAAATGAGATGGGTTAAATCGGGGTTGTTGGGGGAAATATGCCGACCAGGGGACGCCTCTGGGCTGAGAGAGGCTGATCTAATAGGAGAAGTCATCGTTGATATTGAAGGCCTGTCAGATCTGACCCTGTTTTAGATCAGGGTGCAGGGATATGCGTCTTCACGACTTCAGGATCTGCAAATGTGGATGTGTGACTTCAAGAAATTGACTTGATTAATCTGGATTAATATTAAGAGAAATAGTGTCCACTCCCCCAGCACGGGCCTGTCCAGATATCAGCCACTTTGATGTCTTGTTCAATTTCACTCTCTCCCTACAGCAGTCAGTTTACTTAAATCGATTGGCTGAGAAAATGAGGGGAACTAGGCGTTGGCCCCCAGTAGACATAATTGAGGGACTTCTTGGACTGTCCGATTACTGGTGCCCCTACACAATCGCGTATGAATAAAATCTGTTCTAGAGCAAATTTGACAGACTACCTCTCTGCCTCTCCCTGCTTTTCTCAGCATGAGGACTTCCGCTCCAAGCAGTCAGTGGATAGCTCTAAGGATGTCTACTTTCTGAAGCAGACTGTGGTGAACTCCTGTGGAACTGTGGGATTGCTGCATGCCGTGGCCAACAATCAGGATAAGATGAATTTTGGTCAGTAACATTGCAGGCCTGCAGTCAGGCCTTAGTCATTCGATTGGTGCTGAATAATGTTCTCTGTGTGTCTATTGTCACGTTTCTGTTCTGGCTCAGATGTTCTGATAATCTGGTTAAACTAAAGTTCTTCAAAGGCCTACAGTATTTTTACCTCATACATGCCTCATCTCTAAAATGAATTATTCCTTTGTTCCACAGAAAAGGACTCTGCCCTGAAGAAATTTCTAGAAGAAACTGCTGGGATGTCCCCTGATGACCGTGCAAAAAATCTGGAGAAAAACCAGGTGCAGTTCATCATCAACTTTATCATTTTAGGTGACGGTGAAACGAGGAGCTGTAAGCTTGTAAAACATGACTTGTTTTTAGATCAGTTTCCCACCTTTGTTTGACCTTTTTGCATTACAAAGGCGTACCAGCAGGTGGTGCCAAAGTCATACAGAAGAGACCAACCAGTGGTCTAAGTCCACAAATAATGGATTATGATCATAACAAGCTAGAAATTTAATTGCTTTCCTTACTCTTAATCTTACCTTTCTCACTTACGTTGTAAATTCTCTTCACTGGCAGGCAATCAAGGACACTCATGATGAAGTTGCAGCTGAGGGACAGTGTCGTGTAAGACGGATTTGATTGTACCTATAGATCAAAAAATCAAATGTAACTGTTTAGTGAAGGATCAGGGTGCATTGACTGTGGGCTAAATCACAACATATTTGAAACATGTCATTAAATTTCTATTAGTAGAAGATTTATTTATTTTGAATAAATTCAGTATTAAACATTTGGCCTTTAATGGGCCACATTTTAATTTTACATTTCAAATAAATATAATATAAAATATGAAGTAATTTTTATTCTTTTTTTTTTTTTTTCTTTTTTTTTTTATGTGTTTATTTATTTTTTACAGCCAGAAGCAGACAAAGTGAACTTCCACTTCATCACCTTTGTCAACGTCAATGGACAACTTTATGAACTCGGTAGGCTGTTCAGTGCATTGTGTAGTTCAGGATTTGTCAACCCATATCTTGGAGCACCACATTCCTGCTGACTTTAGATTCAGACGCAGTCCACCCCACTTGATCCAGCGAATCACTGCCTTCCGAAGTTCTGGATTGGATTGGCTGAATGGGTTGAAGGGGTTTTGTTAGACTTGGGCAGGATTTGAAACCTGCTTGGGGGTAGCTCTCCATAGGCATGGTTGGTGACCCCTGGTATAGTTTTTGCTGTGTAAGGTATGTAGGACTGGGCAATGCATTTCAAACTATATTGTAAATGGATGGATCATAATGTATGTAAGAATTAATTCTAAAGTTGGATGAGTGGTTCGTTGTGCGGATAATGTTTGGCATCCAGAGGGATGACATTCAACAGGCTTATTGCATAGAAACCTTGCAATGAACAGGAGCAGCGTGACCTTCATTTGAGACAACAGAAGGTGGTTGCAATCTGCACTGGATTTTGATTATTAAAATAAATAGAATACGGAGGTCCATAGTTGGATATTTATTATATAAATATACAGCATACTATGTTTTCATCATAGGTCATGTTCACCGTTTCTTGTAAGCATGTCGCCCAGTCCAAACGATGTTTGTTAGTATACCAATTTTAAAATCATGGATTGTATTATTGTAACCTTATTTGTTTGTTTGCTTGCAGATGGCAGAATTGAGGGTCCTGTGAAACATGGTGCAACAAATCCTGACAACTTTGTCATGGTAGTTTTATTTTCTGTTTTATTTAAGCTGTTGTTTTTCTTACAGTGGTTATAAAAGTATGAATGCACAAATTATTAAATGTATTAACTGCAGATTTGTACAGTAGTTCTAATCTAAACGGGTATGTGAACAGTGGGTTAACGGGCTGTTCCTCTTAGGATGCTGCAAAGGTGTGCCGAGAATTTACCGAGCGAGAGAAGGGAGAAGTGCGATTCTCTGCTGTGGCTCTATGCAAGGCCTAAAGATGACCAAAAGCACACGGCTGAGCGAGGAGCGACTGACCAAAAAAAAAAAAAACCTGACAAATTCACTGTCCCTACTTTCAAGCAAGATCACAGAAGTCCTGCACAGCCGAAACTGCCTGTCTGCCTGCTGGTGAATGTCATCACTGCTTTCTTTAACAATCTCTGCGATTCAATCTGCCACAACTGCCAACTGCCTTCTGTTCTTGCTCTTGGTATGTTGTTTTTGTAGTTTTTTGCACAAGTGCCTTATTGGGCACAAAGTTTCTCCTTTTTTTGTTCTAAAGAAGTGCTGTCAAACTCTGTGGGTAGTTTGGATTTAATACATAGCTAATCTGGATGGTGTGTGGATTTAATTGGTAATAGCTGTGATGTGAGCAGTAACAGATGTGAGACTTGTGATTCTATTGTTTCATTCCAGAATCGTTTCCTCTTAAAGCCCAAGCACTTAGTGTGTGTTCGCGGATGCAGATGTTTGTTCCCCCTTTTGCTGCACACAGGGAATCTGTCTCCATTGCTGTTACTGTTGATGGCATTGAAAAGAATAAAACAAATGATTCACTGGAGAGCGACTCCTGTCTTTTGCTTTATATACAAAACAAATTTGGTGATCTGGAGCCGAGACTGGTTGTTTATTAAGCTACATAACTTGAACTTCCTAAGTGAGTCCAGTCTAGGACCCAATGTGCAGTTGACAACCCATCACTGAACCATGGGCATGTTCACTGGGTGGATGCCTCAAAAATGGGGCTTAACCTAAAAAAAAAACAAAAAAAAAAAACTAGTCATGTGTCTTTACCTGTTGTTCACCACCAGGGTTCGCTGTGACCATTAGAAAGCTCTTACTGAAATGTGTGGCAATGTTTAAGAACAGACTGACTTATTCAATAGTGCCTTAAACTGACAGCTTTGGGGGGCTGTTATCAGGGGTGAGAGAGACGGAAACCTAATCATAGAGGTCTAAACAAGATTATATACAGTCAGAGAAAGGTAGACACTTTGAGACTGTCCAGATACAGACACTTGGGACTGTCCAATGACAGTCTTCAAAGACTGAGAGATGGAGAGACACTTCAAGGCTATCCAGAGAGAGACAGACGGACTGTTCAGAGACACTTAAAGACTGTCCAGACAGACAAACACACACACACAAGAGAGAACATAGAGACACACAGAGACTGTCCGGAGAGACAGAAAGATGGACACTTAAGAGACTGCCCAATGAGAGACATTCAGACAGAGAGTGAGGGATAGATAGACAGGGAGGGAGAGAGATGTACTGTCTTAACTCCTCCTGCATTGTCCTGCATTCCTCTCTCTCTCTCACACACACACACACACACCAGCTCGTCCCGTATTGGCTGATCAGAGAACTGTGTGTGTGTGTGTGTATTTTTAGCTCCTGTCCTGCAGTAGTTGCAGTAGCAGTGCTGTGATCGAGCGCAGCGGAGGAGTGTGTGTGGAAATGGCGAGTCCCGGTGAGGAGCAGCACGAAGCTGGAGATACGAGTCCGGAGCCCGCCGTGCAGGAGGCGCAGAAATGGATAGAGGTGCGTGACATCCCAGATCAGCCTCATATACAACCTCAGATAATACAAACATATATTACACAACCTCACATTATACAACCTCATATACAGCCTCACGTTATACAACCTCATACACAACCTCATCTATAACCTCATATAGAACTTTATATACTACCTCATATACAACCTTACATATAGCTTTATATACAACCTCATATGCAACTTTATATGCATCCTCATATATAACCTCATATATAACTTTATATACAATCTCATGCAACTTTATACGCATCCTCTATAACCTCATATACAACTTTATATGCATCTTTATATATAACCTCATATAAACGTTTATATACAACCTCATATGCAACTTTATACGCATCCTCTTATATAACCTCATATACAACTTTATATGCATCCTTATATATAACCTCATATACAAATTTATATGCCTCCTCATATATAACCTCATATAACTTTATATACAATATCATATGCAACTTTATATGCATCCTCTTATATAACCTCATATACAACTTTATATGCATCCTTATATATAACGTCATATACAATTTTATATACATCCTAATATACAACTTTATACACATCCTCATATACATCCTCATGTACAATGTCATATACATACTTATATATATATTAAATACAGAAATGTAGCCTACATGTAGAAATTGTATGTAGCTGAAGTTTCACTTCAAAACATATTCTTCATACAGCATCATATATACTGTACAGTTTTATGTAATGGTTTGGGCACCATTGGCCAAGTGACTCATGTTAACTGAGAAATAATAACACAGCCTCTGTATTTATACTTTATTTCCATCTATCCTACACTTTGCATTAGATAGGGTGCCAATAGGTTCATGTTTATCTTTGTCTGCTTCTGTCTGGGCTTCTGGCAGAATGGCTGCTGATGGTTGTGCCATAATCATGAGTGGGTTGTTACCAAAACAGCATTACTTTAGCTATTTATCTTACAACATTCACTCGAAATGATCATGGACCACATGAAAATAGCTACCATGCTGCTTGCCATCGGTAGCCGGAGTCTGAGAGAGTGAAATTGGCCATGCTTCATCTGGGTGGATAGATGGCGCTCTCTCCCAGCATCCCAACCAGTGTGATGCTGGTCGGCACAGGCGTCTGTTAACTGTTGTTTCTGAGCTGGGGACCTGGCACAGTGGTTGACTTCACATGTATTGGAGGAGGCATGTTCTCAAATCATCCTTTGTGATAGTGGGAGAGTGGTAGTAAAGACAAACCAAAAACAAAAAAACACACCCTAAATTTACAACAGTTAGCTGGCTAGCATCACTATTGTAGTGACCCTCATTTTAAATTGCCACTGCAGTGTTTGCATGCTTGCTACAGGCCCATTATCCCTGCTCGGGTCATTTTATGTGAATTGAAACTTACTGCTATGCTAAGATTGTTCTGAGAGTTGCTGACAGACAGAATATTTGGTAATGTCTCTGGTGTTGCTCTTTAAATGTCACAGAGCTTTGTGTTTACTGGCATTGCCCATAATTCTTACAGGCTATAAATATTGCACCATCACCTGTGTGTGTTTTAAATGTCCCATTGTGGTTGATAGGATGTGTCAGCTTACACCAGGTATAGGCAACCCTGATCCTGGAGTGCCACTCTGCTGCTCAAGCGCACCTGATTCAGCTCCCCTGTTAACTGCCAGGTTTAGTGTGTCTGTTAGAGCAGGAGAACCAGAAAACTGTGGGAGCTGGGACTCCAGGACCAAGGTGACCCACTCCTGGGGCTTACAGCAACAGTGTTGGTGTCACGTGCACTGGGATTTTTTTTTCCTTCTTCCTTTTAGGCCTGTGCATCCTCCACCTCTAGCACAGTGTTTCTCGACTCTGGTCCCGGAGGCACCCCTACCCTGCATATTTTTGAGCATTTCCTGCTCCCAATGCACCTGATTCAACTTTTCAAATCATTAACAGGCCCTTCAGAGTTGCAGGTGGTGTTAAAGGCAAAATGTCAACTAAAAAGCTAATTAACAGAGATGCAGAGGGGTGGTAAAGCGAAGACGGGGAGGGCAGGGGTGTCTCCAGGACCACTGCTCTAGATAAACTGCAATAGACACTCGATATACTCTATAAACAAACTATTGTAATATTGGCTCTTGACAGTGTTTTATGGGGTTTACAGATATGATATCTTCTCAGAAGATAACATGGTCCTAGAGGCACACCCACCCTTGCACCTCTCCCTGCTCCCATCACATCTGATTCAGTTCATCACCTCATAAGCAGCCCTTCAGAGTCGCAGGGGCTGTATTAAAGCTAAAACATGCAGGGCAGGGGTGCCTCTAGGACCAGGGTTGGGAACCCTGTTGCTGCGTTTACAATAGAAGTGCGCATGCGCGTGCGTTCTCGCCTCGCAAGCCCCGACCACCCTCGCTTCCGCTGGCCAATCACATCACAGGAGTGTGAATACGGGTGGACGCTTATGGATCCGCCCCCCTCGTCGCCATGGCAGCACGGGGAGGGGGTCGTGACGCCACTGCTCTAGATTTGAGTGTGGGGACTGGAGGAGCTTTCTGATGATGGGGGGTCTCTGGATCAGCCTCTTGCTCTGTACTGGAGACCAGTATCCTCAGAATAAGAGGACTGGGCTGTGATGATGGGGGTCTGTGGATCAGCCTCTTGCTCTGTACTGGAGACCAGTATCCCCAGAATAAATGGACTGGGTTATGATGATGGGCCCATTTGAGAAGCCCAACTAGTAAAAAAACAGTAAAAAACACATAAGCCCACCCAGAGCCTATGCCCATCTGGAAGCCCACCTATACCATGGTTCCACCCATGTGAGCTTAAAAAGAGCTAAATAGGTTACAGATTTAGTGTGAAAATTGATTGTGGTGTGTGTGTGTGTGTGTGTGTGTGTGTGTGTGTGTGTGTGTGTGTGTGTGTGTTAGTCACAGCCACAGGCCGCAGAAATTAGAGCAAATCAATCTCCACTGTCTCTTACCCTCATTCTCTCATTCGGCTCTATGAGTGTCACCTACCCCCTCTGGATTGGATACCGTTCACATTTGGTTCCTCCTTTGGCTGAAATAATGTTCATTATTTCTTATATCCATCTACCATCTCTGCCATCGACTGGAATAAAGATGTTCCCACTCCTCCATGCGGAATTCTTTCAGCTATGTGATGTTTCAGTGCCAGTCTTTGTCCTACATTGTCCTCAAGCCCCCTCTGATACAATACAGATCTCATATTGGTTTTTATGGTAGGGAGATCTCCAAGCCCTGCTGGAGCAAAGCAGCCCCAAACCATGTCACTTCCACCACCATGCTTCACAGTTGGTATGAGGTTGGTATGAGGTGCTCAAATGCTGCTCTGTTACTCTGCCCAAATAATTCAACGCTGGATACATCTGTCCAAAGCACATTGCTCCAGAGGTCCTGCTCTTTGTCTAGATGTTCTGTGGCAAACTCTGGCAGTTCTTGCCCTGGGTTTCCTTCTTGCACACATTTTAGGATTGTTGGAGACTTCTTTACGCATCTTGCGAACTGCTCATGGGCTGACCTTAAATCCCTTCCCAGACTCATGTGCATCTCTAACCTTCTCTCTGAAGGCCTCTGAGAGCTCTTTGGATCTTGCCGTGGTGATGCCACTCCCTTTAACAATCAAGAGCAAACCAAACTAATGTCAGGTTCTTCCAACATTCTCTTTCATTGGAATAACATCTTTTTACATTGACTTCCTCTATACCATTCATCTGAAGAACCCTTTCATGATGTGAAGAACCCTTTAATCAGTGTTCATAAGGGTTCTATATATATGATTTCCCGTGTAGCTCTGCAGTCCTATGCTGTTTTGCAGTTAGTCCTGAATAGTTAGTCCTGCGCTCCTCAGGCCTGTAGGACCATTGGGCACCCCCGGCCTACATGATGTGTGTGTGTGTGTGTGTGTGTGTGTGTGTGTGTGTCTGGAGGAATGTCAGCAGTAAAGGCAGAAGCAGCTGTGATGGTGAGAGCTTCAGAAATAACCAGGCTGAAATAGCCGAGCACCCTGCTGCTCCCAAAGAGCTTTAACAGCATTAGAACACACACACACACACACACACACACACACACACACACACACACACACACACACACACACACACACACACGCACACAGACACACAGCATCATGGGGTGACACCCTGACAGGGCGAAGGTGCATTGTTTGCATGCTCTTGGTGGTGAGGGCACCAGGACCCTTATAGATCTCTACACAAGAAGAGGAATTGTGGTTAATTGAAACAGATGACCTCATTTCAAGCATATAGGTGTGTGTGTGTGCGTGTGTGTACAGGGGTTTGTAGGACATTGTCTGGATAATTCTGAGATGAAAATTCCCACAGCAGCTGTCACTAGTCAGGAACAGACAGTCCTGGCCTATCACGTTACAGAGACTCCACAGTTCCTCTGCGTCGGCCTATCGTGTTACAGGAGGCCCAGCGTTTCTCTCCATCGGCCTATCAGGTTTCTGAGTGTTCCTCGCTCCGTCTTTCCATATCGCAGAAGTAGCTCGCAGTTTGAAAGCCACAGAGAAACACCCCAGAGTGGGGATGGAGTGGGGTGTGGGTTCTGATGGTCCTGATGCACTTCAGTATGAGCTGTAAAAGCCTCAGTCTGCTGTACGAGACTGACTCCAGAGAAGAGCCTACACTGAGCACCAACTAAATGGTCGACGTATATAATAGTTCTGATGTACTATTGCATCATATTTATTCCTTATATTTATAGGGATATATTTCAGGCCAAACTAATCAAGAGTAAAACAGAAAAAGTCTTGGAATGTCACTATGAAAACATATATAATAAAAATATAGCTTATATATAGCTGGCATACTAACCCCACGGTACGGATGCTGGAGGTCCATCCGGTGGTCAGCAGGTAACCCTTTGTTTACATTTTGCTGTGTTTTGTACACTTTGTTGTTGACAAAATCAACACAATTTATGGAGGGAAAACATTTCTATGTTGGGGTTCTATGAGGTTAGAATGCCGACCACCAGATGCCTCCAGCATCCCTACCGTGGGGTTAGTGCACCAGGTATGGCACTTGTGGCGGTGGCAGCCCTACTAACATCCTTGGTTATGTTACTCTCCATGAAACCCAGTGTACTGCATTAATATAAGTGTGTGTTTGTGTGTTTGAGTGTAAAGGACAACGAAAAGCTGATCTGTACAGTTAGGTATAGAGGGTCTTGCGGTCATATGACCACAGACAGCCAGCTGCCTCTGCTCCCCCCCCCCACCCAACACACACATGCAGATTAAAGACCACAGCTGTTGCAGTGGGAAATGTTGGAACGACACAAAGCTGACATTGCATCGAGGATCCATATGTGAGAGGGTTTCTGTCACCAGCATGAGAGAGTTCAAACTACTCCGTTAACTTGAAGCAGCTCCGACAGTAAACTCAAAAAACATGCACCTTGCATGTTGCATGTTTCGCTGGTAGTAACCTCAGGTTCCTGCAGGTGGAGTTGTGCAAGGATGATGGGGATATCAATGCCTGCAGGGTGTGCGACGGGATTATAAATTGATGAGGTGGTGCAGTGCAGTGGATGTCTCCTTGGATGTGTGGAAAATGAGTCACAAAGCAGATGTTAATGATTGGCTGAAAGGAGTGATTGCGTTTGGGCGCCAAAGGCCACAGTGGGAAGGAAGGAGCTGAATCTGCAGGTGTATTTAAGTGTCCGTTCATACGAGTCTCCCAGCAGAGGCACCAACCCCAGTCTACAGGACATTCTACTTAGAACTGTAAAATCGTGGCAGGTAAACAACACGGATGGACAGGGACTGCCGGGACAATTCGCTTCACTTCCAGACAAGAGCTGCTTTTAGAAGTCAACTCGGGTCCTTCACAACCAATTCCTGAAAGATCATTCTGCAGAGAGCTGCAGACCATCAACATAGGGAGTAGATTGGCACACAAGAGGCCTTGACCCAGTTTGTCTTTACCATAGACTGGGTTTTAATAATTGGTAAACCTGTATGACCAAATGCGACTCTCTCAAATCTCAGAATAAAAGTCTTGAGAAGGGTTAATACTGATGCATACATGAGTAATAAAGGATATTGGAGTTGTTTGTAATTTTATTTGGACCATTATCAAGTATTTTATTATTATTATTATTTATTTTTTTTTTTTATTATTGCCAGACTTATCAATTCATCTAAATTATTGCATTTTCAGGTCAAAAAAACTTTGAAAAACACAAGTTGCCCTTCAGAATTGTACGTTGTGTGAGTTTATCTACTAGTGCATCTGAGAAAATGAGGCTACCATGAAAAAGGTTTTTCATAATTTGTCAAGCTTTTTGATTTAACATTGATACTGTGATCATTTGAGTTAATAATTTTATGCAAAAAGTTAGATTTTATATTTATGTAAAGTGACATTTCAAACCTTTTTTTTATTTTACTGTTGATCAGTTCGGCTTATAGTTCATGAAACCCAGAAATCCACAATCTCAAAATATTGAATTGATTAACAATCACAGTATAAACTTTAAAACGCAAAAGTTTGAAATATATCACTTTATATATAATGACTATAAAGTTGAGATTTTTTGAACTAAATTGTTTTTTTCGTTATATTCCGTGTTTTGAGATGCTCTAGTTCATCAGGCAATTAAATAACTGAGGTTTGGAGAGTTGATGTTTGATGGTTTGGGTTTGACCTCCTCTCTCTAAACCCTTTAGGCTGGAAATGTGATCTGGGTCATCTGGCACTAATGAAATACACTAGAATTAATCTGCCTGCTTTTGTCGAGCCTGATACAAAATAATCCCCAGCTCTGGGTCTGCTGTCGATCAGTGTTTCACATTTAGTTCTGGATGCCTCGTTGTTCTGCAGAAAAGAAGAAAAATGTCGATGAGGAGAACCACATCAAAGAAACGAGACAAAAATATTAATGCTGATGATCTTTGGTGGAACAATGAATTATGAATTATACCAGAAAACATTTCAGGATGTCAGCAAGGAAATGTGGGCCATGCAGAAAGACAATGACTCTAAGCACACATTGTTCTAGCTCAGATTTAGGCAGGAATATAGAAACATCTAGAAAATTCTAAAAACGTTTAAGCACAACTGTTTGTAACTTTAAGTCAATTTTAATGTGAAGAGAAAGTTATGCAGTGACTTATGTTATTGCTTCATCTTTCCACATTTATGAGACATCGACTACAGGTCCAGAGAAAGCAGGGAAGCATGCGCCGCCACTGACTACAGGACTGACCATGGAAACCACTACTCAGGGCCCCAGTAGAAGACGGTGATTTGGTTTAATGCCAGTGATTTTTGGCACCTTAATCTTTGGGCGGTGGAGTGGAGTGTCTGCCTAAGGGAGTGTTCACCAGTCTGAAAGGACAGTGTCCAGTTTGCTAGTTATCTAAATCTTCTAAAAAGTATCTGACCGTTGTTTTTTATACTGTTTTTTATACTTTTTACACAAAAATTGCTTGGAATGGAATCTTTTTCCTCCTCCTGTCGTTGGGGAGATACAAGGTTTTTTTTACTGTACCGGACTGATTAGCACTGTGTAAACAGTGGCCTAAAATTGTGTTTCTCAGCCTATGAGCTGGGGACCACCAGTGGGCTGTGAAGCACCCTTTAGTGGTTCCCCAGTCCATCCTCAGCAGGAAGCAGTATTTATAGCAGACGCATGCCAGGGTAGGGGTGCCTCCAGGACCAGGGTCAAAATCCAGAATTCTGAAGGCATGAAAGACTGAAAAGTAGAAGCGTTGCTGGAGGAGAGAATGTGTTTGCCAGTTGGACTGTTTCTCATTTGGTTTTCTAACCGAGAGAGAGGGGAGGTGGGGGCTCCTGCGGGGGTGAGAATGTGCAGAAAGGGAGAAAGAAAGAGGAGCAGTGTTGGGTAATTTGTCGAGGACGGGGGGCTTCCACATACTTTTGGAGAACACTGTTCCAGACGTGTTTCCTGGCAACTCCTGTGTGTGTGTGTGTGTGTGTGTGTGTGTGTGTGTGTGTGTGTGTGTGTGTGTGTGTGTGTGTGTGTGTGGAGGAATGGCCACAGTAGCTGTTCAGTGCCTGTTAAAGAGGTTGTTTCCTGTAATGAAACTTTTCACAGATATTGGCGACAAAGACATCGTAAAGTCTGCTGCAGATATCAAAACTATCATGTAACACAGTCAGTATCAGCACAATGCTTGCTGGGTGGACGGGGCAGGACTGGGACGGAGCAGGTTTGCACGGGTGGAGTAGGGCTGGAGGATGTTTCGGACAGTGGACAGCCATGTAAACGACCCCCAGCAGCAGCAGAGTTCGCACTTTGATTCAGCGTGAGATGTAACATTATATCCAAACAGGCTTGGCGATGGTAACCATGGTGACGAGTGTTAGCGATGCAGTAAGATTCAGGTCAAGTATGCAGACATCGTTAGTATTTACTGAAGTATAACTGCACAAGTGCATCTTGCATTTCATGAGCGTGCAGTTATCGCGTATCTCCGTTTTTAACAGGCCGTGAGTGTGACGGTTGTTGTCGTTTTGACTCTCGTTTCATGTAGCAACAGCCACCAAACGTTATCCATACCGATCCACAATCATCCATTTTTCGTTTTTCATCCCTTGTTTGTCCATTCACTTCTGTTACTCCATCCCTCCACCAAACTGCTTGTAGACCTTTTTTTGGCATTGTTTCGGTCATTGACTCCCATGCACGTCAACCAGCTAGCAACACCATAGAAACCACTTTGAAATACTTTCAAATAACCTCCGTTGTTGTTGTTATTATAATTATTGGTGGTGTTGTTGTTGTTGTTGTTGTTACTTCACTTGATTGCAGGTATTCAGCCACATAAACTAATCAGCATTCACTTTGTCAGGTCTGGGGTTGATAAGTAGGTTCTGATCAAAAGTCAGCCCCTTATCTGATTGGTTGGAGAGATCACTTGGTCAGCCAGTAGAACATTCTCAAAGGAGCCTGTATCTCGAACCATGAACAGACTAAAGGTGTTCCCTCTAAATACATCTTCTACGCTTCTAGAAGTGAGCAGTGCTGGGCCAAATCAGCAAGTTGGATGAGAACCGACGAACAGAACATCAGATAAATGCTAGTGCATGAATGAAGTACCGTTCCAAGCTAATCAGACTCTAAATCTTTTCATCTTATGAAATTGGGGCAGTGGTGCTCAGTGGCCAGAATGGGTTTGATACCAGAGGTCAAGCTGGCAGTTGAACCAGAAGTTCATCCCTGGGTTTAGACAAGTCTGCTGTAACCTGGTGCTAGAAAGTGATCTCAGCTGACACTAATAATGCATTTATTAACATCATTAATTCATAAATAATTCTGTATCAGGATCAGCACCATATTGCAGGTTCTACATCCACGTTCTTTTCCAACATTCCATTAATCCCAGGTGTCTGAGAGACAGCAGCAGCACACACACCTCCACACACTCTGCTGGCTCCCCAGGGCTCCCCAGCAGTGGAGATTTCCTCCCTGGCAAAAGTGAGGGAAGAATGTTATGCAGAGAATATTACAAGCATGTGGGAATTTGTGGAATTTAGGAAAAGAGATCTTGCAAGCGGATTATATGCACACACACACACACACACACACACACACACACCCCGACTGAAACTGTACGGTCTGTTTAGTAGGCTTCCATAGTTCAAGTTTTACGTTCGGCTGTGCATGTGATGTAAGAAAGTGCCTTATCGCTGTTCCTGACCGACTATATAAGGTCGTCCATTGTGACTCGTGCTGTTGTGTTGGTAGCATTTTTTCAAGTGAAGTACCTCTTTATCGAAGTATTGAGTGCAGCACCGGTCGTGCAGATATTACCATCTTCAGTGATGAGTCCCAGTTTTGGGATGCTATTGAGATGCTATCACTACTAAACTGAGTGAGAACATTCAAGCTTGCATGGGATGGATTATCACAGGACACCATTAGCAACTTCTACAACTCCGTGCAGAGACGTCTGGCCTGTTGTGTCATACCTGCCGCTGTGCTGAGAGACACGACTTCTAAATATGTAGGTAAATAAACATCACTATATCAGTCCCATATCATATACATTCGAATGTTGTTTGTCTACCTTCTGAGTAACAATTTAGGGTTGTTTTATGCTTCTGCTCCAATACATCTTTACGTTCCTTTACCAAGGCTTAAGGCATCTCATCACTCATGGCCATTTCTGCAGTGCAAGAAGGTCTGTGCGTCAGTGAAGGTATCAAGTCGATGGATGTGATTGGTGGTTTTGGTATGTCGCACTAGATAACACCACCAGACTGGGTTCGATTCCCAGTCTGGGCAGCTATGCTGTGCTACACCAAAAGGAGTCCTTGGGCAAGACTCCTAACACTACTCTGGTCCACTTCTGTAATATGAGTGATCTGTAAGTCACTTTGGATAAGAGCGTCAGCTAAATGCCATCCATCCATCCATCCGTCCGTCCATCCATCCATCCATCCATCCATCCATTTTCTGTACCGCTTATTCCTGAATAGGGTCACGGGGGAGCCGGTGCCCAAGGGCGCAAGGGCGGGAAACAACCCTAGACAGGACTCTAGTCCATCATAGTGCACACACACACATTCACACACTAAGGGCCACTTTAGAGTCACCAATTCACCTACCCTGCATGTTTTTGGACTGTGGGGGAAACCAGAGTACCCGGAGGAAACCCCACGCGGACACGGGGAGAACATGCAAACTCCACACTGAAACTTCCCAGCAACAGCGCTATCCACTGCGCCACCGTGCCGCCTCAGCTAAATGCCCCAAATGTAAATGTGTTTTTCGGTGACATAATGCTCAGGAAGCTTTAGGATGCAAATGAAGCTCAGTGTCTCAATTTTGGTATCCATTTCTAATCAGTACAGGGTTTTTTAAGGTTGCTGTGAGTCTTATGTAATTAAACATATCCAGTGAACATACACGCAGCTTACACATGTTCTGCGTGGGTGATGAACCCAGGATCCTGGTATGAAGATTACTCAAATGTACCCCCCCCCCCCCCCTTAACTTTACACCAACTAGACAACAGACACAGTCTTCAGTCATGAGTCTAAACTGATTGTGAGCTCAGCTGCTCACCTCTACGTAGGATGGATGTGTCTGGAGGATCACACTGACATTGAGACATTTTAAGACTCCAACCTGAGCTTCTAGTTCTGTTTCCCAAGGTCACAGTTGGAGTGTTGAGTGTCTTATTCGCGTAACGATACTAATAAACACGCAGCGGAGAGGGTCTGCTGTACAGGGTCTCCATTCACCAGCTATTCACTCTGATCGTCAGTGCTCAGGGGACCCCACAGGACCGCCACTGAGCAGGTATTATGTGGGTGGGTGGTCTTTCTCAGCACTGCAGTGACCCTGACACGGTGCTGCACTGGTATGAGCGGAGCAGACGCTAAACCCGTCTGTGTCGCTGCTGGATTGAGGACTGATGAAGGACTAGAGGATGACCAACACAAACTGTGCAGCAACAGATGAACTTCTGCTGACTTTACATCCACAAGGTGGAGCAACTAGGTAGGAGTGTCTAATAGAGTGGACAGCGAGTGGACACAGTGTTTAAACACTCCGGCAGCACTACACACACATTAACACACCACCAGCATGTCCGTGGTCACTGCAGTGCAGAGAATGACCCACATAATATGAGCTCTGTGGGGGTCCTGCCGCTGGGTGATGAGGCCAGAGAAGAGATCACTGTGCTGAAGAGTTGTCTGAACCCTTCCTCTCATCGCTCCGACTCTTCCTCCTCTCTCTGGCTTTCACTCACACGAGGCAGAAGAAGGTTAAACCCAGGCGCCATATATATCTGCAATAGGTGTGTGTATGTGTGTGTGAGACGCCTATTTTCAGAAGTATTTCTTAAGACACTAAGTCTACAGAGATGCTTCACCCTCCCTCCCCCTCGCTTGGTACTGTCTCGCTGGTCCTGAGGCTGTTGCTATGTGATTATGGGCGAGAATAGCTCTGATCAAGTGGTATTTCTGTCCGGTGTTGTGGCTGAGATGCTTAGTGATGACATCATGGAGCTAATCCAGTATAGCTATTGTGACGGTGGAGATGGTTGTTACCATAGATATATATATATATACCTAGTTGTGATGTTGGGTTCAACCAGGCATGTGAACAGTGCCACCATGTCCAAGGGGTCAACATCTCTGGCCTTCAGAACCCTTGCGGAGCAGCTGTTGTTTTTTTTGGTAGTTTAACGTACTTTTATTCGCCAAAATTTGAAAAGTATTTATAGGAGACAGTCTCTTAAAAACACTTCTTAGAAATCCTGTTGGAAATTGATCATCCAGAGTGTTTCTGAGCTGAAATGCAAGCACTTGAAGATAATAATGTAAAATAATCAGTAGTTCAGAATATTTGACAGCAAAGACAAAATAAAACAACCTGAACAATTCATACTTTTGTTATTTATGTGTTTGAGTATTATCCCTCAGGGCTTTTATTCTCTAGTTTGAACAATGTTTGAGCAAAGGAAGAGAAGAACTGCCTTGTCGTATTCCTCCGTAGTCCCAATATGTGGTCCAGTGGCATCATTAGCCCCGCCCCTCCCGTTGACAGGGCAGCCGCGCACTGTAGTTGCTGCCTTTAAAATGGAGGGTGGAGACGAAAGTGAATGCACAGCACAAAAAGTAAAGCAAACGAGGCAGATTAGATCGATGGTAGAGAGAGAGAGGGTGATGGATAGGGATAGATGGATGGATGGATGGACAGAGAGACAAATAGACAACTTTCTTCTATTCCTCCAAAGTGGGAAGAGGGAGAGTTCTTACGTAGAGGAGCGGATTGTTCTCAGCATTATGGCCATGAACCCAACGGAACGTTAAATGTTCTGCTAAATGCCGCGAATGTAAATGTAAATGTTAAATGTTGTTCTGTCAGTGTGGTGGCTGTGTATCTGGGGGTCTGCTGATGGGGGTCTGCAGCCTTTTTCACCTTTAATCATTTAATTTTTGAAAACATTCATGTGCTTTAGTTTACATTCAGATGTGTTACATTCAGGAATCTAAACACATACAAATGTGTGTGTGTGTGTGTGTGTGTGTGTGTGTGTGTGTGTGTGTGTGTGTGTGTGTGTGTGGACTGTCAGCAGCAGCTGTGTGAGTTTGGCGTGGCGGCAGTGACGACGGCATGTCTGTGACCAAGACTGTTATTTGGTTCTTCCTGAAACTTGCACCACCAATTCTCTCTGTCCCTCTCTCTCTCTCTTTTTCTCTCTCTCTCTTTCTCTCTCTCATTTGCTGTCATTTTTTAATCTTCTTGTCCTGGAAATGTTCTGCAATATTCATTATTCAGATTGTGGGTGGGTGTTTTGTGGGTGTTTGATGGAGAGTAAATTTCGAATGCCAAAGGGCTATTTCTCCATGACCCATGACCCACAGAAACCGCTTAGCTCTAATCCAAACGTGTGTGTGTGTGTGTGTGTGTGTGTGTTTTCATGAGACCTCTCATTTCAGTCTTACCCTTTGGCTCACTCCACGTATTCATTCCAACCCCTTCTCTCTCTCTCTCTCTCTCTCTCTCTCTCTCTCTCTCTCTCTCTCTCTCTCTGGGTGGGTGAGTGTTAGAATAGACAGTGGCCTGTACTCTCGATTCTGGTGTTCAGTGTTGAGCAACAGCTGCAAACCCACACGGCAGGAAATCACTCCCAGACCCTCACACAGACCCCCTCAGCCAGGAGGAGTAAGGCAGACAGGAATGAAGCCCATATGATCAGTGCATGGCCTACATACACACACACCAACACACACACACACATTTGTTACCTGATACAGTACTGGGAACAGCCAGCGTTCAGTACAGCTCACGATAAAGGTGAAGAATACCTGTACCTGACCTGCTCGACCCTCAGAACTGTATAGGATCGGTATGGGAGGCTCATTCATTCTCACTGCCGCGCTCTCTCCCAGATATCCCGAATGGGAGTCAGGAATTTCCGATTGGCAGGACACTTGGTGAGACATTCCAGCGTCATCCTAACAGGTTAGGAACTTTCTGCTCAGCCAATCAATCAAATGTTTCCCTAAAAGTCTCAATGAGTTTCTTGTAACAGTGTTTGAGGAAAGTTCAATTAGTCATTCTCTTTCTAGGTGGATAGATTCGCTCTTCATATCAGATCTATTCCAAATCTGGTGATGCAGCACAACCAATACATGGCAACACACACATATATACTGATAATATGCAAATGCCTTACAGGTTAGTAACCAGAAATTCTCCTCCAAGAACTTCAAAAGGCCATCATTGTTGGTAGAGTCTGAATAACCCAGTTAAATACTTTGAACACTTAATTAGTTCCATCATCGGACGCTCTGATTGGTTCAAACAGAGTGAGCGTTTATGCAGATCAACTTTGTCAGACAGAGATCCTCCTCCCGAGCGAAGAAGGCCTGCACTGACGAAGCGAGAGAGAAAGAGAGAACTGTGGGGAGAAAAATCTGCTCAGTGGATTTGGGCTGTTCAGGAGAACAATGGTACATTCATTCTAATAAGGTGTGTGTGTGTGTGTGTGTGTGTGTGTGTGTGTTCAGACTTCCTCAAACACCACATTATTACGGGAGTTTAAAGGTCTCCAGAACTTTCTGCGCTTTTATTTGGAAGAAGCTCTCGCAGAGCATAAGTCAAAAGGCCTCTGTTGGCTGATGTATCAGAGCTGAGGATCCCAGCGGCTTGGCTGCCTGGTGGCAATTTGAAAACTGGTGGTGGCTCTTCACCTTCCTCTCATCAGGAGCATTGGAAGTGATGGGGGGAGTAAGGGATTGGCACTTCCATAGTGAGAAAAAGGGGTGGAATTCTATAAACAAATGATTTTAATATGTTTATTTTAGTTATTCAGGTACTTAGTCTCAGTCTCAGTTGCATAATTCCATGCAACTCTGACTTATTTTAAATGACGGTTGACAAAAACATCCTCAGGACTGGAATTCTGCTGCTATTTTTATGGAGACACCTGGCCTGTAGATGTATAGGCCCCACACACACACACACACACACACACACACACTTCCTCTCAGTGGTAGGTGAAGGACGTTAGACAATCAGTGACCTCACAATGCCCGATATAGAGCTCAGCTGTTTCACAGTCCAGAGGAAGTCTGTTTGTCTGTGTCTTCCTCAACACTTAAATTCTTGTTCAGATCATCAGAGACACTCTGAACAGGTCACACACACACACACACACACACACACACACACACACACACACACACTTGAAAAAGTTAGGACATCCCATGAACATGGACTTTGTAGGAGCCTGTCTTATTTAAACCTCTCGAGTGTTGAAGTGAGTGGGATCACCATGGCTCTCTGAGGCCTTCAGAGAGAAGGTTGTAGATGCAGATGTGTCTGGGAAGGGATTATAAAAGTTCTCAGAACCAGTCGTTCCACTGACGGGAATCGATTTTACATGTAGAGAACATTTAAACAACTGCCAACGTGGCCAGGTCAGGCCGTCCTCACAAGTTCAGCCGCAAGTCCACAAGATGAGGAGAAGTCGTGTCCAACAAGCCTAAAATGTCATCACAGGGCTCACAGGTCGCTCTCGCCAGAGTTGATGTCAACGTGCAGCATCTACCATCAGAAAGAGACCAAGCAAGTTTGGTTTTCATGGGGTCCTGGTGGTTCCAAACGTCTTCTGCTCATTGAGATCTTCAATAAAGCAGAAATGTTTCTGTACCTTCTGCAGATCTGTGTCTCCATAAAATCCTTCATGGTTTGGTTTGTGCTCTGACCTGCACCGTCTACTATGTGACCTTATAGAAATAGGTGTGTTTTGCCCACAGGTGTCCAATCGAGCTGTAGGAACATCTGAAGGATGATCAGTGGAAACGAGATGCACCTGAGCTCCGTTTCGAGTGTCATGACAAAAGCTGTGAATACATCTGTAGATGTTAGATTTTTTGGGTTGTAATTTGAATAAATGCATCTCAATGTTACACAACTGATCTCTAAGTTCTAGAAAGATTCCCAAACCCGACTCCTGATTACAGGCCTGAAAGTGATCCGTTTTGCCGTTTTGTGTCGGGTTCCAGGGCAGGTTTTCTGGTGGCTAAAGCGTATTATAGTCTGGACAGACTGAGCGTTTATATTCACTGAATGAATCATAGCTGGCATTTGTCTCCCTGCGTGTACAACCAGTTCCTTTGTTTTCTTTGTATTATTGTTCTGATACACTGGACTGACACCAATTCACTGAAGACTGAGAACAGCTCATTTAGTCATTTGACTGCTTACTGCTAATGTCATACCATCAGCACATTTGAGGGGTCTAGAAGCCCCTCAGTCAATCCATCCAGTCAACTGCATGAAATGTAAAGTACCATGGGTCCTAAATCATACCCCTGTGGAACACGGCTGGACCAGCAGGGTGCGGTGGGATGGGGTGGATGGTTGTTTTGATTGTCTTCGTATGGTTGACCGGGGGGATGTCCCTTTTGAGCAGTTTCGTTGAGGGAGGGGGGGTGTCCCTTTTGATGCGACCCAATGCGATCGGTCCTTTCACCTTCTCAGTGGTCCACCAGAATTGTTCCCGGTTCATCCAATGGCCAGTCAACATCGCCATCACGCCACCAGACTGGCAGTCTCGATGGTGGTGGTGACAATGTATTAAAGCCAGGTGTTGGAAAGTTATCAATTTGCAGGGTAATCCGAGTCTAAGGAGTAAAAATCCGCCCCGGAATTCTGTTCCGACTGCTTGGGTGTCTCTGCTGTTAGTAAATTCTGTTTACCCTGAGCTGAAGGTTGGTCTGGTGTGTGGGAATGGGTCCAGTCTGTTTACTATGAGTTCCAGAACTTTATGGACCCTGTCTTCTCTTTATCTGGCAGGCAGTGACGGGGAGAAGCTTTGGCGAGAAGGACTTTAGAAGTGGACTGGAGAACGGCATTCTGCTGTGCGAGTAAGTGCTGTGAGAAAGTTGTAATGACTGATATCCCATAATCCCAGACATCACTAGATGTACCAGAGCAATCAGGTAATTAGAGAGAGATTCAAATGGACTGCAACTACTGGAGTAATTAAAATAAACAGAAAATGCCAGAATAAGTCAAACAAACTATAATATTACAGTAATTAAAGTAAAATAAAAAATCATAAAAATAAAATGAAATGAACAAATACTCGAGGAATTCAAAACAATAAAATAAGATAAAATGTCAGAGTAATTATACAAAAAATGCTAGAGTAATTAAAAGAGACTAAAATATTACAGTAAAATAAGGTAAAAATGTTAGAGTAGTTAAAATAAACAACAATTATTAGAATAATTGAAATAAAATAAACAGACAAAAGTACCAAAATAATTAAAATAAAATAAAAATAGAGTAATTAAAATTAACAAAAAATGAAATAAAATTACTAGAGTAATTAAAACAAAATAAAATAAAAATACCAGAGTAATTAAAATAAACTACAAATACTAGAATAATTCAAATAAACCAAAAATCCTAGAGAAATTAAAATACACTGAAGTACTAGAGTAATTCAAATGAAATAAACCCTAGAGTAATTCACCTGCTTCAGTTATGTGAGTAACGGAGTAAAATGTAAAATTAAAAGGACCACTGGTTAAAAGGTTAATGGTTACTGGAGGGACAGAACCGAACTGATATTTCAAACTGAGCTAGAGCGTGGGAAGAACTGGTTCTGGATTCAAATGAGGATAATATAACTAAACACACAGAAATGTTACTGTAAAAACTGCTTTAACTGTGGAGTTAATTGAGTTTAATAGAGTCCGTGTGTAATGTTCCTCTGTTTAAGGCTGCTGAGTTCCATCAAACCCGGACTTGTGAAAAAGATTAACAGACTCCCAACCCCCATCGCAGGACTGGTGAGTACTGGGGTGTGTGCGTGTGCATGCGTGTGTGTGTGTGTGTGTGTGTTGGGGGGGTGTTGGTCATTCATCTGTTGCGAGTGAGCTTTCCCCACTTCTCTCAGTAGCACATGGCCTGGAAACGAAACCACTGCTGTTCAGTGAATTCTCAGTAAAACTGCAGATTCAGTCAATTATTTGGATATTTTGTGACTCTTTCTTAAATCAATGGTATAAAGAGTTTATCCTGCTTTTTTTGGAGTAACAATCTCTACTGGGAAGACCTTCTACTAGATTCTGGAGCATTGCGGTGAGGATTTGACTGCATTCAGGCACAAGATCATTAGTGAGGTCACAATTCTAGATGATCACCACCCCACCCCCCATCCCCTGCTCCCCAACTCATCCCAAAAGAATTGGATGGAGAACAATCATGCCTAAGAACACAGTTCCACAGCTCCACAGCTCATACTGGGGGGGCTTTACACCCTCTAGCCCACACCTGCTATTAAACATGGTGGCAGTAGGTTCAGGTTTGTTTATCTGCTCCAGAGGTTCCTATTCTATTGGCAGTGCTTCCTACAGGCACTTGAATGCATTCACGAGATGCAGGAAATATCATATCTCCCACCCTTAATTATGACCACCCTGTATCTATCACACATCCAGTTTTGGTGAAGCAGCCTGTTTACACATTGCATTAACATGTGGTTCAGTGCGTCTGGTGTTTGGATTCAGCAGTGAGACCAGAGGAGATCCGTTTTTACTTTTTGGCAGAAAAGCAGATCAGCAAACTCAACTGTTTGTGTTTTATATCCGATTTCCTTCTGTAAAGCAGGTCTCTCACCTGCTGAGAAAATCAGAAGCTAAGCCCAGCCCCGTGTACCACGAGCTGTGACCACGACTCACTGAGGTATCAGGACAACGCAGTGAGACCTATGTCACCCGTTCAGTCACCCCGGACAGTCCGTATTTCAGGACTTCCTTTTTGTGTTAGGAAAAGGCAGTGAGGGGATTCCTTGCCCCCCTCTTCCTCCCTTTCCTCAGTCGAAGGATGAAGCAGCATCCAGTTCCCAATGTAGTTTGCCTGGCTTGTCCTAACAGACAGAACACGGGAGCATTTTGGAAAGTGTCGGAACCCTTACTACACTGTGGACATGACGTTTCCCACGGATTTATTTATTTATTTATTTATTTATTTATTTTTATCTATTGTTTATACCATTTTTCCAATTTTCGCCCTCTTCTAATTTAGACGTGCCAATTTCCCAACCCCCTAAGTTGTCCCCCACTTCATGTGTCTGCTTCCGGCGCCAGGGTTGAGAAATCGTCCACAGGTTTCCTCCGAGTCATGTGACGGCTGCCTACCGCCTCTTTTTGAACTGCCGCCGTTTGTGTCGTCGCCGGGCAGCCATCGCGCTTGGAGGAGAACGCCGGATCCCCGGTTCTGACACAATGGTCGGCAGACGCCTGCGCCAACCAGCAGCACGCTTTTGTGATGTGGCAAGAGCGCCATCTACCCACCCCCAAGGGAGAGCAAGCCAATTTCTCTCCCCCTGGACCCTGGCTGGCATCCTCGTCAGACAGCCAACACGCTCAGAGAGCGCCACCTACCCACCCAGAGAGGGAGAGCATGACCCGGGATTCGAGCCTGCGGTCCTCGGTTCATAGCACTTTAGACCCCTGTTTAATTTGGTGTTGAATGCCTTGAAGTTCCCTCTGTGACCAACTCTATTGGTCAAATGATTCAGTCATAATATGAGTCATTTTATTAAATCCAGACATGATCCAGATCCATGAATCAGGTGTTGATGTGAGGCGAAAACAGCCGTTGATGGTCTGATGGAAGTGACGAGAGTAACGAATTTTCCCGTTCCAGGATAATCTCACCGTGTTCCTGAGAGGATGTGAGGAGCTGGGACTAAAAGGAACGCAGCTGTTTGACCCCGGAGACCTACAGGACACGTCTATACGTGCAAACCTAACGTATGCTACACTGTGTGTCTGTGAACATGTGTAGAGCATTAATGTCTAGTTCAGATCATGGACATATCTACTTACATGCAGCATTGGATGCTGAATCGTGTGTAAATGTTGGCGCCATATTGGTCCAGGCAATGTCTTGTAGTCCTTCAGGGGCTGATCTTTTGCTCCCCTGCCATCCCATTGAAGACAGACCTCGGGTTCCCCTGCCAAGGCTTCGCACTGGCTGCCCACTTTCCAATTGGACCGTTATTGTTATTATGACCACCATCAAACTATCATCATTACTCAGGAAGTACACCTGAGCATTGCAGCAGATGTGTGGTGGTGGAGTTTCCACTTACTCTCGTGAGCCTGGCTTCTTCTTCCAGCTCTGAGACAGTTTTCGTTTGGGTCTCTTTAAAGCTGCTTTGTGACATTTGTTGTAAAAAGCTCTGATTTGATTTGATTAACCAAGGAGAATAATCCAAATCCATGCTCCAACACGTGCTTTTTACAATTTCTTATGACAATTCATTATTTTCCACAAGCTTAAGCCTAATGCTGACACACTCGCCTCTCAATCAACATTTGAAGTCGACCCAAAAACCCTTGAATATATGAAATAATTTGCGAAACGTTAACGTTGTTGTGCTTTTAAGCACATAATCCGCAGCTCCTTGGTTTTCTCACAGTGGTTTACAGGCCAGTCTTGCCTGGACCAATATGGTGGCCGAAGCGGCCAGTGCATCATCTTGGTATTAAAGTCTACGGCTCAGATGCTTTTCAGACAACAGCTGTAACAACGGTGTTGTTGTGAATGTCGGTGTGTTTGTGTGCGTGTCCCGTGTCCAGCCCTCACCTTTTCTCCTCTGTTTTTCCTCCAGCGGTTCAGATTGTAGTCGAAAGCTGAAGAATGTAAGAGCGGTTTCTGACTTTTCTGCATGGTTTGTTGTTCAGCACAGCTTTGGAGATGATGATCTCACCCCATGTTCTTCTGTTGGCGTGTTCTGTTTAGGTGCTGATTACTATTTACTGGCTTGGCAAAACTGCAAATAGTTGCACGTCGTACAATGGTCCGATGCTCGACCTGAAGGAGTTTGAAGGCCTCTTGTCCATGATGAGGAAGGTAAAAGACCTCATTAATGTGGCTGACCAGTACAGGACATTAGTTATATTAGCAAACATCACCAACATGATGTTGTTGGTTTTTTTTTTACTGTGGGGAAAATTCATTGTCATGATGTCATACTATCATGAAAAAATAGCTGCACCCAGAAGGAATCGATCGATTGCGATGCACCACTGCAGTGGTGTTGTGCCAGACTGTCACAGGGGCGTCTTCAGTGACGAGTCCCACTTTCGTCTTGGTGGAGATGAGCACCATCAACACTCCACCCCTACCACAAAATCTGCAGGAACCGAGGGAGAATACTCACGTTGTATGGGATGGATTTTCACAGGACATCATTAGGAACCTCTAAGTTCATTCTAAGACGTCCGGTATGTTGCGTTTTTCCCGACGTCGTACTGAGAGACACGACTTCTGTATGTGTAGATCTTCCTTCCCAATAGTATTGCAATCCCACACTTCCTTCTGGGTGCATTCATTATATTATTATATAATATCATTACATTGGGGAAGTGGAATAAAATCCTGGGCCAGATGTTTGCTCCCTGGACCTGGATTAACCACCTTTGTTTACATCACTGACCCTCTTGGGACTTTTGTTCTAAGCAGAATCCTCAAGTGGCTCCTGCTCATTATTTCAGTTATCATTTGTGTGTGTGTGTGTGTGTGTGTGTGTGCGCAGGAGTGTGTAAGTGAGGAGTCAGACTCTCCTAAGCGGAATATACGGGACAGTGGTTATATAGATAATTGGGAATCCGAGCGTTCTGATTCGCTGTCCCCACCGAGGCATGGACGAGAGGACTCTTTCGACAGCCTGGACTCTTTCGGCTCAAGATCACAACAGACACCTTCCCCCGACACTGTGCTCCGGGGCAACAGTGACGGTGAGCCTCTCCTCTACTCTCCCTCTCTCTCTTTCTCTCTGTCCGACGTGTTTGTGTTGTGTCTCGGTGGTTCTAGGTAATATGATGATAATACTAACTACCCTTAGCGCTGCTGCCCTGTTCCACAGCTACAGTAACACAGTGAAGTGCTGTCCCTGGCTGTTGAACGTTCAACCACAGTGCCAACTAGTGGACATATTACTGTACTCGTTCATGTCACATCGTTCATAATTTTTAAAGAGCAAATGATGAGTAAAGAATTATTAATGAAATGTATGATGAATCAGAACCCGTTGCTTACAGTGGAAATCAGTAAATGGTATGTTGATCAGTCTAGTGTGCAACCCTGAGGCCTGAGGTCCTAGACTCTCATACCCACAGTTAATCAGACATATCTGATCCCCAAGGCAGTCTGAATGGAGGTCAGAGTGCAGAGCCTTGCCTGACTGCACAAGTGTCAAATATTTATGCTTGTGTCTGTTTTGTATGTGTGTGTGTGTGTGTGTGTGTGTGTATGGGTGAAGTGTGTGTACAGTGGCATTGTTATCTCTTACTCGATAGGAGTCCCCCTGCTGGCTGATTTCTAAAATGCACTTTATGTCAAAAACAAGATCAGGTATCAGTTCAGTCCCACAACCCATTCCGTTCCATCTGTCTCTTCCAGATTCGGAGGGTGACGGGGCATCACGCAGGTTGCCAGATGTGCGTAAAGATGACATGTCTGCCCGTCGAGTGTCCTATAAGGAGACCCGTGCTGCGTTGCCCTTTAACCAGTACCTTCCCAACAAGAGCAACCAAACCAACTACATCCCTGCTCCGCTGAGGAAGAGGAGGAGTGAGCGAGAGGAAGAGTGGCGGAGCTCTAGCAGCGCCACCTCTCCTGTTGGAGGAGAGAGACTCAGGTACTGTGAACTAAGCTAGAAGCTCTGCCTTTTCTTCCAGGTGAAGATGCACACATGGGCACGCACTCGCGTGCTCTTACAGAGGCACACTTGTGCACACTTACACACGCTTCATCCGGTTTGTCCTCAAACCCTCTTGGTTTCCTCTGTTGTGTTGTGTGTCAGAGAGGAGTGTGTTGGCGGGTTGAGAGAGGGAGTTCTCAGCCCCAACTCCCAGAAAACGGTCACCTGGGCTGTTGCAAAAGGGCCGGAGCCTGAGCTTGGTGAGGACGAGATGAAGAAGATGAGAAAGTTAGAGAAGGCGGGGATTAAAGTGTTGCCTGCCTCAGTGCGATATAACAGGTCAGAGGGACGTTGGTCCAGGGGTTGCATACATTAGGAGTGAACTGATGGGGGTGCAGGAGTGTGTGTGTGTGTGCGTGCATCAAACTCTACTGACAGATGAGTGTAGTGTGTGTGTGTGTGTGTCCACTGCTGTGGCTAACAGAAACACAGATTGTGTGCAGAGGGGTGGGTGGGTGTGTGTGTATGTGAATGTTTCCAGTTGAATGACATCATTTTCCTGATGGCTTTGTGGAATTCTGTGCTGTAATCCAGACGTCCCGTAGAGCTGCTAATGGGATTCTTACCTTTGGCCGCTCACCTATAGTTTGTTTTACTGGGATACTAATAGACGTCTTTATGAGAACTGGAGGGGTGTAATAAAGGTTTATATAGGGTTACTGATCATGTTCCTAATGTTTGTCTGCCTACCAGTTGGGTTTTATAGGGTTCTTTATAGGGTTCTTTATTAGAGGGGTTTCACGGTTCTAACAGTTTTGAAAAGTTCCTCATAGGCTTCTCTAGAATAAATTGCTGAGCTTTCAATGAGCTTATGCCTGCCTACCAGTAGGGCTGCAATGGTGATTAATGCTGATTGCATCCACAAATTGGATTTGATTTCTCATATTATTTACGCATCCAATTTCAGCTTGATTGGCTGTACGGGCACGATGAAACCGTTTTTTAGCCCTGACCCCTTCCCCTTTTGACATATGTCCACCAAAATGAACATCAGAATCATGTGATGAATATGTCGATTTGTTCAAATCAACTCAAGCGTGTAACTAATAGTTATAGCTAAGTAAGCAAATTTGTGGCCACCCCTGATTAATTAATTGGCATATGGTGGACATATTGTTTATGATGACATTTTTATGATGATTATTAATTCTCAGGCTTTTTTTTGATACTAAACATGGAAATTGATCAAAACAAAAAAGTTTCTGCATGCAAGACATAATTAAGTGGATGTTAATGGATGTTAAATCAGACAGAAGGATTTTGTCTCTAATATGGTTTAGGAGTCATGAGGTAAAACATGTTAAATTAGGCCATTTGGGCTCCTTTTTTTTCCTGGTGAGATGCAAACAAATTAAATGTGCACACCAAGTTTAAGCTGTTTTGTTTTTCAGGAAAATGTCCCCCAAAAAAGTTTCAGCCTCTTATTTTCATAATAAACATGGATTTATCAACATTTATCAAAAATCCTAGGACTAGTTTGCAAATGTAGGTTTTTGCATATTGCATAAGAAAGCTGGTGGAAGTTAATGGTACAAATTGTTTTTTCAGGACAAACTGTCAACAAAACTCCACAATAGCACTACAGGGTTGAAGACTAATAATACATTTCATACATCAAAATAAACGAGTTCAAATAAAGGGGTTAAATAATTATAATTAAAGCTTATAAAGGTTGGGGTTTTTTTTAATCCCTTTCTAAGATTGTTCAAACTTTGACTGCATGCTTCAAACTTCACATTTGTGTCTCTTCGGCACCCGCTGCTTGACGTTCTGTTGGACTGGCCTGTGTGGTGGTAGTTCCTGTGTGTGTTTTGCTGTAGTTTCAGGGACGTTGACTCGTGGGGCCATTTGTTTGCATTTGATAAATCGTCTTACCCCTTAACTTAATCCTGCCTCCAAAAAGCACTGGCTGTGAGTGGTGGGTTAACCATACTAACGTTCCGCTGCTTGACGGATGTGGGATGTATATTTATACTCTTGTTGTCATGGCAACCTTCCCCTTCCAGTCCTAAGTTGATTGGTGCAGAGCCTGATCTGCCCAAGTCCCCATCCCCGGACATCATCCTTCGGTGTGACAATGAGTTTCTTCGGACGGACCACTCCCACGACTGTGACTCCAACGAGGATGACGAGGACGAGGATGCGGAGAGGAGAGTACCGGATATCCAGAAGGATGATTTGGCATCCCGAAGAGCGCGCATGAATCAAATGCGACCCAATGTGAAGCATCACTTCCTGCCTGTGGGGTGTAGCAGGAAGGATCAAGAGCGATGGGAAGGGATCCGACTGGCGTCTCAGCATGCAGTGCTGGAGAGGATGGAGAAAATGGAGCAGGAGAAGAGGAGGTGTGTAAGACAGTGTGTACAGTAGGAGGCGGGGCCTAATAATATAGCACAAACACTGTCACAAAGCTGAATATTGATATTATGGGTCATCATCACTATTTCAATATTTTACAGTCTTTCCTAAAAGTAGAGAGCAGGCTGTTCAGATTTCTGAGGATAAATCTACAGTGGCTTCCAGAATTATTGGCACCATGGTTAAAAACAACACATTTTTATTTTTTATTTGTAGACTTTTGCTCTCAGAAAAATTAAAAAAAGAGAAAGCAAACCCATCAGTGAGGACCACCTGGGTTGCTCTGCTTCAGAAAGCGAAAATCCATGCCAGGATTTTGTTCCGACCGCCTGGTTGGCTCCGCTGCAGAAAGTGAAATTCCATTCCAGCTTTTTTTTTTTTCCAAACCCCTGTGTGTCTCTTCTGCAGAAAGTAAAAATCCACTCCATGAGTTCCAGGATTTCATTCCGGCTCTGCTTCAGAAAGTAAAAATCCATTCCAGGATTTTTTTCCAACCACCTAGGTGTCTGCATCCGTTTTTTGTTCATCTGTATTAAAGGTGCCTGGAATTCTGAAGGTCGCTGCGTAGAGCAGTCTGATCCTAATCCTAATCCTTTATTTGTAATTATACGAAGTGCTGAGGTCATTCATTCATTCTCATTTTCCTTTTCTCTCCTGTCTGTCTGTAATGAAATGTCTGTGGCGCTGGTGTGTTTGGGGGCTGTGTGTGTGCTGTGGGCTTCTTCGGGGGGAAATGTGTTTTGTACCGTTGCTGTGCTGCAGCGAGGTTGACTCTGCCTCCTCCGATGTGTCAATTATAACCCGTAAAGAGAACCCCTTTCTCACTCCTCACGGGAAAAAGAGGACTGAGGAGGACAGTGAGGAGGAGAGGGGGGGGCGGGCAGTGGTGCCAGACCGGTACACAGATGACCTGGCCAGGAGGAGGGCTCAAAGCAGGACCGGCCCACAAAGAGACCCCCGTCAGTCTCTGGCTCAAACGGCCATCACTCAGTCTGACCTTGAGAAGTGGCAAAGGCTCTCAATGAACACTGAAAACAGGTGCTTCAATATAAAAGAGCAAAGCCTTCATCTGCAAAAGGTTCCAGATCCGGGGTTCCCAACCAAGGTCCTCGAGGATCCCCTGCCCTGCTCATTTTAGTGTCTGTTCTGCTCTTAACACACCTGGTCCAGCTAATAAGATCACAAGCCTATTCTGAGTTAAAGCTGGTTTGTTAGAGTAGGAACCTGAGGAGGACAGGAGGTTCTCCGGGACCTGGGTTGGGAACCACTGATCCAGATCATTCAATTATCTGGGAATAGTAAGTCAGAACGACTAGATCTGGTGTATAGTCTTGAACAGGGCCCTGTCTGCACTGCAAAGGGCTGGGTACAGTACTATTTATCAACTCTGGTCCTGGAGGCACCCCTGCCCCACACATAGAGTTTTTCATGCTCCCAGTTTATTCCAGGTGGGCAATTCCTGTCGTGATTCCTGCCTTTGCAGATGAAACACACCTGATACAACTGACCTGTTGATTGCCAGCTTTAGCTGGTGTGGTAGAGCAGTGTTTCACAGCCGTAGTCCTGGAGGCACCCCTGCTCTTCTCTGAAAGGGATTGGCAACGAGCTGATTAATTGAATGGTTCTAAAATATGCAGGGCAGGGGTGCCTCCAGGACCAGGTAACTGTGGTAGACTCCAGCCCCCACTGCCCACCCCTGAATTAGCTAATTAGCAAGTCCTTTCAGAGTTGCAGTGTGTGTGATATCATAGGGAAAACAAACGTGTGGAGGGTAGGGGTGCCTCCAGGACCAGGGTGGACAAACACTAGGTTAGAGATCAAAAATCCAGGTCCAGCATGTAAATATCTATTGCAGGATTGTGTTCCAACTACTCTGCGTAGAGCTTCAGCTGCAGCAGAGCTGCCCAAGCAGTAAGAACAAAATCCTGGGGGTGGATTTTATTTTGTGGACCTGGATTTTCCATCGCTCAGGCTGGTGTGGCTACAGGTTGTCATTCCCAGAAAGCTGGAGCAGAGAGTGGTCTGAAGGCTGAGATCAAGCCGAGGAATGAAATTACCACCAATAACCACCTTGTCCTTTCTCTAGCGAGGCGTCCTCTACTGAGGCCTCAATCGTGGCCCGTAAGGAGAGCACCTTCCTGACCTCTGAGAAAGTGAGGGAGAGAGAGGATGAGAAGAGGTGTGGTGATGAGGGAGAGGCAGAGAAAAAAAGGAGGGAGGTGGTGCCTAATGTACAGAAAGATGACCTGGCCAGGAGACGTGGCCACGCTGCCGCTGTCCCCCAGCAGGACCCTCGGCTGACGCTGGTTCAGACGGCCATCACTCAGTCAGATTTGGAGAAGTGGCAGAGGCTCAAGATGAGCACAGACTGCAGGTGCTTGACCAACCACTGACGATGACCTTTGACTGCAGATTCAACTGACCAAAGATTGTGACCTCTGACTGACCCTGAAATGCTGTACAGCTCGCATGTCCTATGTTTGACAGCCCTGATGTTGTACAGTTTGGCTGTACAGTTAAGGGGACAGCTTGTAGTGGTGAGTGGGACACAAAGATGGATGGGACATTCCATTTCTGTGGTTGTGTGGACATTTAAGTGTCACATGTACCAGGAATTTATCTAAAGCCAGTTCTGGACAGCCTGTGCCTGATGGTATTCCATCATTGTGGAGGTCATGAAGTCAGTGAAGGACTGCAAATGGTCACCAAGCAGTGAAACGTAGTGGTGCTGGTCAGTGACGTGTTTATATGGACCAGTGGACCCAACCCATGCCATCAGAATACACTCTACACAAGTATGGAACCACCACCATGTGCTCCTGCAGTGAATGTTGAAGTGATTTCTGCTAGAGTCGCATGTCCATCCAATTGTAGCCAGATTTTGCTGAGGACAATCTTTAAGCACCCATTGGTAGCCATTGCACTGTGCACTATGGGTGGTAATGCCTTCTGGAATGGTAAATGGCCTCACGACTTCAGAAATGGAACGTCCCGTCCATCTGGCACCCACCCTGATAACTCTTGTCACCAGGGGCTTAGCCCAAGGTGGTGGCTGGGGCTTGTTTCGCATGTTTCTTAGGTTCCAAATGGGGTGAAACCACACCCATTTCGGGTGTTTTAAAAGGGGAGGTGAGGTTCTTTTGAGTCACTCTCTCCCCACATCACCCGTGCAATGACGCAATGGCCACAGTTTGAAAAGAGGCGATGACTAGCTGAACATTTATCGAAGGAACTCCCGAGACAAGTCTCCATATGAACTCAAACTGTCCCTTTGTCCAATAACGTCTTCTCTGACCGTGACTCACTCAAACAGACAACAGACAGGCTGTTCTGTGAGACAGACAGTGTTAATTGTTTGACCTGTCTTGACATTTCTGTCTTCTGTTCTGTTTGTGGATCTATAAACCTGTGTGTGTGTGTGTGTGTGTGTGTGTGTGTGTGTGTGTGTGTTCAGTGACGCACCCCTTGCCCCACTGTGTCAGGCCTGTCTTGAGAAAGCCCCCTCAGTGAGGGTTGCCAAGGGCGATGTGGCAGTGGGCCGAGGGCGTTCCCCGGGTGACCGGCGGCGTTTCGTGACGTTCGGGGGGGTGACTGAGATGGAGAGTGTATCCTGGAGGGAGGAGGAGGAGGAGGAGGAGGAGGAGAAGGAGGGGAGGCGAGAGGGA
Source organism: Acestrorhynchus altus (assembly GCA_034509495.1). Taxonomy (NCBI): domain Eukaryota; kingdom Metazoa; phylum Chordata; class Actinopteri; order Characiformes; family Acestrorhynchidae; genus Acestrorhynchus; species Acestrorhynchus altus. Next base: position 5,398,152 of record CM067525.1, on the reverse strand, counting down.
GAGGGGGAGGAGTCAGAGACTCTCCGACGCCTCCTCTCCAAGGCAACTGTTGCCATGCCCACCTTTGGGGTAAACCCAAGGCTGACAGTGCAGAGATCAGTGGGCAGGTAGGGAGAGAGAGAGTAGGATGGACACACACACACACACACACACACACACACACACACACACACACACACACATACTCTCTCTCTCTGAGCCTGAACTAATTGTTGCTGATGTAGATGAGTGTGATTGGGCAGCAGTAATGGTTTTAAAGGTACCCTCGAGAGACAGTTGGCATAACACCTGTATAGCCTGGCTGACTGCAGTGGTGCTGTATGCACTGTGGATGGCTTGGGTACATGAGTGTGTGATTTGATGGCAGTTAGTGTGTGTTTGGCCTGCGAGTGTGAGACAGTAAGAGAGCTCATCTGAGGTCGTTAACACGCATTAACATCTGTATTACAGATATTATATGTCCAGATCTAGACATACGGTCATGTGAAAACATTAGGACACCCTGTTTGATCATCATTTTAACAATATGGAGAGACGGGGACGGTACAGCTGAACACATCTAACCAAATCAATGTCTTTTAAGCATAAATGTAATTATGAAATGATTAAAATATGTCAATTAGATACTTCCTGTAACTCTGAATCGACCGTAAGAAAGATGTTCCCACTCCTCCGCACGGAATCCTTTCAGCTATTCTCCTCAAGATACAATAAAGATCTCATAGTGGTTTCTATGATGGCACGATCTCCAGGCCCTGCTGCAGCAAAGCGGCCCCAAAGCGTGATACTTCCACCCTCATGCTTCACAGTTGGTATGAGGTTCCAAATGCCAAATAATTCGTCTATGGATTCGTCGGTTCAAAGCACATTGTCCTGGTCTTTGTGTTGGTCAGGGGTGCAAATCTCTGGTTCTAGAGGGCCAGCAAAGTTTGGTGGATGTCTGTTTGGTTCTCTGGCTCTCTGCCCTGATGTGACAGTGGAATCTGTTTAAATCCTCTTCCAGTGCATTAACTGGGCTCGTTGGCTGGAGCTCTTTGGATCTCGCCGTACTGGTCCCACCCACTGAACAATCAAGAGCAAACCAAACTAATGTCTGAGGTTTAAATAAGGCTGCATCCGAAGTCCTCCTAGCAGATGTGCACCTGATTCTAATTTCAGGCAATTTAAGTAATAACAAATGTGGGCGTGTACGAACTTTTTTTCCTTACAAGAAAATTGTATTTATAATAATTTTCCAAACGATGTTTAAAACACATTTCTTCGGTTTTACGTGTTTAATTATATCGTCTCCGTCTCTCAATATGGTTCAAATGAAGATCGCACGTCCAGATGTCCTAATTTTTTCACGACTATCTTTATTAACCTCTGCATTTTTAAATGGCAGCATGTTTCTGGTCGTATAAGCTTTGCGTTCTGCTACAAACACGATGAGCTGATCTGCTGTCATCTTGATGCTCATTTGTTTGATCTGCAACCAAGACATCGGACCTCTGATTGGTCAGCCTGAATTTTAAAGCAGCTTAACAGTCCACAAAGTAGATCCAGATCCTGGTTTAGCTGACATCCACTGTGGACAAAAGTATTGGGACACTTCATTCATTGTTTCTTCTGAAATCAAGAGCAGCGTTTTTGTCCTGCTTTTGTTGAAGTAACTGTCACCGGTGTCCAGGAAATGCTTTCTACTAGATTTGGAACATTGCTTTGAGGATTTGATTGCATTTAGCAACAAACATGAGGCCAGGAGGTTAGATGATCACCACCCTCATCCCCAACTCATCCCAAACGTTTTGGATGGAGCACCATCATTCCACAGTTCCACTGCTCCTGGGAATAGGCATGGTGTCAATAGGTGCATGTTCACATGCTCCAGAGAGTCCCATTCTATTGGCAGTACTTCACTACAGGACCTAGGCAAGCTGTGTGCATTTGCACATCTGTGTCAGCAATGGGTGCAACTTACAGTAGCTGAATGCATTTTTTAGAAGGGGTGTCCACAAACATCTGGAGATATAGTGTGTCTACATTTGGCTTTCCCTGAGGTCAGCTGGAATCCGAACGTGGTCCGATCACAGGTCCCGGCATGTTGATGTGAGGAGTGAAAGGCCTGTAATGCGAGTGTGTAAAGGGTCTCGCCTGCATCCTGCTTTCTTTCTCTCTATTGTCTTTCTTCTCTCGCCCTGTTTTTACTTTCTCTCCGTTTTCTCTTATTTACCTCCATCTCCTGCTGCCCACACTCACTCAGTGGAGCCCCTGCTCCGACCCCAGCCTCTGCGCCGACCTCAGCCCCTGAACCTCCACGACCTTTGGCCTCGGATGCGAAACGCTCCTTGGCCGAGAGGGAAGCACTGGAGCTGAGGCTGGCAGAGAAAGCCAGGGATGAGAAGGAATACGAGGAAGATGAGGAGGAGAACGAGAATGACAGGCAGCCAGACTTGGAGAAGGACGACATGATGGCACGGAGGACAGGGGTGTTTCAGAAGGGAACGAGCGGGACATCCTACAAGCACTTTCTGCCAGTACCAGGCACTAAGAAGAACACGGCTCCTCCTGTTCCGGCCCCTGCTGGGCAGGACAATAAAATAAGGACAAAGCGGTTCAGGATTGGACAGAGGTGGGCCGACTGAGGTCCATGGTGGCCTCGGGCTTGTGTGTGAGTTTGTTGTGCATCTAATACGATTTGTGGTGCGACAGTAAACACTAACCGAAGCTCTAGTGGTGATGTAGTTTGGAGACTTGTTTGTGAAATGGTTCCAGGCTGGACTTTGGGAATGAGGGCGGAATGGTTTGGAATTTTTTTTTTTTTATGCCAATGGAGCCGCTAAGCCACAACACATTTGGGTAACTGAGGTAACTAATCTAGCAAACAATGAGAGCTGGGAAATCCAGGGCCAGAAAGGAAAAATCCACCCCACAATTTTGTTTCCGACTGCCTGGGTGGCTCTACTGCAGCAAAGCAGTTGGAACAAAATCCTGGTCCGGACTTTTATTTTCTGGATCTGGATTACTCAGCTCTACCCAGTAAAAATCCAGCCCACGAGTTACCTGGACAGCTCCGCTGCAGCCAAGGCAGCCAGAACAAAATCCTGGACCAGATTTTTACTTTCTGGACCTGGATCAGCTACTTCTGGTTCTGAATACTGGTGCATGTATGTGTAAAGCCTCTTATGTCCCAGTGCTGTTTCAACAGAGCTGAACCGCTTAAACTGGAACCAGTGTTACAAGCACCATCTTCCACCATCACTCACAGCGAACCAGCTGTTCTCAGTTCCGCTTCAGACCACAGTGGCATTCGCAGTGTGAGCTCCACCTTCAGTGATGAATATGATGATAAATATGATGATGACGGTCCCCTGCCTGACCCAGGGAAGGACGACATGCTTGCAAGGAGAACGGGAGTCCACCATAAGCAGAGTGGAGGTCCTGGGCAGACCTTCAATGTGTTTCTACCCAAACCTAGAGCTGGCAAAAGCAACAGTGGCCCTGCTGGTGCGCACCACCAGTCCAACGAGAAGGAGGAAAAACACGCTCAGGAAAGGTCAGGGCCTCCGAGGCATGAGGTGTGCATGAATCTTCGGCTTGGTGTTCGGAGTGTGGGAGTGTCCCAGACAGCACTGCTGGATTTGGTGTGGTTGATTAGTGATTTTGAGTTTAGTTTGAGATTAATCCAGGTCTAATACAGCAGGCACCAGCACTGGAGATCTACAGAGTCTCCTGATCACCCATTCAAAGCTCACCGATTTGCTGAATGAGGAGTGTTGTCTGGTGGTTTGGGATGGAACCTCTGGGAAGGTAGATCTCCAGGAGGACTGGAGCACTACTCTGGATTTAACAGTGACGTCTCTTTAACTTCTTTAGTTTTACACTGAAGGATTTCTATGGATCACAGTATGTTTTACAGTTTATTAAAAAGTGCAGTAAAGGAGAGAAAAAAAAAAGCTTTTTGTTTATAATTAATTTCAAAAATTATCGAGATCATGTTATATCGAGAAGATTTTTTGCTTTTAAGGCCACATGAAATTCTCATTCTAATTTTAATGAGCTACAAGCCATGCTGACCAAAACAATAAAGGCTAGGCCAAAAATTATGAGATAAAAATATAGGATATAAAATTTAAAATATGAGAACAAAAGTTTAAAAAATAAAGTTAAAAACAGCAAAAAATATCAAAACAAGATTTTAACTAATAAGAAAAAAACCCTAAAGACTAAGTTCATTAAAATAATAAACAATAATAAAAGATTCATATAATACAAGTAATCAAATAAGCTTAATAAATATAACAGAAAAAACAGATTAAAATGAGAGAAATAAAAAAAATATCTACATAATTAAAAATGCATCACAGGAATCATAGGGCCGTGTGTTTTAATGAATATTACAGGGTTGGTAATTCATTCATACTCAAAACTACATTTTCTAATATTTAAAATATCTGGATTTCTGAATTTTCATGTGTTTTAAGTCTATGAGTATAAAATATGACCTTTTTGAATGAAATTATTAACACAAATTATTGTTTTTTTTTTTTAATTCAAAATTTCTCAGATGCACTGTATATATGTCATTATGTATTTTTACATCATATTATTTTTTTTATTTATTTTTATTTGTTTTATTTATTATTTGTATTTCATTTGCTTATTTATAATAATGTTATGTATTTTATTTCTAATGTATTTCATTGATTTATTTTTATTTACTGATTAATTGCATTCATTATTATTATTATTATTATTATTATTATCATTATTTGAGATTACATTAGTGTTGTTTGTAGCTTCTATTATTGGAATAGCTACATTCGCCTCTTAGCTCCAGTGCAAAACTAAAGAAATAAACACTGGACTACAAACCTGACCAGTCTGATCAGTTATGCTTGGTGTAATAATTGTGGTTCACTAACGTTTTCAGTGAAATATGATCTGATAACTTTTTCTTGCTAACTGTTGCTGTGTTTTCTGACTTATTTGGCTGACAATCTGGGTTTACTGTCACTTATATAATATTATATAACTGCCCATGGTCTCGTCGACAGGTCACTGTTCTGTGGTCCTTTAGGCAACATCAGGCCTACTGCTGTTCATTAGAAAGCAGTGGGAGCATTAAGATGTGTTTTAATGTGTATTTTATTCGTTCTGATGTTTCAGTTCATCATTTCTAAAGCAGTTTACTTTATTTTACAGAAACAAATGTATGAAAGTTGCAGAAGAATAACTGCCCCCGAATTCGGAAACATGCAGGCATAAAGAACAGAACACTGCTCGAATTCTTCCTTACTCGTTCACTCCTCTTCCGCTTTAGTTCCCAGGGAAACCCCCTCAGCTGCACCCGTAGTGCTGTGACCCCACCTTCGGCAGACGTTGAGAACATACCCCAGAAGTGCGCTCAGATGCTGGACAGGCAGGAGGCGTGTGCTGAGGTTGTGATGGGTGGGAGAAGTGCTGTTTTAAGTGGGGCCAATGCCAAAAGCCCCTCCCCTAACCCTGACCCCAACCCACAGCGCCCGTTTTGGCTGGAAGATGACGATCTCCCCCCAACGTGAGGAACCCCCTTAGAAATACACACGCACTCACCCACCCACACACACACACACACACACGCATTCCTACCTTTATAGGGACTCTTAATAGGGAACCTTAAGAACTCTAGGCCAATTGTTTGGGATGTTCCCCTTGTTTGATGTACTTTTATTTAAAAACATTTGAAATGTATTTATAGGAGACACGGAGTCACACATACCAGGTATTGTTATTTTCAGGAGATCCTAGGCTACTGAAATTTGTCTTTAATTGAATTTGAGAGGTAAAATGATTAGATTGACAAGTATATTTATAATAATAAGCTTTTCAAAGTACTTTACGGTGGTCCAACCAAAATAAAAAGCAACATGAATATCCTTTTATTATTCTTATGATTTATGTTGGTATCAGTATGATCCCGTCTCAGGACTTTTATTTTGACATTTGAAATTGTGATCTAAGAGAGCGAACAGCCCCTTCCTTCTCGTGTTTCTCTATAACCCAGTATTTAGGTCAGTGATATCAGCCCCGCCCCTCTCTGTGGTCAGTCAGAGTCTGTGTGCGGGTTGAGTATGTACACGTGGACAGAGCAGTAAACATGCACTGGAAGCTGCTTCGACGTTTAAACTGGGAAACGAGTGGATTTTAGAGGTTTTCTGAGCTGGATCACATGTTTATAGTTCATCACACAATGTGTATATAGGGTAAGTCTTATAGTTTGTCATATCAGCGTCAGTCTTACAGTCTTAGTGGTTTCTATGATGGAGAGATCTCCAGGTCCTGCTGCAAAGCAGCCCCAAACCGTGACACTTCCACCACCATGCTTCACGGTTGGTATGAAGTTTTTGTGCTCAAATCCTGTGTTTGGTTTGAGCTAAACATGTGATCCCACTCATTTCAACAACCAAGAGCAAACCAAAGTCATGTCTGAGGTTTAAATAAGACTCCTAAGAGTCCTCTCTAGTGATGGTCTAATCATTTGCAGCTGATCTGCTGCGTCTGATGTAACTTTCTAAACTTTCTTTGAACTTTTATTAAAATAATTTCTTCATTTTAATTTAGTGATATCGCCTCCACCCCTCAATACAATTAAAATATAGACAAAATGCTCACATGCTTAAATATGTTTAAGAAGAAGGTTTTCATGGGATGTTCTAAATTTTTCTCATGACAGATTTGGACAGTGGGGTTTGCACGGGGAACCCAACTGGCACCTTACAATACCATTTTTATTTTCAGCAAGAATTTACATTTTCATGTTTCCTTTCTGTTAGAACTGCTCTGCTTTATCTCACCATGTGTTGGTTTTGTTCTTCATACCCAAAGCTCACCATTGTTTTCCCATTTTTTTTATCCATTTCTAATGTTCTAGATTCAGTCAGAAGGCCGCTAATGTTTCTGATGAATCAGAGTAAGTCTGACCTTCCTCCCTCCGTTCTCCATGTTCCTCTTTCCAGCTTTCGCTGCAGGATTGAGCTTCTGCATGAACGTTTGTTCTTTAATTCAAGGCTTTGATTTGCATGAAGATGTGCTGGTTCAGCCTCTCACACACACCTGTTTTTTTTTATATACACAACAGAGAAGGGTTCTACTATTGTTTCAATGTCCAACTTGTTCCAATGGAAGAAGCCTGTTTGGTGCAGTATAGAACCCTTGTACAGAAGGTTGTATTGAGAACCTTCTGTTGCACAGTCTCCGTCATTCTGAAGAATCCGTTCACAGTGCAAAGAACCCTTTGTTCGTGCATGAGGTTCTTGGAGAGTCCATGGCTCCGTTTAGAACCATTTTCTTTGCTGAGGAACCCTTGAAGACCAGAAACCAGTCTCAACTGTTCCAGAAACTGAAATTCCAGCTTAGGATCATCTTATCATTTAGAAAGTTCAGTCAAATAATACTCTTTGTGTTATTTGGTGATGGGTCTATGATCGAATTGGATGATATTTTTTGGGAATGGTTATTTAAATTTTTTTATTTATGTGCGTAATAAACAATAACAAACCTGGTGACACTTTATTTTGATAGTCCACTATAGACTCATGAACTAACTTCAGTTAAATATCTACGGAATAAACACTTGTCATCATAAACATAGTGGCACCCAGAAGGAATCAACTGATAGTGAGACATGCAAAGGATTCAGGTTTGAAGGACGCGCCTTATCACTGTACCTGACCGACTATATAAGGTCATCCCATTAATTATGCTTTCCATTCTGCATCCCTTGTAAGTGAATTATGTCTCCGAGAAGAGCTGAAAGCAATTCCAGCAGAAGAGTTTGAGTTGGGTTGCATCATAAGGCTTCAAAAAGTCCTATCAGCAGACTGGGCGCCATACCTGTAATCCAGATATTACCATAACACGCTGTTGGTGTTGCTGCCCTTACCACGTCAGCATCGCCAAAGACTACAATGGTGTCATTCCAGACTGTCACGGAGTTACTCAGAATGCAAGTGTCATCTTCACTGATGTTTTTGTTTTGGTACAATCTATGTAAGCTATTCCAACAGTCTCATCTCCAGATTTATCCCTGAATGAAAATGTGTGGGATGCTATTGGACGCTCTATCAACACTCCACCCCTACCACACCATCTGCAGAACTGAGGGAGAACATTCAAGCTGCATGAGATGGCTCATCACAGGACACCATTAGGAACCTCTGTAACTCCATGCAAAGTTAGAGACATGACTGATGTCTGTATGTGTAGATCAATAAATATTTATCATATCAGTCTACATTTATAATCATTTACAATCCCCTTCTGGGTGCAACTATTTTTTGACGATGAGTGTAACTATGTTACATTGACTGTATCTTAAACCTAACCCTAACTAATCTTAAACCGCAGCCGAATCCTGATTCTAAAGTGGTCAGAAATCATCTATATTTCGTTGATATTTTCTTAATCATTTAAAAAGGCTAAAATGTCCTGATAAGCTGTAAAGAATTAGAGTCGGCGGTTAGAATACATAAATCAGTGATGTGCTAGTTTAGATGGTCTTGTTGACTATTTAGGGAAACTGGACTCGTTCAGATTCCCAATCATTGGCCGGTCCAAATATCATCCACTTGTTCGATTCCTGTTTCTCCCTTCGGTAAACAATTGGAGAAAATTCCAAGGAATTCACAAGGAATTTCCAGTTTACTTAAATCGGTTGGCTTAGGAAATTAGGGGAACTAGGCATTAATGTAAGTGTCCCAAATTGGGGACTTGCTTGGACCGGCCGATCATGGGTGGTCTTATGCTACAGAACTAAAGTCACATGCAAGAGTTTTGGCTCCCTCATTCACGGCTCATGTGTTTGTTGATTTTCTGTTTAAGTGAAAGTAAGTAAACAAATCTGTACAAACAAAAACCCTAAAATATTGGCTGGGATGTGATCTGACCAGGGGTACCCAAACTTTTGCATCTACATGTGTGTTACTCCATTGCTAATATACATTTCTTTTCATTAGTTTAATGCCATACTTTGAGCGTCGCTCTGGATCTATTATTTCTCCTGCGCTTTTCTCTGGAACGTTTCTCAGGTGACGCTGTTTTCGGCCTTGAGCTTCACCTCGTTTTCCGTTTTTTCTCAGGTTCCTAACTCTGCTGCTCGGTTTTGCTTAATGTTTATAGGAGCGTCAGTTTGATTGACATGCGTGATGAGGAGGAGGTGGACGCCCTGTCACCACACGGCCAATCGCGACACGAGAGGCTCCACAACCAATACAACAAGCTGAGAGAGGAGGAGGACCAGTGGCAGGATGTGAGTGAAACAGACACATTGCAGTACTCTCACAACAATATAGTACACTCACAACACTGCAGTACACTCACAACAATATAGTACACTCACAACACTGCAGTACACGCACAACAATATAGTACACTCACAACACTGCAGTACTTTCACAACAATATAGTACACTCACAACACTGCAGTACTTTCACAACACTATAGTACACTCACAGCACTGTAGTACACTCACAACACTGCAGTGCACTCACAACAATATAGTACACTCACAACACTGCAGTGCACTCACAGCACTGCAGTACACTCACAACACTATAGTACACTCAAAACACTGCAGTACACTCACAACATTCAAATGCGCTCACAATACTGTAGTACACTCACAACACTGCAGTACACTCACAGCACTGTAGTACACTCACAACCCTGGAGTGCACTCACAAAATTCAAGTATTCTGACAATAGTTTAGTGTTTGTCCCATTGATGTAGACACAGTAAACACTAGCACTGCCTGTCTCTCTGAAGGTCTGACTGTCTGTGTGTGTGTGTCTGTGTGTGTCCGTAGGACCTGGCCCGGTGGAAGAATCGGAGGCGGAGTGCCTCTCAGGATCTGATCAAGAAGGAGGAGGAGAGGAAGATGATGGAGAAACTGATGCTGGCCGAGGGAGGAGGCCATCGCAGGAAGAGCATCAAAACTTACAAAGAGATCGTGGAGGAGAAGTGAGGAGATACCTTTAAATCACGCCTCTCTGTCCTCTTCTGTCTTTCGTGGTCTTGTCTTACCAAGTCAAAAGCCCCCTCAGACTCCTCCCCTGTCCCCTCCCTGTCTTAAGGCCTTAGCGTCAGTGTGTCCACTGTTTATCTCATTATGCTCATTGAAAGCCAGTATTTTTAGTAAACCTTCACAACACCGTCTAAAGAATCTGTATTATTGTAATATTATTGTGATCCAGATTCTGTTACTGAATACTTTATTAATAATAATAATAATAATAATAATAATAATAATAATAATAATAATAATAATAATAATAATAATAATAATAATGATTAATTAATGTTTTAGTAGTGGGTGGCCATGGTGGCACCATATGAAGTGCATGTGTCACACAATTTCCAGGTGCCTGGGTGTCTAGTGGGTTCGATCCCCACTCAGGTCACTGTCTCTGAGAAGTCTGGAATGTCCTTCCCGTGTCCAGCACTGGTTCCCTGGCATTTCGGTTTTCTCCCGCATTATTTAGTTATTTATCTCTGATTCCATGTTGAGAATTAAACCGAAACAATCATTTTCATCACCCATTTCTTCCCATTGTAATCAGTCTTTCTCTATCCTGCTCCTAATCTTCCTCTAGGGAGCGTCGTGAGCAAGAGCTTCACGAGCTCTACTGCAAAGCCTCGACGCCGGAGGAGAAGGCATCTGTGCTCCAGCGCTACGCTCTTCGCTTCACTATTAGTGATGCTATACTGGAGAAACTACAGCTCCCAAAACTCCCTCCTGCTTCGACAGCAGTAGCCACCTCCTCTCCCACCCACTCTGGACAACAGGACACTTATACACTTAGGGAAGAAGCGGAAATCGCATTCGCTCTGCAGCCCACCCGAACACAACCACCCCCTGTACAGCCCCACCAGCAGACCTCTCAAAGTTCAGCACACGTCCAGCCCAAAACCCCAGAGTCATTACCCACATATGTCCCAACAATCCCACTCTCGCCTACCCGGGTACCCCCTGCACCCTCCAAACCTGTGCCACTGCTGACCCCCAAGCCTTACAGTCAGCCCAAACTCAACCAAGCTGCTTATAAACCAGTTAAAGTAAGTAAGAGGAAGCTATTTTGTCTCCACTTTTTTAAGAGGGTCTGTAGTAGTTACTCATTGACTACTCGTGTGCACTGATGTGTTTGTGTGGTGTGTGTGTGTGTGTGTTATGCCACAGACTGACGGATTGGTGCGCTTGAATGGGGAATGTGGCGTAGCGGAAACACCAGAAACACCAGCAGTGATGCCAGTAGTACGACCTGTCTCCTTCTCCCCAACACCACCAAAACCAGCCGCCAAAATCCACCAACCAGAGCCGGAAATCCCACCAGCCAGTGACAACGTAGCACAAGAGATCCCTCAGACCTTCTCTGCTGTCTGCAGCCAGATGAAGGATGAGAGGGATGGTCCCTGCAGTCCTCAGGAGAAGAGCGTTGAGGAGGAGACGTCCACACCCCTCAGCAGTTCTGAACTAACAGGTTGGAGTGACCTGGCTTTTCTCATCTACATGTTAGTTAAGGCACTCTCTCCCCACATCACCTCACATGGAGGCCAGCACTGGCATCTGTTAGTCATTGTATCTGTAGCACTTTCGTCTGAGTGCGTTGGCTGCCCAGCAATGATACAAAGTTCAAAAAGAGTCGATGGCTGGCTTCACATGTGTTTGTCTTCACCCTCCTAGTTTCAGAAGCATCCTGTGTGACAGGGGAAGAATCCTTTGGTGCTTGGAAAATTGGGATAAAAAAAATACATATATATATATAAATATCATGGTATTATACTTTGACTATATCGCCCAGCCCTTCACTGAACTGAACTCAGCTTGATGTTGTTTTGCAGCAGAAAAGCAGACGGTCTGTGATTCGACTGTGAAGCGCAACTGTGTTATAACGACCACCATCGTGACTGAGCTCACACAGACACATTCAGTTCCTACAGCAGACCTGTCCAGCACTGACCAGGTAAGTCCAGAATTGTAATGTTAAACATGCTATCTGATCACATTTTAACATGCAGTCATACATAACAGAGAGTCAAAGTCAGAAGCCACCCTTCTTGCCACTTGCTGGTCCTGAAATGCCCATCGCTGATACCAAATCAATGCAATGTGGAATGTTAGGGAATACTTTTAATGTGTCAGGAAGAACATCTGGAGCTTCAGGTGACCTCTGCTGCACATGTCTTCCAATGTTGCATCATTGGCAATGAAAGAATGCATTAGTACGGATGTACGGATGTTCATGACGTAAAACTATGCTTCCTCACTAGGTGAGCAGTTCAGACGTCTCAGCCCAGAAGCCTTCTGATGAGCTTTCCTCTGCTGACTCTAGACAAGCTGATGTGACGTCCTATTCGCTCTCTCTGACAGGTAATAAACCAGTGCTACCCATGGTCCTTTGCTTTGCAGGAATGTGCACGCAGTTGAAGAAGGAATTGTTGGAATGGGCCGATGCTTCCCATGTGGGAATGTAATGATATGTGTAAGTAATTATAATATTAGAGTGAAAGGATAAGATTATTGGGGAAAACTACAACTGAACAGAGGCTCTAGTTCCCTGTTGGGCCTGTAGCCTGGATACAGGATGAGATACGGTTGGACATGAAGGCAAACAGGTTCCGTATGGGATTCTACAGCACATTTGTCCACAGTTGTTGCAGCTGTAGCTGGCGTCTCAGCTTGTCCCATAAATTCTCGATTGGCCATAAATTTGGAGTAGACATTTCTTGGAAACCCTTCCTATATGTGGGTGAGCATTATCCTGCTCAGGTATGGAAGTCCTGCAATGAGAGGCATCATGTCCTGCTAGTGATCCTCGTGTCACTACTGAAAGGACAAGGAGAAATGATTTTGAGTTTTCCATGCACCCAATTAAACGAATTAGCTAATTAAAGGAGTTGCAGAACTCATGAATTCACAGAAGTGTGGAGGGTAGAGGTGCCTCCAAGACCAGGGTTGAAAAATGCTGGTCTAGAACATCAAATTTTCTAAACTTGTTCACTATCTAGAACACTCTCAAAATCAGTCCTGGAGTTAAGACTGCCCTGCACACTTTCCTGAATTCCCTGCTTCAACACACCACCTGCAATCCTGAAGAGCTCGGTAATGAGCTGATTAGTTGAATCAGCTTTGTTGGGAGCAGGGAAATATTCAGGGTAGGGGTGCCTCTGGGACCAGGGTTGAGAAACACTGACTCAAGCTAAAACTCGGCCATGCCACTCTTTTGTCCTCCACCCAGCACACTTTATTCATCCAATCAGCTCATTACCAGGAGGAGTAGCAGGGCATGTGTTGAAGCAGGAAATCCAGTAAAATAAGGCAGGGGTGCCTCCAGGAACTCTGAGGTCCCCACTTTGCTGTTCTAGTGCAGTTCAGGGGTGACGTTTCCAACTTCATCAGACTGAGTGACAGTATCTGATTATTTTCAGCTCCCAACTACAATCGCTACAGTTACTCTGGATTTTCTTTAAATTCCTAGTTTTATTTATTATTTGCTGGTTTATTATTTTTTTTCTTTTTCCCTGTGTGTCTCTTCTCTCTGGCTTTGGTGTGTGTGTGTGTGTATTTATGTGTATGTCAGACCCCTCACACACCTCCAGTAGCTCTAGGTTACGCTGGGAGTTCTTCGCTCCGACAGGTAAAGGTGACCAGTTGCACAGGGTTGGCTTATCCCGGCTGTGCTTCAGGGGTCAGGGTGGTTTATGAGGTCAGGCTCATCCACCCACCCCTCTCTCGCTTCTCGTCTTCCACCGTGGGTCCAGTCCTTGTTGACCTGTCCATTCTGAGACGCTGCACAGACCTGCTGAGGGCGCAATGCGAGAGTGAAAAATTGATTTGTTGCTAAGGGGCCCATATCTTACAATGTTTGCCTTATAGACCTACATCGCCTTCTTAAACCTAATTGAGTCTGGGTATGGAAGTAGTGTAGAACCACTGGATGGCAACAAATTTTTTCGGTGCCTTACCAACAATAAACGTGCCTTGTTTTGGTTTTCATCATGGTGGCAGGGTGAATTAGGCCTCTGAACCCTGCCTGAACACAAATGAGTGGGGAGATTTTCAGCGTAATGGCCTGTAAGGGGAGGGAAATGAGCCACATCAGACTTTTATTATGGAGAAATGTGTTTTCTATGATATGGTCCCTTTTAAACAACACAGTGCTCCATTCTGCCCTCACCAGGCTTCCATAGTCAGAGCTGTGGGGGGAAATAGTGTAAGTCATATATGCTGACCGCTGATTTCAGGGTGAATGTTTATTGTTGTGTTCTTGAATGGTGCTTTAGGTTTTGAACAAGTTCATAGTGCTCAACATGCTCAGCTTCAGTGCGCCATGTTCTTTCGCTCATTGTCATGTCCTGTTTTTCCGTTTTTATCCTCGTTTATGTCTTATTTAGCCGTATTGTCTAAGACAGTCATGTATAATCTTCTGGACATTTGTTCTTTACTACATTGAGAGATGGCGGTAATATCACTAAACACACTGAAGTCTTTTAAAAGCATTTGCAAAATGAAATAGAAATGCAGTATTTCGAACTTCCGACATTAGTTTGGTTTGCACTTGATTGTTGAAGTGAGTAGTATCGTCATGGCCAGATCCAAAGAGCTCTCCAAGGCCTTCAGAAAAAAGGTTGTAGATGCGAATAAATATGGGAAAGGATTTAGAAAGATCTCAAAACATTTAGGAATCAGCCGTCCCGTTGTCCAGAAAGTAATTTACGAGTGGCAAGGTGTTAGTCTTGTAGTTTGTTATGATATGTGTATCATGCCTGTAGGTTACTCAGATCCTGAGTAATGAAGCCTAGAAAATGGAACGTAATCCGCAAACTGCAGATCTCGGCTTTTAAGAGTTAACACTCAGCTTTCTCCTCTCTTTCTTCTCTTCCCCAGAGGGCCTGGACTTTACCAGCGAATGTGTAAGTACCTGTAGGACCCGTCACCCTTCCTCCCATCTCTTCCTCCACCTTTTTCCTTTTCTGTCTTTGTGTGTTTATTCTGCTCCGAGTAGAACTACTGCAGCTGCCCTTATACTTCCCGATCCCCTTCTCTTTCCTGTTTTCCTGTTTTCTGTGTGTGTGTGTGTGTCCTTGTGTGTGTGTCCTTGTGTATGTCAGATCGAAACCCCAATTTTAAACCTTGCGAAGCGTGTTGATCACTGGACATGGGATCCTAACGAGGAGCGTAAACGGCAGGAGAGGTGGCAGCAAGAGCAGGAGCGCCTCCTACAGGTACACGCTGGCCAATGCGGGTGTGGCGCATGACCTTCCACAGCTTCAGTGATCGTCCCCGAATGTGCAGCACGTCCACGCACTGTAAGAAGAAGCACCGTAGTGGCTGCGAAAGCCAGGAGAGAGGAATATATATGACCAAAGCTAAAATCCGTTATGTGATTATTGAAGTGGTGTAACCAGCGTACTCCCATTTCTTCGATCACAGTCAGGGTGAAGGGTATATCTGCAGCTCCAATGTACAGAGTGCCCTCATACAGACACACATAAGACACATACACTCATTCAGTAGCCAGTTCACCTGGTATCCATGTTTTTGGGATGTGGGAGGAGACCATATTCCACAGAGGAAACGCAGACATGGGGAGAACATAGAAACTCCACCCAGATATTACAGATAAGGATTGTTCAAAATTACCGTATTTTCCAGACTATAAGGTGCTACTTTTTTTCCATGCTTTAAACCATGTGGCTTATAATGAGGTGCAGCTTTTTCTTCTTATATATGTTATTTTCCAGGTTTTTTTTTTTTTTTTACTTTGCAGTGGCGGCTTATAGTCCAAAAAATACGGTACTTTGTTTATTAAATGACACTAGAGGAACCTCATCCGTCCATTTTTAAGCAAGTATGGGTTCAAAACTCCAGTAAAATAGACCAAAACCCAGACTAGCAGGAAACTGTGGCTCATGGGATAAGAGTGAGGGGCTGAGGGTTCTGTACTGCAGGGTTGCAGTTGGATAGTACTGGATCAGGGCATGAGCAGCACCACCACCACCACTAGGGACTCCTCACTGCCCCATTCACCTTCTTCTGTAAGATTATTGGCTGGTTGTGAAGTAGAAATCTGATTATTGCCTGACTCATGTAAACCAAGAGTTTCCCCATTATCTGATTACTCGTGTGCACGTGTAGATCGGATTACTGACAGATTCCGATGTTCTGCAGTTATCGGATTATCGAGAGTAGTTAAACCCACTCAGCAGAGCTGTCCAGGCAGTGGGAACAAAATCCCGGGATGGATTTTTTACTTTCTGGACTTGAATGTCCGTCTAATACTAGGTCAGCACTTACCTTAGCTTGCAGTCCAGAGGTTCACCTGGCTGTTTTGAGAACCTGTAAGCAGCAATCGTCTTCTGTAGAAATCTTCATCATCATCCTTTCCACAATCCCTTCATCTTATTTATGTTTTCTTTTTCTGTTCTTTCTCCTTTAGTTTCTTCATGTTGATTCTTAATCTCCATGTTGATCTCTGCCCCCCCCCATCTCTCTCTTGGTCTTCGTCTGTAGGAGAAGTATCAGCAGGAGCAGGAACGTCTGAAGAAGGAGTGGGAAAAAGCTCAGAAGGAAGTGGAGGAAGAGGAGAGGAAACACAATGAGGAGGTGGGAGACAACTTCCGCACTTCATAGTTCCATCAGTCCGCCCAACTGCACAACTGACCTGCAATCAATTCCTAACAGGAGCGACGTATCCTGGAGGAAACGGCGACACCGCTGACCCCAAGCCTTTCGGCTCAGTCCCAACCCGCTGTGACAGAATGTCTATCCCTTTCCACATCTCCTCACGACACTGTTGTCCTCTCACTGGCAGACTGGGATAGGAAACAGGAACTGCTGGAGAAAGAGCAGAAGAATGGGCTGGAACACAGGTAATTGTGTATAACACCGTGAAACACACCCGCACTCCACTATGTAACACACTGCTGCTTTACTGGTGTGTACAGTTAGTGACCACAGCCCATCTACTGATGCACAGGTTTGTTAGCCATGCTCTGACAGTGACTAAGACAATCGAGCAACATGGCTGTGCCTGTGTCAGTGTCCATCCAAATAACATCTGGTCAATGGGAGCCCTGTGGTCAGACCATTGATGAATGGGATCAGCTATTAAACTGTGCATCAACACTATTTTCTGGACCTGGATGTTCCATCTCTAATCAGAACAGATGGGCTGGACTCTGTAACTGTACCCAGAGTGGCACTCCAATGAGTGTTCAGAGAAAGAGAATGACCACTAACCTTCTTCAAATGTTAATGTATTCTTAAACAGCTCCGATCAGACAGAAGCAGTCACCCCTCCACAGCAGAACGGCCAGGGGGCAGAGCACCAGGAGATCCAGTCAGCTACACCGCAACTACAATTCATACAGGGTAACACGCCCGGTCCATTTCTGAGATATTGAATCACATTTTTTGCGAAGGTGCTATTTGTGAATCATTTGACTGTATTTATGTATGTAAGTTAGCCTCTTTTCACCTTGCTCCTCACTGGTCAGGACTCCGCAGGACCACCACAGATCAGGAATTATGTGGCATGGTGGTGGGGTGTTAGTGCTGGTTGTGGTGGTGAGAGAAAATCAGACGCAGCAGTGCTGCTGGAGTTTTTAAACCCTTCAGGGTCACTGCTGGACTGAGAACAGTCCACCATTCAGAAATATCCAGCTTACAGCGTCCTGTGAGCACTGATGAAGGACTAGAGGATGACCAACACAAACTGTGCAGAAACAGATGAGCTTCTGTCTCTGGCTTTACATCTATAAGGTGGCGACACTAGAAAGGAGTGTCTAACAGAGTGGACAGTGAGTGGACACAGTGATTAAACCCTCCAGCAGCACCGCTGTGCATGATCCACTCGTACCAGCGCAACACAAACTAACACACCTCCACCGTGTCAGTGTCCACTGCAGTGCTGAGAATGACCCACCACCCACGTAAGACTTGCTTTTGGTGGTCTTGTGGGGTCCTGACCATTGAAGATCAGGTGTTATCTTCTGAGTGATGTAGAACACAGTGTTGGCTAGTGCACGGAGTGTGAACCTATATAGTGCACAAATAGTGCTTCAGACTGCAGTACCAGCGAGGGTCCGAGGGGTCTCATTGATGTGTTGACGGCCCTAAAGCTGTTTCCTCTGAACGTGGTATGCACTGTGCTCACGTCTGCACAAGCTGCTGTCAACACTACTTGCTGTCTGTGCAGCACTTGCCAGCTGGATGCGAATGGGACGCTCCTATTGGCTGCACAGAGACTCGGACAATGCATGTTGCACAAAAGTTAACAGTCTCAGTTTGACATGTCTGCACTGCACATTCCAAAGAGAATAATGTGAACTGATCTCTGAAAAAACTGACTGATTGAACATGGTGTGTGTTTGCACAGATGGGACTTGGAGCTCCAAATCTGAGAGCAGATCAGAGTGGAAAAAAACTGCCTCACTGGACCGCAATCAGAGCCCTTCACAGACACAGCCTCCTAGGATGAGGAGGTGTGTGTGTGTGTGTGTGTGTGTGTGTGTGTGTGTGTGTGTGTGTGTGTGGGGGGGGTTGTACCCATTCTCAGTACCAGTATCGCTGCTTGGCTTCAGTGTTTGTGGCCAGAATGCTGATTTTATTGATGTTTTCATTTTATCATCCCTTTGGAGCTTTAAGGTTCTGTCTGGATTTGGTGCAGTTTTGAGATATTGAGCCTTAACGTGACACATACATGACTGTTAATGACGTATGTGAAGGTAAAGTGAAAGTCCAAAATGCTACAACTTAAAAAGCACCACTCCATTATGTTAAAATCTACAGAATAAAAGTAGGAAAATAACTCAATTTTGTGTCAGATAGAACCTTATAGCTGCAAGGAGATGTTCTGGTTGCTTTCTTTCTTTTTTTTGCAAATCATTCGTGTGTTTTTTTACATTCATGAAAAGTGTTTATTAAAAAGAAAATTTTTCGGTGAAAAATTTAATTTACGCAATCTTCCAATAACCTCAGATATAGTCAATCAGCCAAGAGGTCCAAATGTTGCATCTTCACATTATCACTGGTTCTAGAAGGGTAATGTTACTAGTAATGCATCTTAAAATATAAACATGGCCTGGTGGTTAGGAAACCAGCCCTGTGTAGAGGTTCCTAATGGTGTCCTGTGATGATCCATCCCACACAGCTTGAATGTTCTCACTCAGTTCTGCAGATGGTGTGGTAGGGGTGGAGTGTTGATAAGAGCGTCCAATAGCATCCCACACATTTTCAATCAGGGACAGGTCTGGAGATGAGAACGACCACAGCATAGTATCTGTGTGGGCATGCTCTTGAGATGGCGTAATGTTGGGCTGTCAAAATGTCTAATGAATGACCTCACACTATGACACCAGACCTTCTGGACGTGTGACGCGTGGCAACAAACCTTTGATCTTGGTGTTGAGGTGCACTAGTAGAGTTTGTGTTTGCTGGGATTGCGTAAATTCGATTTTTTTGCCAACCCATTAGTTTAAGTTTCATTTTCAGTACAAATAAAAGGGAAAGAAACATAAGCAGCAAATAAGCCAAGACATCCACTCTGCTTGCTTTCTCATGTTTGTCGTTGTGTGTCTGTGCGTGTGCTCGGTCAGGACTGGTTCGTATGAAAACATTTTAGGGACACACCCATCTAATTCACCTTCATCATCACAAGACACTCCGCCCCCATCCCCGAGCAGGTAGGACCTCTCTCAGTGACGACTTCCACTTTACACTCATACTGAGACACAATGTTTAAGGGTTGTACGATATATCAGCAACAACAATATGATATTCTGATCAATGTATAACGGGCTAAATGTCAGTTTCATTGACCATAACATTGTGACAACCTCTTGGCTTGTACCCGCATTGTCCATTCTTTCATCTCCTCTGACCATACAGGAGCACTTTGTACACTACAAAGAACTACAGTAATTACAGACTGTAGTTCATCTGTTTCTCTGCATACGTTATCCTCCTTTTACCCTGTTCTTCAATGATCGGGACCCCACAGGACCGCCACAGAGCAGGTATTGTTTGAGTGGTGGGTCATTCTCAGCACTGCAAGCAAGGAGGTGGTCATAATGTAATGGTTGAATAGTTTGAAGGTCTGCACCAAACAAGGTATGTGGGAAGTTCCACCTGTAGAGTTTTGGTCTTATGCCCACCACACCACATATATGTATTATGGTGTGTCTGTTATCTGTGTTGGTATGAGCCAGTTGGTGGCTATAGCTGTTCTATACTGGTGCACCCCATCTTTGCATGCTGTTAAAGATATATGGTGCAGCCCTTGTTATGCTGTTCACTCGTGAAAAAACGTGAGTCCTGATTGGTGAAACTGTGGCTTAATGCATGAGAGGCATCTCTATCGGCATCTGATTTTCAGATCTTCAGTCACAATCATGAGATGCGGGTCTTTACAGACCTGTACTCACAACTGCAGCTGAAGTACTAAAATGGGAAGAAGGTGTGTGATTCAAAGCTATTCAATAGATAGATAAAGAGATAAAGGTTACCAGGAACAATAAATGATTAACGTTTAGACTGATATGGGCAATATTTGTTATTGAAGTGACAGTCCATACAGCCTGTATATTGAAATTAAGCTGCAGACTTCAACTATGCCACCACTTATTCAGCCTACCACAGTTTAGCCCCGCCCACTCGTATTGCAGTAGGATATAGGTTATATCATGAACCATGTTAGACCAAACTCTGGACCTGGTGCAGCCCTGCATATTACCAGCTCCCACCCAATCTAATCTCATTATTATGCCTTTTCAGAGTTGGGAGGGGGTTCTTAATGCAGGGAATCCACTCAAATGTGCAGAGTGGAGGGGCACCAGGTTTGGGAAATGCTATGTTGTTGTTGAGCCCCTGATCAATTGGTCAGAAGTGACTTTTCTGCAGGTTTAATTAATAGGCAGTGATGTGTGGTTTGGTGCCCTCTGCAGGTCAGTGAGTGGTAAGAAGCTTTGTTCCAGCTGTGCACATCCACTGGGGAAAGGAGCTGCAATGATTATTGAGACTTTGGGGCTCTATTTCCACATCCAGTGCTTTAAGGTAAGTGTGTGTGTGTGTGTGTGTGTGTGTGTGTGTGTGTGTGTGTGTGTGTGTGTGTAATAATATTCGCATGGCTAACTAAAGCTGACCCTACATCAGAGCAGTGTTGCTGCGAGTGTGAAGGGTCTGAAGGGTCTCTCTGTGTGTTCCAGTGTGGTGTGTGTAAAGGGCTACTCGGTGACACAAGCGCAGGAACTGACGTTCGGATTCGAAACGGTGTGCTCAACTGTCAGGACTGCTATGTCAAATCCCGTGGTAAGTGAACAAGATGACCCACACACACACACACACACTCACACACACACACACATATATTAATGTGTGTGTGTAGAAAGTATGTGCATAAATAGAAATATTATGAAAAAGAAATGCAGTTTTCTTGTGAGACATTTATTACACATGTATTACTACTTTAAATGTAAATGATTAAACTATCATTCAAGATAACTTTGGAGGAGCCTTTCTTATTTAAACCTCGGACATTAGTTTGGTTTGATGAATCCAAAGATGAATTATTTGGGCTCAGTAACAGAAGACACGTTTGGCCAAACACAGCATTTATCTGTGAATCATGGTGGTGGAAGTGTCATGGCTGGGAACTGCTTTGCTGCAGCAGGGTCTGGACAGCTCTCCATCATAGAAATCACTATGGAATCAGAGGGGGCTTGAGGAACATGTAAGTCTGTACAAAACAGGCGGAGCTAAAGGAATTCTGGGTAGTGGAGTGGGAACATCTTTCTTCCATGTGATGTCAGAGATGGTACATGGTTGTAAACATCTAATTGACATTATTCCAGTCAAAGGATGAAATACCTGCTATGAGGGCATAAAGCTAAATGTTCTCCCAAGAAAATTGCATTTCTAGGATTTACATTTTATAAATGATGTTTAAAGAGAACACCTCCGTTCCTCAATCTAGCCCAAATGAAGATCATGTGTCCATATGTTTAAAATTGATAAACAAATGTGTTAATGGTGTTTCATAGGGTTATTTTGGGAACTGACTAACCTATCAAATATTGTTCAATTAATCATTAAGCCTATCTTTACCCTCAGCTGCTGGCCAGCCAACCACCTTGTGACGCCTTTTCCAAGCCAATCGACGCCTCAACCATTCCCATGGAGAAGTCATGAGTACTAATGTTTCACTTCTGGAGTGATATTCATAAAGCACAACAAAGATTCTGATTGTCCCACAATATGAATGGATGGAACTGGAACACTACGGAGCGTCTGTTCATTATATTAATCGGCAAAAACGTCATTCTGACCTGCTTTAGACACATGAGTGTAAATTGTGGTAACGAGTGTTAACCCTAACATCAGCTTAATGTACAAAGTGAGTTTTCCACTTGCCTGGACAGTCTGGATAACTTTTATTAGCAATAAAACACAGACCCGCATTTTTAACCAGACAGGCTCTATTGAGATTATAATGTAACCTCATTATTCAGCAGCTGCACCAGAGAAAGAGTATCGTCTAGTTTCGTAAGCGGTTTTGCACATCGCACCTTCCGGCCAGATATATGATAGAGTCTCGTCGTTTTTTTAGTTTTGGGAAAAGCAATTTTATGACCTTGTTCTGTTCCCAATGGAAGCCAATGGAAGGTCATTTTTTCTAATTGAGATTTTTGAAGCACAGCTTGGTTTAATGAAGTTTGGTATCCCTGTTCAAATTATGCATTTGATGATGGCTTTCTAGGTTAACATCATTTCATAAATCCTCTACAAAGAACATCTGCACATTTTTATGTTTACGCATTTTATCCATCCATGCAGTGAATAGTAAATTCACTAGGGGGCAGTGAGCATACATGCCCGGAGTGGTGGGCAACCCTATCCATGGCGTGCCGGGAGCAGTTGGGGAGTTTAGTGCCTTGCTCAAGGGCACTTCAGTCCTGTCCTGCCAGTTCAGGGATCCTGGAAATCTTCCAGTCAGAAGGCCGGTTCCATAACTACCAGGCTATGGCTACCAACCTGGCCTGTGCCAGACCAAGGCCTGTGCAGGGTCAAATGGATCTTGAGGCTAACAATAGTTATCAAGACAGCGAAATCCTCATCAGTGTCATTCTTTACTCTTGCACTACAGCTGCAAGCTGGTTGAGTTGGTTGACCAGCATGAACAATTTGACCCAGCTAGTCAACTGGTGTCAGACAAATTAGTGCTGGTCAACCATCTTGGTCAGGTTGGTCAAAATGGTAGTCAAATAAAAAAGTATGCATGTTAGGAGCTGCGGTATGTTTTCACCTGGATGATCAAGTCTTTAACCAGCTTAGACCATCTGAAACCAGCTACCAGCCAAAGCTGGTCTTGAGCTTGAGTTTATAACAATGTGATCTGCCTGCATTAATCACACTCTAAAACCCATACGGCTGAATGGTATGCATGCATAAAGAGGGGAATCAGGCCAGGCCATGGTTCGGTTCAGCCGGACCAAGCACACCTCTTAAGGTGCTCTGTTACACTCTTAAATGTGCAGCGTTTGGCTCCAAGTGACCTAATGCGCTGATACTGAGATTTGAGCATCGAAGGTTCAAATCTTGGGTCATGCTGCTCTCTAGGTGGCGCTCTCTCCCCAGTGTGATGTATTGGAGGAGGCATGTGCTTGTCTTCACTCTCCTAGTGTCGGGAGCATTGTATGTGATAGGATAGAGAGTCCTAATGGGGTTTGGGTAATGGGCACTTCCAAATTGGGAATTGTGCAGTTGACTTGTTCACTTATTTTTTATGTTTGTTTGTTTTTTTAACAGAGGTGTTCAAACCTTTTAAATATGGCTATATAAGTATCTTTTTAAAGTGTAAGTGAAACAAAGATGGTCCTGTTGCTCATTGGCTTGTAGCTTTAGGAATTCATCGATCCCGCTGTTACTCTCGGCCTGCCCAAAAACATCACAAAGCTGTATTTGGTTCGATTTCTGCTGGACGATGAATGGGACACAGCCTTCAACAGGCAACGTTTTCTTTTCTCCTACAGCCTTAACAGTAGGCGCTATATGCTGCATGAGTATGTGACGGAGGGCCGACTTTGAGGAGAGTGACTGGAACGCTATCTCAGAAAAGCAAAAACAAAAAAAAAGCAGAAATCTTGTTTATTAACTCGTGTGGGTTTAAGTTCATTGCTGTGTTTTTGTGTTTTAACCCATGTTAAGTATTTCTCCGTTTTGTATTTCTGTTCTTGCTCATCATCTCGTTTGCTGATTTCTGATCAGATATATTATCCTAGCTTGCAGTTTGAAATGCATGAGATTTGAACTCTCAATTAAGTAGTGTATGAAGACATTTCCATTTTGGTTCTTCTTTACATTGTAAGTTTGATGTTCGCAACCATTCGGCGGAGAAGAACAAACTTGTATGTCTTTGTTTTCTTCAAAAGCAGTTTCTATTCTGTTTCTGATGGCTGTAAATTAAATACATCGCTGTGTTGTGCCTTAAGACTGATTGCACCTCTGGAGGAAGGTTTTGTGGTTCTGTACAGAGGTGGGTGCTTCCTGGTACAGAAAGTCCACCCCAGGAGTTTGTGCCAATTGACTTGCCAAGTGGTTGCTTTGGTATTCTCATTTGTTCAGACAGTAAAGGTATAGCACAACCACCCAGGCAGTCAGAACAAAATGAGCTGGTAAGTGGTTGCTATGGATGACCTGGTTGAGCCGGTATATAGTTGCAATGGATGACCTGGATGAGTTAGTATGTAGTTGCTTTGGTATTCCAGGTAACAGAAATCTGTACCATAGCAACCACCTGAGCCTCATCAGAGCCACCTAGGTAGGCAAAACAACCTGGGGTGGATCACATTTTGGTAACCACTTAACAACATCATTGCAACCACCTAGTAAACCACATAAAAATACCATAGCAACCACCTGAGCCACATCAGAGTCACCCAGTCAGAACAAAATCCTGGGGCGGATTTTTACTTTTCGGACCTGGATTTACCCACCTCTGGTTCTGTATGTTACATTCAAAGCTTTCCTGTTGTGTTTGCTTGTTCTGCGAGTGCAGATGGTAAAGAGTATATATGCAGAAATGACTCTTGTTTCCTACATTGTCCTTAATTCATAAACCTTGTGAGCTGCATAACGAAACTTTTTTGCGACATTTGGCTGTTGTGAATTGGGCTTGGCATGCTCTCAGATTATGTTTTAGTATCCCAAACCTGTTTTAATAACCTGAAGGAAAGAGTCTGTCTTATTTGCTTAGGCTAATCTCTAATTATGATATAAGGATTGTGAAGTGGAACGAGGTAATGTAGCCTGTGCTTTTCTCACTGGGATGAAAATGACCCAGTTGTAAAAGCTCTGTATTTATTATATCATCTTAAGGACGAGAGATAGGACGACCTGGCAACCCTTGAAATGCAGTGGGTTTTATAGCAAGTGTATGTTTATAAATAAACTATTTTAAATGCAATTTTGCGTTTGTGTGTTTACTTGCCAAAACCAAGGGTTCTTTACGTCCTGTTAGTGATCATGATGGACCTCAGCAGGGTGATGTCTGACCCAAAGCTTGTTAAAAAACATCTTTAACTCAGTCATGGTGTGACTTCCTTTTCGTACAAAGTCAGATCACCTTTGGTCTTCAGTGTGCACTTCAGTCATGTCCTGCCAGTTCAGGGAATTGAATGGGCAGCCCATAGGAAGTTGCCATGCTCTGATGTTATGCTGTGTGTATAGGTTTCAAAGCAAACACTGAGATGGCAGTGAACTGTTAAATTAACCCTTACATCATCTGAGTGAAGTGAAGAACTTGTGAAATCACTGGAATCGGTTCCGTTTTGGCAGCATTTTCGAGTTTGCAGCCACTTTACCATAGAATGGAATTTTTCTACACTGTGGGAATTTGCATCTCTGAGTAAGGTACATTTATATTACAGATGAAACCTAGAAAATTATAAATAAAATGATAAAAAATATACAAAAATAAACATATATATATATTATATATTATATATGATATAGTGATGCTATCATTAAAAATAATCACAAATTAAGTTATTAATTTGTTTATGTTTTTTAAATTCTTTTTATGTTATTACATTTTTATTTTATTTGATGTTTATTTGTGTTATTATGATGTGTATTTGTTTGTTGGGGACTAAAGAGCGAGCGGAGCCTCAGGAATCTCGTCATCACTGTGCGCCGCTGTTTTGCTGCTGAGGTGACGTCATTAAACCGCGATGAGAAGAGTGTGCTGAAAGAGTCGCGTGACCGAATCGATTCATAAAGATCCATATTAGTGATAAATTAGTGATTATTGGGAGCAGAGATGAGAGAAACACCGCTGTCAAACTGTGAGAGGATCTTCCTCCTCAAGGCGATAGAAGAGAAGAAGGTGAGAAACTCTGTTTTCTACTGTCTGTCTGACTCTACTGACTGTGTGACTCTACTGTCTGACTGACTCTACTGTCTGACTCTACTGACTGTCTGACTCTACTGACTGTGTGACTCTACTGTCTGACTGACTCTGCTGTCTGTGAGTCTCGAGCATGTGGGTCATGTAACAAGACACACACACACACATATATATATATATATATATATATATATATATATATATATATATATATATATATATATAATGTTTAAATAATGTTTGTTAATTTTTTATAGCGCTTGGATGGAAGACAGACTTATGACTATCGCAATATAAAAATCACATTTGGCACAGATTATGGCTGCTCTACGGTCAATCTTGGCAAAACGAGGTGAGTTATGGCAGTTCCACCCCAGACACTGATGTGCTGGTCATGTGTCATTTTGTGTTGCATTGGTACGAGTGGACACACAGCAGTGTTTAAACACTGTGTCCACTCACTGTCCACTCACTGTCCACTCTATTAGACTCTCCTACCCAGTGTCTCCACTTTGTAGATATAAAGTCAGAGACAGAAGCTCAATTGTTTCTGCACAGTTTGTGTTGGTCATCCTCATCATCAGTGCTCACAGGATACTGCTGGCTGGATATTTCTGATTGGTGGACTGTTGGAGTGCTGCTGTGTGGTCAGAGGAGCTGATAACATGGACAGTGGACTGTTTAATCTTGGTCATTTTATATCCCTGATCTTGTTACGGTTTGTGGAAGTGTTTTAATGCTGTCGGACAGGATGTGACATTAATGTATCTCACTGTATCTTGGTCTCTGAAGGGTATTGGCTCAGGTGTCGTGTGAGCTGGTGCCACCCAAAGATTCACGTCCCACAGAGGGAATCATGTTCTGTAACCTGGAGCTTTCTCCGATGGCATCGCCCAGCTTTCAGCCCAACAGGTTCGTACTTCAACACTATTGAAACTAATAAGCAGTAGTTGCTTCAGTCATATAGAAAAAAACACTGCGTTTTTATTCTTTCTATGCACTAAAACAGTAAAATGTTCTTTAAAGCAGGATTAGTATTTTTTGCTACTGTCCACTGTAGGCAGTCTGAGTTGTTGGTGACGCTGAACAGGCAGCTGGAGAGATGTCTGAGGAACTCCAAATGCATAGACATGGAGTCTCTGTGTGTTGTGTCTGGAGAAAAGGTAACACCCACCTGATTTGTTTCTACATGCACTGTCCATTTCATCAGTTTCTCTGATCATACAGGAGCCCTTTGTAGTTCTATAACTCCAGACTGTAGTTCATCTGTTTCTCTGCAGACTTCATTCTCCTCCTTTCACCCTGATCTTCAATGATCAGGACCCCACAGGACCACCAAAGAGCAGTTAGTATGTGGGTGGTGGATCATTCTCAGCACTGCAGTCACACTGACATGGTGGTGGTGTGTTTGTATGTTTTGGAACAGATACACAGTTTTTTAAACACTGTGTCCACTCACTGTCCACTCTATTAGACACTCCTACCGAGTGTATCCACCTTGTAGATGTAAAGTCAGAGACAGAAGCTCATCCACTCATACCAGCACAACATGCACTAACACACCACCACCATGTCCGTGTCACTGCAGTGCTGAGAATGACCCACCACCCAGGTAAAATACCTCTGCTCTGTGGGGGTCCTCTGGGGGTGACTACGTATCACAGCTTTAACAGGACATTTGAGAGTCACAGTCTATTAACATTGTTTCTGGTTCCCTTGGCAGGTGTGGCAGATCCGGGTGGATGTTCATGTGCTAAATCACGACGGCAACTTGATGGATGCAGCGAGTATCGCAGCCATATCGGCTCTATGTCACTTTAGACGGCCGGACGTGGCTATACAGGGCCAAGACGTCACAATAGTGAGTCTCTATTGTAGAATGGATCTCTTAACCTACCACGGTATTCTTTTGCTTGTTTGCTTTGAGTCTTGGCACAAACAGATTAAGCCTCATCAGGATCAATCACATTGTCTGTATTTGATCAGAGGAGTCAATGAAATAATTAAGTACAGACATACACCAACCAGGGTCCGTATTCACAACCTCTACAGAAATACTGAAGGTCAGGTCATAAACCACACTGAAGTCAGAAGAACAGCCCTGTGATTTCTAACGAACTGTGAAGATGGTCTCAGATGTTCTGCTAAGCTCTAAGCATGTGACTCTGGTAGTTCCATGGAATGAATAGGCTTAACCCCTGGAGCCATAGGCTTATTTTGAAACTGGAGGAGTTGGTTTGACATTGTAAGACTGATGATTACATTTTCGAGCTTGAATGCATGTGACATCAGCAAGGATGGGGCCTTATCGCTGTACCACTATAAGCTCACCTCATTGCTCATGCGTTCCATTCTGACTCGTGCGGTTGTGTTGGTAGCATCCTGTTATGGTGCACCAAACCAGTCATGTGAACATTACCATACACATCTTTCTGGGTGCAAAACTGCAGTATTTTAGGATTTTAAGATAGAAGACGTCTGAGATTTGATTCATTTTAGCAGCTGCTTTGCTCTACTTTGTTCATGTATTAAAGATCTGATGTGCTTTTTTGTGTTTAGTTTAGCCCAGAAGAGAGGGATCCAGTTCCGCTGAGTATTTACCACATGCCTATTTGTGTGAGCTTCGCTTTCTTCCAGCAGGGGTAAGAACATTTTCTGCTGTTCTCATCTGCAGTCAGTCCACATGGAAGTTTCTCACTATTCTCGGACAGAATAATCGGAGTGGAGGCATCTTGTATATGAACCAGTTTGTTTATTATTATGGATTCGGAAACAGCACAGTACACACACTATACGACCAAACTGTCAAACTGTTCTTGCTGAAATAATGAGGAGGTAGCAAATCAAACCACCGACTCACCATTTTAATTATTGTCTTCAAGTTCTCCATAATTCTCTCTCTCTCTCTCTCTCTCTCTCTCTCTCAGCACATATTTGCTGGTGGATCCTTGTGAAAAAGAGGAGCATGTCATGGATGGTCTTTTAGTCATAGCCATGAATAAACACAGGGAGATCTGCTCCGTTCAGTCCAGTGGAGGCATCATGCTGCTGAAAGACCAGGTCAGTGTGTCTGACTGTCGAACTTTCTTCTATACTGGGAACACACTTCGTACCAGAGGTGGGCATTTCAAGTCGGCCCTGTTCCAACTGCATGAGCCACAGCCATGAAGTCTGAAAACAGTGTAAACAGCAGTCGGGATGTTGGGATGTGTAGTTTATCTGTGTTCATATTTCCAGGTTCTGAGATGCAGTAAAATAGCCAGTGTGAAAGTTTCCGAGATCACAGAGCTCATCAACAAAGCCTTGGAAAATGACAAACGAGTCAGGTAAAGTGTGTGTGTGTGTGGAACTGGTTCATGGCTAGTTTTTAAAAATCTTTAGAGGTAAAGCTAATGATCTTAATTGATGGTGTAACTGTGGGTTTTCTCGTTGGTTTGGATTTTGAAATGCATGTTTTTGTTCAGGTCAGCTCTCTGGAATAAACATTTTAAATTCGGAAGCAAACATGGGAACATGCACTTGAAGCTGTGCATGATTTAAACAGAGCTCTGTTTAGAAAAACCTTAAAGTGGTTTCAGTGGGTTTTTTTATGCACCAGATGGATCATCAAACAAGTGATGCTGCTGCCAAGTCACGATTCTGATACCGTCATTCAGGCCACGGTGGAACGGGCAGAGTAGTTGTAGAGGCACTGCCAAAAAAACACGTTTGATGGATAAATAAATAGATAAACTGAGCACACAAACATTATCAACACTGCTTGAGATCACTGGTGCAGGATGAGCATCTTATTTCTCCTGCAGTTCACTGCCATTAACTGACCATTGAACAGTCCGAAAAAAACCTTGTATCTCCATGTGCCGTGTTTGATTTATTTATTTTTTTGTCAGAATTGTTCTTTATATTGTATAGAATTTCATGATGAATGGAACAAATAGAAATGCTCCAAAATAATGTCGTTTTCACACGTTAGTAGTGTGACTGTCAGTCACAGTGAGTCAGTGATGGCTAACATATTTATATAAAGTTACGGGCAATGTTCTTAATTGATGACCCGCTCACGATTATGTTATGACCTCCTGTGGCTACTCTTCCAGAACCCCAAAGAGGACAGAGAAAGGAGGCGGTGCTAAGCCCCTGGTTGCCCCCCCCCCCCCCCGTAAAATTATACTTTTTTTGGAGATGCAAAGTTTTTGCGGGACAGCAACCCTATGCTTGCAGGCTCTTATCCTCTGTCTGATCGCACTGTTGAAAGATCAGTTTCATCAGTTTTATGTTTTGGTGTTAGGAAGGAGGGTGGCAGGTTTGGCTTTGCCGAGTCCATCCCTAAAGAACGAATCACAGCCCTGAAAAGAGATGAGGCTCCTGTGGAGACGACCGGTGTCCAAGAGATGGCTGAAGAAATTGTCAGCAAAGGGGAGGCTCCACCTGAAACGTATCCTTTTGATTCAGCCTTTGTTCTTGGATGTAGGTGGGTTTATATAATGAGAATATAATATGAGTCACAACATGATGACCACTTGTCTGTTATGCTGTGTGCCACTAAATCATTTCGTTAAAGCTGCTCTGTGGTGTTTTACGCCACAGCAGGACGCTGTAAGAAAAATTACATGCCTCTGTTAACTGGTTTCGATGGTGGACCGGTGTTAGCAGGGGTCTGTAGCAAAGGCACCCTATATGCAGCAGGGGGTGCTGTGCTGTATATTGTGACCCATTCCTCCCACACGTGTTATTGACCCTTGACCCTTGATCAGTGCATCCGTCCCCTTAATTGTTGCCACAGGAACAGGACAGGTGGGTGACGGGCTCCACAACACCTGGGGTTTAGACGAGGAAGATGAGGGAGACGAGTGGCAAGGTGTGGCAGGTGGAAAGGAGGAGAAGAGGACAGGTACGTCTTTATTTCTGTCCTTGTTGTACATCGGTCTCAGTGGCTACGTTTACATTTAGGATTTTCCCCAATTTGATTGGATTCATTCCGATTCTCATTCAGACCTGGTGTTTACGGACACACCCTGACATAAATCTGATGAAAATCTGTGTTAACACTGCAAGTAATCTGATTCAAACGTGAATTATGACCATTTATGAACATTCTGGACCAAGCTGATTGGCCAACATGCCCAGCTGTTTGACCAGCAACAAACATTATGATTCTGAAGACCTGACCAGCTCATTGGGTAGTTGACCATCATAGGGAATGTTTAGTCTAGATGACCAGCTTTTCAACCACCTTGACCATTACAGCATCTTAACCAGCTTAAACCATCCTTAAACCAAATATTTTTCTGAACAGCTTATTGCTTGCTTTACAGCCGTCCAATTTTAAGGTCTCAATTTGCAAATGCAATTGCACAGAAATTGTAATCAGAATGACGTCAGTCATCCGATCGAGGCGTATATGAAAGTTTTCTGTTCTGCCTGAGCAATTAGTCGGATTATTAACGGATTATTAGGGTGCATGTAAACGTAACTTGTGTCTTACAGTGTGTCGGTTTTTCAGATAAAATGATGTCAGACAGTGAAGAAGAGGACGTTGTGGTTCTTGACCCAGAGCCCCCGTGTGTAAACTCCCTTGTTTTATTATTCATTTTGGTAGAACATGTCAGGATATCCCTGCAGCACTGTAATATTTGCTTCCATTTGTTTCAAAGGAAATCCAAAGACAAGCGGCCCAAACATTGAGGAAACAGAAGATTATGAACGTTGGACATCAACACACACTTCTTTGTCTTTGTTAAATAAATGTATTTTTAAACTCAACTGAGTTTTCTGGTTTTGTTTTGTGTAAAAATAGCACACGATCAGCATTGTTTGTAGTTGCTGCAGATATCGATTTTGTCTGGGAGTGTGTGGAGGCCCTGTGGTCATGCATTTCACCTCCAGAAGGCCAGATGTCATGCAGTGGCATGCAGGTCTCTAATCGGTCAGTATGAAGCTCTTTAAGGCTGGTTACCTACCTTACCTTACCTACCTTACCTAAAGTTATACCTACTACAGGCACATGTGGATGTCATAATTGTGGCCAAAACAGCAGGACACAAAGCTCTTGCTTCAAAGCTCTTGCCAAGAAGGATATTCTGAGTGAACAGCAAAGCACTTTTGTAAGTCACTCTGGATAAGGGTGTCTGCTAAATGCATAAAAATCCAGAAATTATTTTGTGGCCTGTACGGGGCATCAAACTTTGGCATTGTTAGGACCATGTTCAAACC
The DNA here is from genome assembly GCA_034509495.1 of Acestrorhynchus altus. Classification (NCBI taxonomy): domain Eukaryota; kingdom Metazoa; phylum Chordata; class Actinopteri; order Characiformes; family Acestrorhynchidae; genus Acestrorhynchus; species Acestrorhynchus altus. The sequence continues at coordinate 5,365,517 of CM067525.1, read as the reverse complement.
AACTGAGCTAACCATCAGGGTTACATACTATTACATATAATTATATAATTATTATATACATAATTATTACATTATATTAATAATTCTAACATTAATCTTTATATTTTTATATAAATATTTTTATAGCATAATTTACATTTGTCATTTTATTACATTATATTAATATTTAAAATATAACAATTACAATAGTTTACATTACTAGATTATTATGTGTATAATTATTACATTATATTAATTTTTTTTTATAATTTATACATTTCAATAGTTAACAATTATATTTACATTATTATTACACTATCATTATACATACCCATTACATTATTATAATATTTTTTTTCTAAAAAAATTATATATTTTAGTTTTATAACGAATAATTATCAGGTCGCTTATAGCATCATTACATAACTATAATAATAATGATTAACATTAATAATTAGTGGATAATTATAATTATGGAGTTAAAGTGATGCTGTGCTGTAGTCAGCGTGCGTCCCCGGCGCGTTCACGAGGGCGGGGGGCGCGCGCCCACAGACGTTGCCTAGGCTTCAAGATGGCGGAAGCCCTGACAACTCCAGAAGAGGCGGTAAGAGACCTTCTCGCTCCGTTTTCTGGCTACCTGTCGGCGCCGCGCTGCTCGGACGCGGCTCCTCCACCAGTCCACACCCGTCCGGACTGGGTGACCATTAACGGCCGCGGCCCAGTCCGGCTTTACTGGTCGGCGGCGGGAAGCTTCGACCGTTAGCCGGGAGCTAACGGACTGTCGGCTGCTGTTTGGTGAAATGAGGAGAGTAATAGTGAAAATAGTGACATCGATCAGTCGTGAACGTGGCCTGCGTTGTTTGAGAGCCACGTAACGGCTGATAACGGTCTTTAGTAACGGTCAGGGGCCGAAAGCGCGGCCGTTAGCGGCGGAGCCAGCGGTTAACGAGGTGGCCTGTGAGCTAAAAGGCAGGACTGGAGGCTGGTTAACGTCTAATAAACGTCTGGGGCGGGAGAACTGTTCGGTAGACGGTGTGTGTGGTTTCTGCACACCGTTACTGCCCCTACACACCGCCACCCAGCCCGCACGGCCAGATCAGCCCGGCGGGACCGGGCGACCCGAGAGCCGCACTCTGCGGGCGGCCTCAGCAGCTTCCTGCTCAGGTTCAGAGGAACCTACAGACACTGTGCTCTCACCCTCGTCCCCTCTCTCCCATCCCCTCTCTCACCCCGGCCTCCCCCTGAGAGGATGGGAGTGATCCAGCTACACCCACGCCTCTCCACCCGCATTAAATGTCAAAATTGGAGCGGCAAATCAGCTTCCAGTGCATGTTTACTGCCCGGCCTGCAGACGGAAGGTTAAGATCTTGAACCCCGGCTCAATTTCGGGGGTGTGTTTTTGCAGTTTGTCGTGTTGTCATACGCTGAAGGAAAGCTGAGATTTTTGCGGGATCCCAGGATTCTCATTTTAACGGAATGGCAAATTAAATACATTACTTCTCGGGCATCCCGATGGAAATTGGAATTCGGAGACCTTTTAAGCGTTTAGAAGGGATCCCAATCAGGTTATCTTGCCCTGGTCCAATCAGAGTCTCTTTATGCTGGTATCGGCCGATGCCAAGCTGACGTTTTTATATTAATAAGACAGAACAGCAGTTAAGATGAGATGTGCTACTGATTAACACTTTATTATTTGTTATAAATACTTAATTTTTTGTGTCAGTTAATGAGACTCAACTACTTTTTTCTAAACTCTGGATTACCTACAGGTAGGTGTTCCTCTCGGCTGCTGTGGCTGAGAATAATGTAGGATATTGGCACCTTGAGGACACCTGATCACGCTCTAAACACCTGGGTTAAAACTAGGAATCAGAACTGGATTGGGAATAAAATGGCTAACGTCTTGTCCGGGGGGCACAGTGTGCGTCAGCTGCAGGGTCCGTGGGTTCGATCCCTGTTCATGTCACTGTGACCTGTTCTCCCTGTGTTTGGTTTCATGCCACTGCTCGTGCAATGAATGAATGAAGTATCCAGTTCATTAAGGGATATGGCTGTACGAGGTTGTGTGGTACCCCGTGATGGACTGATGCCTCGTCTAGGTTATTGCGCCCAATGAATCTGGCTTGGCTTGAACTTTCTCTTCAGAGGTGGTTTAAGAACAAAGAAAGGTGTGTGGTTCTGGATTCGGATTAAAATACGCCTGGATCAGCGCCATGTGTCAGGGTCAAGACATCCGTTCTTTTAAGTGTTTTAGAAATTTATGATGACTGGACCAATAGAAATGATCCAAAATGACCTGGAATGGAATGTTTCTATATTTTCTTCCATTGAAGGCTTCTTCTGTAAAGCTTAGAGATACAGCTGTCGGCAGCAGTGATCTGCTCAGAATACCGTGTAGATAAATGCGTATGTTGTGTGTTTCTCAGGCGGTGGAGGAGTTTCTGGCTGAGGTGAGATGTAGAGAACAGTCACAGAATGCTGCCCTCGTCAGTCAAATGACTGCAGTCAAGTTCCTCATGGCGAGAAAGTTTGACGTCCCTAGAGCAATAGACCTCTTCCAGGCTTATAAGGTAAGTGTAACTCTGCTTTCACTGACAGTTTACCTCACTGGGATGGTTACCTTTATTTTATTAATGGTTTTAATGGTGTGGCTTTGTAAACAGGACTGTTTTCCCACCTCTTTATCCCACACAATGTTCCTGCTCAGTCTTTAAGATTCACTCCGTTTACTTTGAAAGAACCTTTTATGCCTGATTCAGAAAACCAAGGCCAAATTGAAACTATAGTGCGTGTGTTTGTGTTTGCAGAATACCAGGATAAAGGAAGGTATCTACAATATTAACCCTAATGAAGAACCTCTGAGGAGTGAGTTGCTGAATGGCAAATTCACAGTTTTGGTGAGTGTAACACTTGCGTATGTGCGACCATCGGTCATATAAGTGACCCATCTGAGGTAAAACCTGAATAAATAATGGAGCTTTTCCTCTGCATGATGTTTATTAAGTCACTATATATATATATATATATATATATATATATATATATATATATATATATATATATATATATATATATTTAGACATTAGGCAGTTGATATAAAATGAGTAACGGTTTTAGCGCATTTCTATTGGTCAGTTCATCCAGGATTACTTGCACTGTGACAGACCGTCCGCAGGGTTCAAACCATATCCTGAGATATGAAGCCTAGAAAAAGGCACGTAACAGGGTGCAAAGTGCAGATCTCGGATTAAAGTAGAGTTAAAAAATAAGAGTTAAATTAGTGTGGGATGGAAGGGAGAAATGCATGTAATGAAGTTTGCATTACTGTGGTTCACTTGTATATGATTCAGTTATAATTGCATCGATCTTTATCTATCGTGGCACTCGTGAAATATTAATCAACAACTGAACAGTCAGTTCTTGAAGTTGTCGAAACAGGAAAGTTGCACAAGTGTAAGAATCTGAGACACTTTGACAAAAACCAAGCTAAGGTTCTAGATGAATGGGTCAGAACATCTCCAAAACATCAGGCTGTTCTTATGGAGTGTAGCCATTGTGCAGTGGTCAGTGGCGACAGGGTCATGGGTCCAATCCCACAGCAGAGCTGCTGTGGAAAAGTTAATAGAAGCATGTTGACAATGTGTTTGGACCTCATGCCTTGACAGGTCAGGTCTGTTTTAGTGGCACATGGAGGACTAGTCAATATTAGACAGGTAGTTTTAATCTTTTGGCTGCTCAGTATATATGTATAACCAGTTTAACCAGAATTCTGTGCTTTTGCATTTTCTGTAATTTATGATTTGATTGTGTATTTCCGTTACATTTTAATGTTCTGTGTTTGCAGCCGGGGCGCGACGCAAAGGGTGCAGCCCTGGCACTCTTCACAGCTCGCCTCCATCGGCCTGATGTTACTACCCATAAGGCTGTTCTTCAAGCCATCATATATCAGCTGGACAAGGCTATAGAGAGGTAAGACGAACAGTACCTCAAAATCACACCAGAGATTCATTACCTTCAGAGCTGGAAACGTAAATGTTCTTGATATTTATGTTGTATCAGTGTATTCAAGATTCCGAATTGGTGTGTTTTAGGTAAACAAAAAATAAAATTGTTAATATATAATTGAACTATTATTGTATTTAGAATATGAAATATAATGGGAGTCTGTAACTGTTGACACCACATAGGTCTCTGCGATGCAGATGGAATTGATGCATCAAAAACAGTTTGATTTAACCATTGGAATGCTTTGCTCTTTGCATTACAGAATTGTAGATTTACATGTTGGTCCAATAGATTATACAGTTTATATTCTATTGATGTGCTAATCTTTATTTTCTGCTGCTGTTTACCTGTTTATTTAAAGCATTCAGACTCAGAGAGACGGGCTCATATTCATCTATGACATGACAAACTCCACCTATGCCAACTTTGACTACGAGCTTTGTGTGAAGATTTTAAACCTCCTCAAAGTAAGTGTTTTTCTGTCAGCTCACAGTAATGTTAGGCTTGTGTCTGCTGCAGGGCCAAACGGTCACGCTTAAACGGACACGGAACATGGTTAGCGAACTGTACTCGGGGCAGCAGAACCATTCGTTGGGAGGGATTAAAGACGCAGGGATCCACTGATTGGCTCAGCGTCTGTGTGTCTTCATGCCACAAAATCTGAGGTCTTTATATTTCCAATGGTGGAGGATTACAAAGCTAACGTTGATGGAGCAAAGTCAGAGGCACACACTCATGTCAGACTGACATGAAGTTTAATATTCAGTTCAAGCAGTCAGATAAGAGACCGGATGCTTCCGACAACAAATGTTGGAATACTATGAAACATGGTGCACTTCCTGGTCCTGATTTAGCCACACAGCAAGTGGAAAAACAAACTGTAACTGGTCCAATGGTTCCACACTGGCCATTTGGTCCTGCAGTGGAAAAGCAGTCTTGCAAGAATATGTTCAAATCTGTGATCCAGTCGAAAAGAGGAGTCTAATGGAATCTGTCCTGTTGTTTTCCTCTGTGTGTATTAGGGTGCTTTCCCTGCCCGGTTAAAGTGTGTGTTCATTGTATCGTCACCACTCTGGTTCCGAGCTCCATTCGCTGTGCTGCGTCTGTTTGTGCGAGAGAAGCTCAGAGAAAGGGTACGTCCTGTTCAGTCTGTATGTCATTGTATCTGGTTCCTTTTTCAAACTGGTATCTGTTCCAGTTTAATGATTGTGTTCAAAATTATACTGCTTTTGTTGTAACACTTGTATTCAACTTTGCATTGTGCAGTTGGAATTTTTAGGTTGCATACTGGGGATTGCCTGTGAAACCCTCATCCATGGAGGTTTTGTGCTGATGTACACGTTTCTTACTGCATTGTCATGTCTGGCTCTGTACGTCAGTATTATCGAACTTCTGCCTCCATCGCCTGCCTTCACCGTTTTTCAGCCTCTTTCAAAAATCTTTATTGGGCTTCAGCAAAGCCAACAGGAGGCAGTTAACATGTCTGGAAGTCTGTCCAATGTGTGCGAAAGGCAAGTTTGGAGAAATGGGGAAAACATTTCTCCAAACCCTGTCAGCAGACCCTGTCTGCTGTAGTGCACTGTTTACCAGTGTACAAGCTCAGTAAACACTGTGCAAAACATCCATCACCCGCATCTTGCTGGAAACAACGTTTTTATGAAGCCTGTCTATGGACACAGCACGTCAATGAATGGACAGACTAAAGAAAAGAGAGTTTATTGTACTTCAGTTTGGAGGAGAGAAATCTGCCTTATCTGCCAAGATACTAATTCCCAAGATACGGTGCTGAGGATTCAGTTTCCCAGTGTTTCCCAGTGTAACCAAACTGCTCATAACAAGTGAATTAAAGAAATTGTGCACAATTGTAGAACAAGAATGTCTCTCTCTCATGCGCACACACACACACTTATGCTAAGGTAATGACACTGGGTTCCAGATCAAAAGAAAGTTTTTGATGGTCGAGTTTTTCCTCTTCAGCTGTTTCTCTGCCATATCTACTTGTGTGTACAACGCTTTTTCTTCTACTCAGTCCTGTCAATGGTTTTTCTCCTGTGCATAAACAGTAATGCCCCCTGCTGGAATGGTTGGGTCAAGACACTTGTTTTTTTTTTTTACCCCTTTAACATTCACCGAATGAATGTAGATTTTTTTTTGTTTAATGACAAATATAAGTGCTTCTGACTCTCATCGCCTCAACTTCAGTTTAACCCTCATTTTATGTTTAACAAAGCAACCAATTGCAAATGATCAGTGAAATTGAAACACTGTTGGAATTGAACATGTTTGGTTGAATTCTGGATGTATTTAGAAATGGGCTGTAACCTCATCTGTTCACAACAGCTATATAGGACTACTGTTTATGATTCTTCGTAAATGAATGAACAAGTGTGAGAAATATGAGCCTGCAGTGGTTTTGTAGAATGTTTGCATATTTCTGTTTGTGTACTCTTGTGTAAACAAGCACAGCATTTACAGTTGTCTGTGTTTTTTTAGGTATGTACGGTAAAAGCTCATGAGCTAGCCAATCACATCCCAGTCACCTCCCTCCCAGAACACCTTGGAGGCTCATCGCAGTACAGCCACATTGCATGGATCCAGTCATGTGTTAACTCCAGCCCCAACAACCAAAGCAACTCGCCCTACGCCACGGAGGACTGCCTGGGCAGCTTACTGCGCTCCTACTCCCTGGAGCAAAACCAGATGGCCAACAGTAACCCCCTTACTGCCAACACCTCCACTCAGATGGGAGCTACCCTCCTAGGTGATGGTCTCAACTCCAACTGCCCCCACTTGGACGACGGCAATGCCAACCTGCAGAACCACAGACACGCTCACTGGAATGGCTCAGCACTGCAAGGGTCGGCGGTCATCACGGGCTCAAATGCCAACATCGTAAACGGCCGGGGTCACCAGCCACCCCCGCAGTCAGACACGCCCCCGGACACACCCCTGCACCACAAACACAGCTCAGAAACGGTGTTGAACTCGGCCACAAAAGCAGGCATGCCTGTTGACAATTGCAGGCAAGAAGGCAATGGGACAAAAAACAACCAGCAGGAAGTTAATTTTCTCGAAGAGGAAATGTTGTCAGGAGATGGTGTCCCTCCTCTTCCTCAGAAATCCTCAAGGCCGACACCCCTGTCTCGCAGCCCCGTCCAGGAAATGAGCTGGCTGCCTGGAATGGGTGGAGAGGCTTCCGTGACATCTATACATGTTGCAGAGGCAGGAGGCATGACGGTGCAGGAACTGGTGCAGCATGTGAAACGCAAGAAGAAAAAAGGCATCTACCAGGAGTATGAGGAGATCCGCAAGGAACCACCTGCAGGAACCTTCGACTACTCCAAGTGAGAGAATACCGGTTTCTTGATGATGATTATATTAATCAGCTCATAGGCCTGAACACGTGGCAGAAGTTATGATTTTTATTTTATAACTATGAGATTGTAGGTCTTTGAATTATACAGAACTTTATTTGCACGTGTTTAGTTTTAATCAAGTGTGTTCTGACCCTCACTGTACTGGACTGAGTGTTCTGACCCTCACTGTACTGGACTGAGTGATGTTCTCTCAGTGTGGATCAGGTCAGTGTTCTGACCCTCACTGTACTGGACTGAGTGTTCTGACCCTCACTGTACTGGACTGAGTGATGTTCTCTCAGTGTGGGTCAGATCAGTGTTCTGACCCTCATTGTACTGGACTGAGTGATGTTCTCTCAGTGTGGGTCAGATCAGTGTTCTGACCCTCATTGTACTGGACTGAGTGATGTTCTCTCAGTTTATCCTTAACGACAGTTTACTATGTGTACCATCAACTGATATTCGATGGACAGTTTCCTCCTTATATCAGATTTGTTTTTGCTTTGATCCATCAGGAAACCAGCGAACCAGATAAAGAACCGCTACAGTGACGTCCTCTGTTTGGACGAGTCTCGTGTGAGGCTCTGCCCACTCAATGACGAGGAGGACGAGGTCGGTCTAATCATTTTTAATGTATTAGTTTGAAGATCTCTTTAATCTTGTTAAACACTCTACTCTGTCGTAAAAAGAAGAATGTACTTTGAGAGATGACCCTTGTTCTGATTGACCACTAATAGAGAACGATCAGAACATGCTCTAGTGTTTCTTCAGATGAACTTCATTCATGTTTTGATCTGAGTGTGGTGTCATGGTGTCCACTGCTGTAACGCTTTCCTGATTTCTTTTCTTGCAGACGTCCGACTACATTAATGCTAGTTTCATGGATGGGTACAAGATGACTAATGCGTACATCGCTACTCAGGGTGAGTGAAGTCTTCAGTGCTCTTAATATTTCATGTGAGATGTAAACTATTGGTTGAGCACCTGTAACTGCTGCCTGAAAGTACAAACAAAGAACTGTAGGATAGTTTTCAGACATTTAAAAGCCTGAAATGCTGACTGTACTTCATATAAATACTTCTTTTAAGTAGCTCCTCTGAAAGCTCTGACTTTGTAAAGTGGAAGGAATTTGTTTTTTCATGTGTGTGTGCACTTTGTCTCACTGATTAATCTTACAGATATAAATACTTGCGGTTTTAGGGCCTTTGCCAAAAACTTTTGGCGATTTCTGGAGAATGGTGTGGGAGCAAATGGTATTAATCATTGTCATGACGACAAGGTAAACATCACTGATGCCTCGGCCTTCTTCCTATCCTGTCTTGCTCTGATCAACTTGTTTTGCTTGAGCTGGCTTCTTGGCGTCGTGTCTTTCTGTTGCTTACATTGCAACCCGGAGAAGTCAAATAAATGAATGTTGAAGTTTTACAGGACAGCAATGGGGATCTGCTACGAAACCCATAAATGTAATATGATCTCAAACTGTGAAACCAGTTTGGAAGATTTTAGTTAGCGGTTACTGCTGAGTGTAACCTCGCACACCGAGTCCAAATGAGAAATGAAGGAATGACCACTTAATAGGTCTCAGTCTTCCTGAGAGCAGACGTCTAAAACTCATGTGTTGGTTAAATTGGTTAAAGTGGTGCTTGATAGTTTGTGAAACTTCTGAATTTGTTCTAAATTCTTTCTAAATTTGATGTAAAACTTCATAAACCTCCTACAAGTAGATATAAAGAACCAAATCAAAGCAATAATTGGAAATAAATGTGATGTATGTGTGCTCGGTGACTGTTGATTAGTCACTGTGTCACTGTGGTTTGGAGGGTTTACACATAAAACCCCACGATACACATAAAACCCCACGATGACAGTGAGGTTTTTTTTTTTTAATCTTTGCAGATTTATTAAAAAAAATTGTCCACAAATCAAGGGTTATTTGTCACATGTTTGTGTGTAATAATGGAACATTTTGCTGAAAGAATGAATGACCACGTTTAATATTGATCTTATTTCATTTTGTTTTCCTACTTTTAGGCCTTGTGTGAAAATGTGCTGAAGTTTTAGCTCAAATTTGTAGAAATATCAAACATTCTAAAGGGGTTCACAAACTTAAGCACCACTATATGTATTAAATTATGGCTTATATCTGGTTTGAGAAGCCTTTGCCTTTGTTTTAACCCTTGCTCAGCTGTGTGGAATGCTAACTACATTTCTCAGAAATAACTTGAGAATGAGTGAAGACCAATGGAAGTTCAAATGTATTTCTAATCTTGCCGTGCAAATATTTATACACATTAATACACGTCTTTCGGTTTTCAGAGTCGTGGAGCGAGGGCGGGTAAAGTGTGGGCAGTACTGGCCTTTGGAAGCAGGCCGCACAGAAGAGTATGGGTTCTTCCTGGTGAGAAACATCCATATTGAGATGTTTCAGGATTTTAAACTCTCACATCTGGAGCTCTACAATAGTCAGGTGTGTGTTTTGCCTTTATTTCATCTTACTGTGAAATGGACTGATTAAAGCTAGCTGAACTTGGATGCTCAGGCCACATACAGAAGTCGTGTCTCTCAGTGCGTCTCAGGTGTCTCTGCATGGAGTTGTAGAGGTTCCTTATGGTGTCCTGTGATGATCCATCCCATGCAGCTTGAATGTTCTCACTCAGTTCTGCAGATGGTGTGGTAGGGGTGGAGTGTTGATGGAACGTCCAATATCATCCCACACATTTTCAATCAGGGATAGAGCTGGAGATGAGACTGACCACAGCATAGTATTTGTCTCCATCAAGAGCTCTTCAGCTCTCCAACAAGAGCAGTGGACGAAAGTTTTCCTGTTCAGAAAAGAACCAGTGGTTGGACCTCGTTAACGTAACGTTGGACTGTGAAAGTGTCTGTAATGAAGACCAAAGATGGTCTGGCGTCTAATGAAATTGCACCCTATATCATGACATGCCTTCTGGATGTGTGATGTTACCATTCTTGGCAATGACCACAGAGTCACCACACGGTGAACTGTCTTTCTGGTCAAACGGTTGGTGTGGTGTGTGTTTTCGCATTGTTCAGAAGCACATATTTCTTCTTGATGAAGGGAAGGGTAAGTATATTAAGTGAGGAAATCCTCTGGACCTTCTCTTCATTGAAGAGATTTAATTTCTTTTGTCAATAAGGAAGATGGCTCGCAGTGAAATGCTTTTTTGGAGCTCAGTCGTGTACACTGGTTGATTGTTCGGCTGCTCAGTCAAATGGCTAAAAATGTGCAGAGTTAATATGCTGAAATATGTTTGCGATGCAAAATTGGACCCGTTACCTATTTTCACTGTGAGGAATTGAAAAACATCTGCTTCAGCTTCCACAGATCCAGAATATTATTCCCCAGATATCCAACCAGGAATTTAAAAACACCCTGAAATGCCTGACCCAGCTAGCAGGGAACATTATATGAATGTTCAGCAGTGTTTTCAAAAGGTTCCAGGAAGGTTGGCTCATAACGCTGCAGAAAATATTTTTACAGGAATGTTCTGAAAACGTGATGGTTTGCATCACAGCGTTATTATAACGTTCTTAGACAAACTAACATTATGGAAGCATCGGAAGTACTATTTCCTGAACTGAACATACAATAAATAAAATACATTACTCGCATGATTGTGCTGAAAAATGCCCAAAAAATCAGTAAATAAATCAGAGTGTTAAAGGGAGCAGTTAAATTCTGTCTGTCTGTCTGTCATTAGTGTTAGTGATTGTTCTGTTATCATGTTCCACACTACAGAGTCTCTTATTTAGCTTCAGGGATGTTAATAACGTATTGTTGACACCAGATGGCGCTCTGAACACCCTGGTTAAAACGAATACTCAGAACTGGATTGGGATTAAAATAGATTCCCAAGCCATGAAAATGTGCTCGGATTGGCCCCAATTTTGAAACCTAGATCGGATGAGAACATCACTCATTCTTATGTACTGTTGCATAACATGCTGCTTTGTGTCACAGTGTTTCTGAACAACGTTGTTCCAATGTTTACATTTCTTTCCTTTCCGTCTCTCCTGCACAGACTGGCGAGTGTAGACAGGTGTCTCACTACCTGTACGTAAGCTGGCCAGATTTCGGCGTTCCAAAATCTGCTTCAGCTATGTTGGATTTCCGGGCGCAGGTGAAAAGGAGGCAGGAGCTTGCATTGCAAACGCTGTATCCTGATTGGACGGGACCTCCAGGGGGCCCACCAGTAGTGGTTCATTGCAGTGCTGGAATCGGAAGGACAGGTAGACTCAGATTGTATTAAGACCCATTTACTCTTGACTCCTTCATCTTTCTTGAGCTCCTACAAACTACATAAAATATGAACGTAAACACAGCCAAGATCCATTTAAACCAGATACAAATTACATCACTCAAACCACACCCACTCTGTCGTGATCGTGATGCTCCCACCACCATGCTTAACAGAAGTTCTGTTAGAATAGAAAACCTATTACTGTTATACTTACGACACCTGCTCATTCAATATTTGTTCTGAAATGAAATGGAAAAAGAGTTTATCCTGCTTTTGCTGGAGTAACGGAGCCCATTTAGCCAATCAAGAGCGTCTGAAGGTAGTTATTAGTCGGATCAGGTGGGATTAGGGGAGAATCTAGTCTGCAGGAAGTTGGCTCTCCAGGAGCAGGGCTGGTGATCCATGCCCAAGCAACGGGCAACCGACACCTATACCATAGTTACCACTTGACATCACCTTAGCCACCAACACCTATAGCATCCACCTGAACTTTGTTCATCTGTCCTTCATTCATGCAGTATCTGCTTTGGTCTGGTCTTCTTTCAGGTACATTCTGCACGTTGGACATCTGCCTCTCACGGCTGGAAGACATCGACACGGTGGACGTGAAGCAGACGGTGCGGCGCATGCGCACGCAGCGCGCCTTCAGCATCCAGACATGGGACCAGTACTACTTCTGCTACAAAGCCGTGATTGAGTACGCCCAACAGACAGGCCGTCTGCAGCCTGTGGAGTGGTCAGACACAGAGCTGGAGACGGACAGCGAGTGAGGGAGGCCGAGCAAGTAGGACAAACGGCGGATGAGAGAGACAGGCTGCAAGAGGCACTTCCTGCTCCTTTTCCTCCTTGCAGGCCTACGCAAGCGTTCTTTCCCTCTGCGCTCAGCCTTTTCCCTTACCGGGCAAACCCGCAGGAAGATGGGAGATCAAGGAGCAGAAGAGAGGATTCTGTTGTCCTGCCACTTTTCAAGCCCTTTTTATAAAAGAAGAAGAAAAAAAATCAACTAGGATCCAGAAGAGGTCGGTTGATCGTGGCTTGGTGTACGAGTTGTAGCATTTTTTTATTATTATTATTATTATTATTATTATTATTATTATTGACTTGCACATGTGGAATGACAAACTTGAAGTATTACCCAGTTTAATCGTTTCCTTTTCTTGTTTTACTGCTTAAATATTCAGATCTCAGTGTCACAACATGGGGTGAACGTCACGCCTTTCTTCAAAATGGGTGTGTGAAAGTGTACAAACTTGAAATTCTCAGTCGCAACAAAATAGGAAATGTGCGATCAGGTCCCGACACCTGCTCTTTTGTTTTTTTTTCCTTATTTTTGTAACTATCATACATAAACTAACCTTCAAGCCAAAGGTATCGCCTTGAATGCTTTGATGTATCTGTAATGATCATTGTGACTTAAAACCTTGTATATTCTTGTAAGATACATTTATATATTGTGCATAACACCTTTGAAAAAGCCTTGTTTTAATATAAGACTCGATGTTCAGAAATATATATATATATATATATATATATATATATATATATATATATATATATATATATATATATATATATAAATATAAAAAAAAATATATAAATATATGTAAGATATATGTTGGATTAGAACAATAAGAAAACAGGAGAGATTAAGATATCACAGAAAACTATGCTATATATCGTATGTGTGATTTTCTGGTCCTGCATTTTAATCCGTTCCTTTTCCATACTTGATTCTCCAAGAATTGGCCTTAAATCCAGGGCTTGTATTCACCAAGTGACCTGGAATAGGAGGGCTGATGATACCAGATTTCTAAATGATTTAGGGTTAGTCTCAGTAGTGGATAATCCAGGTCCAGAAAGGAAAAATCCACCCCTGGGGTTTTGTTCCGACTGCCCCGGCAGCTCGTCTGCGGAATAGCTACTTAACTACGGAATTTTGTTCCGACTGCCCGGCAGCTCGTCTGCAAAATATCTACTTAACTACGGAGTTTTGTTTCGACTGCCCCGGCAGCTCGTCTGCGGAATAGCTACTTAACTACGGAATTTTGTTCCGACTGCCCGGCAGCTCGTCTGCGGAATAGCTACTTAACTACAGAGTTTTGTTCTGACTGCCCGGCAGCTCGTCTGCGGAATAGCTACTTAACTACGGAGTTTTGTTCCGAATGCCCGGCAGCTTGTCTGCAGTGCAGCTACAGAAAATAAAATTCCACCCTCTGGATTTTGTTTGAACAAACTCGTAAGGTTTGGATTACGACTTTTCTGGAGTGGGTTACCCGTCGTCTTAGTCTCGAGACGATGTCCACAGATGGTGCATTTTATACACTCGTGAGCTAGAGATCGTCCGCTCTGCTCAGTGTTGACTTTCCTTCAGGTGTTGTAATGTGAACTGTATCCCAGCAGCCTCTTTAATAACTTGCAAAATACTTCCGTCCCTGAAATGCACCAGTTGTAGCATCATTTCTCCAATGAGTCGTTTCCAGTTCTTTATTAAATGGCTTAAACCTGTCTGGAGTGTGAAGCATAACCGTGCAGTGATCAGATCCTAGATCAGCTCTCCTCGTTCTTAGACAGATTGTGAATACTGGCCCTTCACCGTAAATCACTGCCTTGTTGGAGGTTGAACTCTGCTGCCCCCGATTCCCTTTTCCTGTTGTTCTACTCTAAAGGCCTGTTCATGCAAAGTACTTTTTTTGGAGTAAAAGACTGAAGCAATTTTTAATGTGGTGGAAACTTCAGATCTTTCGGTGCTCTGAAAATTGGTCTAGAATCTCCACAGCTCTCAAATTTGCACTTTTATCTGTCCACTGGGCCTCGCACGATAATTACGTTGTCGACATACTGCTCAATAAATGGAGAGACATGGCTTTAGTAAATTTGCTGAACTTGGTATAACCGGTTATATTTTTCTTAAGCAAGAAGAGACCATTAATGTGAATGAGCTGGTATGTTGGCTTTATAATAACATTGTAATTATATCCTTGGCAAAAAAGTTTGACTAAATGGAAGTGGGGTCTCCTGGCATTCCGTTTTTGCTTCCAGGTCACATTGACGTTGTAAGTTTCGGGGACAGACCAGCTGACCTCCCGTTTTTCAGCTCTGCTCCGACGTCTTTAACCCCCATTGAAAGCTGTGATCTGCTACGAGCACAAAGAACTGCTGTCATCTTCACTCATTTTTTGCTCTGTAACAATGACAACAGAGCTCTGATTGGTCAGCTGGATTTTAAGATATTCATAAAATGCAGCATCACACTCCGTCTGTTCCGGAAGAACACCGTTAATCTGTGCTTATTCTGAAAACGTGACGTTTTTGTCCATAAAAATCCGACTTGGTGTGAATAGGCCTTAATTCCTTTTTCAACCCCCGTCACCCTTCAAACTGCGGCCCTGTCACAATCAAACGTCCTGCACTTCTCCTTCGCTGTTGGACGTAGACCTGTAGACCAGTGATGATCGCATGTCAAATTTGAAGATACTGTGATTTTTGGGCTCAAAGCTGTAAATGGCCCGGATTGGTTTGTCCTAAATATTTGGGAGTAACAGGAATTTTACGCTGCAGTAGGTTTCCGAGATGGTCAAACTCTATTCTGCAGTAAAACCTATTCAGTAAATTGTCCCATTAGAAGTAGTTGGTGACTGACGTGCTTGTAACTGATGTGACTGAAGAACTGAACCCCACTGAATAGAAGCGTTGGCTACAGTCGCGTAAACGCAGGAGGACAGCGAGTGCAGGAGGTGTGGGTTGGGGCGGGGCCACTGGCTGTGCGGAGCCCAGAGGTCAGTCTGACCTCAGTTCTTTTGTGCCTTCGAGGTTTCCATAGCGCAGCGTTTCGAGCAGAAGAAGAACTGATCTGGTGTACAAGGATTTCTTTCTTTTATTTTAATCTCAGGGGTAAATGTGCTGTTGTCCTGATGTCAAAATGATTATCATCTTATTGTTTATTTGCTCTCAGCCGATGATTATTTCAAAACGAAGCATAGCGTTTTTGTTTTTCTGTTTTGTATCACATACGACATCATGTATTATAGTCTCTTTATTTATGTCTTTGTACGACTTCAGCAGTATTGAAATTTGAATGTCGGTACGACGGAAAAGAAGTAGGAAAAAAAAAAGAAAACAAACTATTTAAATTTGATAAGCTAGAAAAATCAAACACTGACTGATGTGGGGTTACACACAGTTCCTGGAATGATGTTACTTGCTGTTGTACGTCTGGAGCTGTTCTCAGAATGAATGTTCTTCGTGTGATGGATCAATAATCATGCTGTTGTTTGCTGTTACCAAAAGCCTGCTGCTGACCCTTTGTAGGGCCCTACGAAGTCCCTTTCTTTGATGTCATTTTTTCGTGTTTTGGATTGTTTTGTTTTTGTTTTTAATAGGTTTTCTTTAAAGAGCAACACCAACATCCTTTCTCTTACCTCCTTTGGAGGTGCAACCTTTGGTTGTTGTGATGTAGTGAGGTAGAGAGCATGCTGCACCCCTGACGAGAAGTCATTATTTCTGCGTACAAATTTCACTGCTGTTGCTCTTTAAGGAAACAAGCGTCATCAAAAATGTGTAATCATGGACATCGTAGGGCCCTACCGTTATTCCGATGTTCTCCTGAATGTTATGAAAAGATGAGGATAAGAATGCTCCCCCTGGAAATGCTAGCTTAGCACATAGTGGTAGCAACTGGGGACCAGTTAGTCTGAGGTCACTGGTTTTATCCTGACCAGCTCCTACTGTATTTGAACTGTAATTCTAAACGTTAGTGTTTCTGCTGAAGCCTACAGTGGAACTGCACCGAGTGCAGACTGTTGGTGACAGCATTTCCGTTTGATCTCTATATTTGCCAACTTTAAAGGAGAACAAGCAACAGAGGGTGACCAGCAGGGTGAAATGTGGGAACTGCAGTCGTTGACCTCACAGACAGGAGAGGAAATGGGATTTTAAATCGGGAGTGACACGGATTGTCCAGTCGAATCAGAATCAAGCTGTTGCTCTTAATGCATTGGTTACCTCTTCAAAAACCTTCTACGATGACGAAGGAGCCCCAGATAGCACACGTCTGTGCCGACTTTGGGCCACTTTTGGCACTTGTGGCTCAGATGCGGGTCAGACGTTTATGGCTGTCTGGGGCAAATGTGGGAGGAAATGTCCGCAGGAATCTACTTGTATCCATTGTTTACTGGTTTGATAAACATTATATCTGAAGGTGGGAAATCCATGTCCACACTCTGGAATTTTGTTCCGTTGAAACAAAATCCTGGAATGGGTTTTAACTCTGACCTCCCAGATAGCAACGGTCGGCCCAAACGTGGCCCACGTAGGAACCACAAGTGCCGAAAGTGGCCCAAATTTCTATCTGGGCTGGACCTGAATTTCCCATCTCTAATTCCAACACAGCCTAGAAGAGCGTCTGTCCGTCTTCCTTCCTGCCTGATTGTTTCTAAAGCAGATGGATGGATTTTGCTGGGTTGAGTTGACATGAAAGACTAGTTTGCGAAAAAGTGGACTCTGATTTATTTAAGACTGATGGGAATGCAGTTGTATTTTCGTTTGGTTTCTTTCATTTGTGCCCAACGTTTGTTTGTGATTGAGTAATGGCCTTTTTATCTGCCGTCTGCATAAGTGTCATTGCAGTGTCTGCATTAGTAAACATGACTATTATTCTGAAACGGCTCTTCTGTCTGTTTGTGGGAGATACGTGATCATGTGAGAACAAAACTAACAGGCAAATAGAAAGAAATAGAAATGTGTGGAGGAATGAAAATATATAGAAATAAAAATCAATCGATTTCACTGTATAACTGTAAACGGAGTCACTCCGAGGCACCGCGGTCAGAGTCAAGATCAAAAGGCATTTTAACTAGTGATTAATCACGATTATCAGAATGTTATGATTAATCGATTAGACTCTTTAAATAGAAATCTAATTTGTTTGTTGATTCTACATGGATTCTTTTATTTAAATATGCATTTTCTAAAAAAATGTGATTCATTGCATTTAATCACAGCATATCGTGCAATTAATCAGTTTATGTTTTAATCGAACCGACCGCCCAACTTCAAACATTTCTATTTGCTCCTGCTACAACTTGCCTACAATTTTGTTTACCACTGTCTGTCCCAGCTCAGCTTTTTAACATTCTACGTTTTTGAGACGCACTAGTAGTCCTTGCATCAAAGCAGGCAACAGTCATCGCTTTGGAAAAATGAAACGGGAAACAAACGTATTTCACATTTCTTACCAGTTTATTTGTAACAAATAAAGAGTTCCACGAATACCCCTGTATTCTCACACAACTCTGTCCTCACAACATAAGTAGGAAAATAAAAAAGCATAAGATTAATTCTCTAATATATATTTACATTTACTACAAAATCAGAGGTAAATGATCATTGACAGGCCTCACTTGTGTTCGCGTAACCCAACGGGGGGAGGGAGGGAGGGAGGGAGGAATTGCAGAAACTCTCACATCAGCTTTCAATAAAAAAGGGGAAAAAAATGGCAATAAAATGCATATTTGGTCTCGTACAAAATAAAACTGGTGCTCCTACATAAAGCTTCATTTCAGAAACTCCACTGTTTACTCACATTTCTGACACTGCGAAGAAGAAGAAAAAGCAAATCAGTGAACTTAAAGATCAGCAACGTGGAAAACAAAAGCTCACCTCAGCAGGAAAACGGGCTGATTTCAAAGGTCGATGGTAAGAGTTTATGCAATTCAGAATTATGAGAATTTTTATTCCGGCAGAAACACAAGAAATGCGGAAAGAACGAAGCGTAAAGGAGGACGACGGGAGCCAAAATGAACATTTAAACGAAATCAACCGAACCTTTGGCCCCCGGTAAACGGTGGTTTCCTTGAGAAATCTTCCGTCCTACGATCACACCATCCTGTCTCCTGTCAAACACTGAATTCTAACACTACAGGTGTATATTCTCTTTAATCTTTGACACCAAAAGATACTCATTTTATATCGTAACATGCACACACTGTGAGCGATACAGTGATATTCTTCTCAGACGGCATCGGTAACATTCCGTGCTGAAGAATTAAGGAGGGTTAGTGCATAGAACAAGAGTGCAGTCATTTCCAAAACAACAAAGGGGGGGCTGCTCCCTAGTGTGGATCACGCCATGGCCACTGTCAACAACAGACACTGAGAGCATTTTCACACATCACTTGCCCATCAGATTAGACTCCTGGGGTGCTTGGCCCCCGAATCGCAACCAAGACGCTTTTATTTTACAAACGGCTGCGTGAGAGACACAAACTTCATGATACTGATAACCAAAACCACTTGATTCTTGTAAACGAATCATCAATACTACAGACGTTCCTCTTTAAAGCCCCCGTCTTCCGGGTTTAAATATTTCAAAATGATTTTAATGCTACAGATATGCCGCAGAATAAGCATTTCCTAGTGTTATATTCAGTATATTAATGCATTATAATCATAGAGAAACAGGGGAATGACTGGCAGTGGCATCACTATGGCAACGGATATAAACCCCCACGTCACTGGTGTTCATAATATTCATACAATGTTTAAAATATTATTTAAAGAAGATAAACAACATGAAAAGTTTCGATATGACCGTGAAATTCCACCTTAAAATAGTGCCGCATTTGCACCATTTAAGGTGGAACAGAAAATCCCACTACAAAGCTGCAGCCATGTGCATTTAGAGCGCCACCAATCACTGAGGTACTAGTCCTAGAAGCCTGGTCAACAAAGCAGGACATTTAGTGAATAGCCAGGGAAAAGCATTACAGGAGCATATATTTAGAGAGCTTAATCGCAGAGCTTAAGCAAGGACAAGGAGTTTAAATGAGCAAGCATACAGCTGGTATGACTGGCATATGCCACAGGTATTGTGTTCAGGGGAAACTTGGTTCATGGAAGCAGGTTACATTATTTAGTGGATGTATCTGGTGGAATCGAGGTAGGTGACGTAAACATATTGCTAACTCTGGTTCTTTGGCCGATCTGACATCAAACGGGTCAAATTTAGTCATTAAAAAAAGGAACACGTGACCAACATTTAAACGTATGGACATCGGATCTTGATTTTAGCTATACATTATAGAAATGGTGGTGATTTAATTCACACATAGAACTGAAGAAATGTCTTTCAAATATTTCCTAAATTAATAGAATCAAATTTCTTGTGAGGATAAAATTAGGACCCCCGGTGCCCTAACAGCTGGTATTTCCACCTTTGGCTGGAATAATGTCACTTAAATGATCAGCCTACGATATTGCCGGAATGATTTCCCCTCTCCTCCATGCGGAATACTTTCAGTTATGTGATGTTACTACAGGGGTTGGACAGTGAAACTGAAACACCTGTCATTGTAGTGTGGGAGGTTCCATGGCTACGTTGGAGCAGCCTGGTGGTCAATCTTCATTAATTGCAGCAGTAAAAGCAGAGTGTGAAGGTTCAATTAGCAGGTAAGAGCACAGTTCTGCTCAAAATATTGCAATTCACACAACATTATGGGGGACATACCAGAGTTCAAAAGAGGACAAATTGTTGGTGCACGTCTTGCTGGCGAATCTGTGACCAAGACAGCAAGTCTTTGTGATGTATCAAGAGCCACGGTATCCAGGGTGATGTCAGCACCACCAAGAAGGACCAACCACATCCAACAGGATTAACTGTGGACGCAAGAGGAAGCTGTCTGAAAGGGATGTTGGGGTGTTAACCCGGATTGTCTCCAAAAAATGTCCTTCTCAAGACGAATTGATGCTGTATTGGCCGCAAAAGGAGGCCCTAGTTCACCAAACTAATCAGTTATTGGTCTAAAAGCAGGTGTTTCAGTTTCATTGTCCAACCCCTGTATGTCGGCCTTTGTACAGACAGTCTTACGTCTTGTAAGTAATATATTTCATTGTGCTTTCTATGATGGAGAGCTGTCCAGGCCCTGCTGCAGAAAAGCAGAACCAAACCACGACACGTCCACCACCATGCTTCACAGTTTGTATGAGGTTGTGCTCACGTGCTTGTGCTTGAATGCTGTTTAATGTCAAAAATGTCTCGACTGACGCAGACTCCCGCAAAGTCCTCTCCGGTGACCGGTGGTCTAATCATTTGAAGCTGAGTCTAACTGTAGGCATGTGCACGTAGACTTTTAAAAGATGTTTCTTCAGCTTATGTTCCGTTCAATCACCTCCAATATAGTTAAAACGAAGATGACGGACGAATGTCCACGTTTCAATATGCTGAAGTCAAAGGTGTTCACGGGGTGTCCTAACTCCTCCACCCGCCTGTAAATACAGACACCACGGGGAACAGAATCATCTCTCCACACAGCAGACAGGAGCTTTAAATTGGTAGCAACAAAACAGGTTTTCATCTTTATAGTGCAACTTCTATTGTACAGAACACTTCGACCCCCCAGGAATCCCACCCGAACCCTCAAACGCCTTGTGTGAAAATGCCCAGAGTGAACACGTCCGGAAAAAAAAAGGATGAAGCAGCACCTCACTATATGAATAAGTGTCTCCCGACACTGTGCACTCCCCGAAAGGCAAAAAATATCGGACGAATACAGTTCTGCAAAAAAGACGGGACAAGAAATACAGTCCAAGATTTACTAAACTGATGTATTTGTATCTGATGACTCGTGGTGGTGGTGGTGGTGGTGTAGGAACTCTTCAGGAACAAACAAAAAAAATATATAGAATATAGAACCTGTTGCAACAATATCAAATACAAATGATTTCTTTCACATTTCTTTTCAAAGTTCATGAATTTGGGGGATTATAGCAAGTCCTTCCAAACATGTGCATGCATATACTGTAAGTAGTAACAAGTCCTAAAGGCCTTGGCAGCATAAATTTGGGTTGATCAATATGGCTTCGTAAAAAAAATAATCATACCGTGTGTGTCAAAGTGAGACATAACGCTTGTCCTTTACCCAGGCGATATTTAAAAACCCCCTGTGGCACACGGAATTCCGTTTTTTTATCAAAGTCGGAGTGTTGTCTGAAACGTAAAAGGACGGTATTCGTACACAGAAGTGAATCCTTTAAAACATTTAAAACTATGATAAGGCACTACTACTCAACGATCATTTGTGTTTTTGTATCCAACACGTCACCGCATAGGTTTTCAGGAGGTGAACTTCAAAACGTAGTGTCTCCGGTAAAGTGTAGCCAAAATGCTCCGCTCGCTTACATTATTTTTTTTTTTTTCGACCGCATGGTTTTCTTTGACATTTGTGCACAAAGCAGTGCCTCACTTCACATTTCATAGTTAAACGCCACCCAAAACAAACTCTTATGTGATAATATAGAGGGATACTGTACTGTATATCTATATAGTTATATCCCATTTTTATACTTCAGTATAATATACGTATGATTCAACAGACAATATTCAATATTACATCGTGGATCAACCAGTCTTGGTGCTTTCCATAAAATCTCAAGGTGCACTCATATTCAGTATTGCACAGCATTTCAAACAACAACCGCCCGTCCCCGTTTCTGTGTGCATGGTTTGCGTGGTCTGTGGACTGAAGTCAGACTTCCGTGATCAGGTATTAGTCCTAACCGCCTTTCAGCCACACACACGAGTGACTAAGTGGTGTCCACTTTACAACTGGTGACATAAATCAGTGGCAAAATTCATTCAAAAACACGCTTCGAGAGCTTTTTTTAAAGTGTGACGAAAACAAACAGTCCAATCGTCTGATCACTGGTCTCCCGTCTGCTTTGTCCACACCGTCCATGATCGAGCCGGGCTGAAGACTTTCCAATTCAAGCAAGGTCGATTGTATGCTGAGGCGGGCAATTCAGCTCCAGAAAGTAAACATCTGCTCCTGGACAGATGTGGACGTGCTGGACCTGGCTCACCCACCCCCGGTTTCACAAAACTGGCTTAATCTTCAGCGTTTCTCTGGCTCAACTCTCAGCCCGGAAAACTGGATCAGTACTTTGGCAAACCCAAGAATATAACTTCAAGGTGTAAATGCCCAGACAGTGTGAAGACAGCGGCACGGGGAGACAGTGATTCAGTACAGGAGATAATAAGAAAGGACAAAAGGACATGGCCTGTTGGTCCAGAGATTCTGGAGAGCTTATGTTGCATAGTGATCAAAACTGCCCAGGTATTCCAGTGCTGCCCGGTAGCAAAACTGGTACTGCTCCTGCGGAAAACACAGATACAAAGAGAGGAATCAACAGCCAGAAGAACGGGTTGGCCATCTACAGAGTACAGATCCCCTCAGATACAGACTCTGCTCTGGTGTTACACTACTGTGACCCACACTGAGAGAACATCCCTCAGCCCAGTATATGAAGCTCGACTTTCAGATTTCCGATGTTCATTACAAGTGACATTTCAAGCATTTTTTTTTTTTGCTTTATCAGTGGCTTTATGAAAATCAGAAATATTACAACAATTGAATTGAAATTTTAATAGATTCCTAATCAAACGATTGAGATATATCACTTTAAAGGTCATGAACAGTGAACTTTTTTGCATTTCCATATTTTTTTCATCTCAGTTTATTAAATGTTTATTAAAAACGGATTTGACGTGATATATTCTGAGATGTTTATTAGACTGGAAATCTCAGCTACAAGCCAAGGATGAGCAGTCTGTCAGCAACTCAAACGCCGCAGAAAGCAGAGTGGACCATTTTTCTGGGAAAGGATCACATTTAGACATAGTTTAGTGCAGGCTGGCTGAGGTCCCTCGTATATCTCTTACCAAATATACAAAAAGCACGGCAGAGATGTGCACTTAGACTGAGGACACGAGAGTGGTTTAAAAAATGCTGCCACTTTTCATCTCTAACAGAGAGAGAGAGAGAGAGAGAGAGCGAGAGAGAGTGAGAGAGAGAGTGAGAGCGAGAGAGTGAGAGCGAGAGAGCGAGAGAGAGCGAGAGAGAGAGTGAGAGAGAGAGAGAGAGTGAGAGCGAGAGAGAGAGAGAGAGAGCGAGAGAGAGAGAGAGAGAGAGAGAGAGAGAGCGAGAGAGACGTCCAGGAGACAGATTTTTAAATGAAGAGAGCTCACACAGCTCTATACGGCTGAAAAATGTGATCTCTCTCACATGGCAACAGTTAGGACGGCATGAAACTGGAACAAACTGAGGTTTGTTCTTCAATAATTATTGTAGTATTTAAAAATGGACAGAACCTGCCCGACTGTCTCATCGAAAATGAAAAGTGAATTTACAATTTTTGTATCAAGCAGCGAAAGCTGTAGCGAGGGTTTGTTAGAATCTGTCATTGCATGTTGTGTGTGTGTGTGTGTGACTGCTGTGCATCGCTGATGCTGAAACAATATATCGTGCAGCCCTAGTAACAATACTAATTTTTGCTGAAGACCGTCCAAGGACTAGTTTGCAAAATGCTGTAAAGGAGACGATGCATTTCTTATTCATTACATCAAACATGTTCATCGCTGAAAGTCAATGTGAAGAATGGAAGCTGAAGATCCTTTTACACTCTTTGATCAGACGCAGAAGGAACTCCGTATTAGTGAAGGACAGCTGGCGGCTTGCGTGCTTACCTCTGTCTGCACCATGGCTGGTCTCTGCGTTCGCAGCATTTTGACAGTTTGGAAGATGTCGACCACTCCCTCATAACGCATCCTCTCCAACACTATACTCAAAGTGATGAAAACACCTGTCCTGCCAACACCAGCACTGTAACCCACACACACACACACACACGCACACACACACACACACACACACACACACACACACACTCTTTTTCATGTGTGCTTTGTAATTGTGACTGGGGCTTATACCGATACAGCTAGAAGTTAGTGAATCCATGTTTATCAGCTACTCACCTGCAGTGTACTGTGATTGGTCCATCCTGACCAAACTGCTCTTTTGTTTTGTGCACTTGGCCAATGAAATCAATGAAGCCTTCTCCAGATTTTGGCACACCCTGCTCTGGCCAATCGGTGAACTGGAACTGCCTGACAGTTCGGGACTGGCCGTCCTGAGAACAAAAACACGTAATGAGGCCTCTATAAGGTGAGTGAGTGTGTGTGTGTGTGTGTGTGTGTGTGTGTGTGTGTGTGTGTGTGTGTGTGTGTGGACATACCACTCCAGACTATTCAAGGAAAAGAGGTCAGTACATGGTGAGTTAGAACTGGGTGACTCACTGGATACGACTGAGTGTACTGAGCCTAAAAAAAGGATATTTCCCCCCTTTACCGTTTTAGAAATGGAACTATGTTCTATAAGACTGTCTATAGAATTTGGCTTTTTTTGACCATGTAAACAAAAATTGAGGTCTTTTTCAATGTCAATGAAATACAAGATACAACGGAAAACAAGTGGTTCATAAATATTGTGCACAGGTCTCGTTCAGGCTTGCACATCTGGACACATCTGAATTTCGTAATGCAGTCTCTCAAACTCCAAACTCACTTCATACCTCAGCAAGTACCTTTATGAAGTTTACATCGGTTCTAAAATAATGTAAATATACTTTACATCGGTTCTAAAATCTGCGCTGGTGCAGTAGATCTGCTGCAAATGGTCAAACCATCATCCCAATTTTTATCAATATTTTAAGTTTTTGTCAGATTGGAGATTAATTGCCGATTAAAACATACATTAGTCATTTCAATTCGTCAACAACTCAGTAAAACCGTCGACAGATTCAACTGTTAGCAGCCCAATTTCAGGTGACGTTTTTCTGTTCCTGCACTACTTTATATTTTTTCTGGCTTCCTGAACTGAAATTAGGACTGGCTTTACCTGCAGGCTACGGCACCACAGACTACAGGTCAACAGAAGACCCCTTTAATGAAAGACCTCTAACGTACTCGTGCATCCGTCACTTTAAACTCCCTCAGGATGTACTGGGGCATGTTGTACTCCGCCATAGGATCCACCACAAAATACTGATAGCGTGCTGACCTCTCCGATGGCCAGTACTGGTGGCACTTCTCCTGCAATAGAAAAAGCACATTTCGGCTCTTTGTACTGGCATCCGGGATACACCACCAACGGGAATGTGACGCTGTGACATAACGGACGGCTGTATGTGTGTGTGTGAGTGAACGTAACTAACCCTCCCCATCTCTCGGAGTTTAGTGAGCATGACCACAATAGTGGAGTTGTGCTCCCAGAGCATCCTCCAGTAGTCTTCGGCGGTCTCGGCCAGAGGACCCTGCGTGGCTATATATGCCCTCTGCTGCCTGCAGGGGGAGGAGATATAGAGAGACTCCAAATGATGCAAACTGAGCACATGCTATTCAGTTTTAGAGTATAGAGTGGAAAGTTGCAAAAGTTTGGGCACCCCTGTGAAGAGTGAAGCATGTTGAAGATGAAATGAAATTATTTTGACATTTTATTAACATTTTGAATTACCCTACACACATGCATACCTATATCCATCTATAAAGCTGGCGTTGACGTAGTCCGAGCCCTCCACTCCTCGAATTGGCTGCAGACTCACTCGCGTGGTTTCATAGGGCATGATATTAACCAGTCTGTTTTTGAACTTATTGCAGGGAAGGTTGGCACTCACGAATCGGGAGTTGTGTGCCCTCGCATTGGCTAATCTCTGCAACATAAAACAGCAGGAGAGAAAGAATAAAAATGACTTCTCTTTAAAGCTTCGTTCGAGATACGAGCTTGTCTTAAAACACTAAAATGCCCAAGTTCTAGGGCATAAAGTGCTGCCCGCTACTGTGTAAAGGGCTGAAACACAGCACTCACTTTAAACTCCTGCTCCATTCCGCTGATGTTATCCGGTGGTTCGGCTTGTGTGAGCCTCTGAATGTAGGCGTACAGATTCCGGGCAGGAACCTCTGTGTTGCCACAGGTGACGGCTTCCAGCAACGCATCATAAATAAAGATGTATTGCTCCTCCGTCTGCACCATGTAGTTCCGCTGCGAGCGCATTAGAGTCACATGGCCATACACGTCGATAGCCTTCTCCTGTTTCACCCGTTCCAGCATGGCATCAATTACAATGAAGCAGCCCGTGCGGCCCACCCCGGCACTGAGGGAGAGAGGGAAGGTTAGCTCGGTGCTTGCGAGGAGCAACATCGAAATGAAGCCATTACTGTGTACTAGTGTACTTCTGCAGTGCTCAGTGGTAGATATACCTGCAGTGGACCGCAATGGGGCCGGCATCTGGAGGGTTGCATGCTTTGACTCGACGGAGGAAGGCCAGGAAAGGGGTGGGGTGCTCAGGTACGCCATGGTCGGGC
Organism: Acestrorhynchus altus; assembly: GCA_034509495.1. NCBI lineage: Eukaryota > Metazoa > Chordata > Actinopteri > Characiformes > Acestrorhynchidae > Acestrorhynchus > Acestrorhynchus altus. The sequence goes on along the minus strand of CM067525.1, from coordinate 5,338,725 downwards.
CAGGCCGTGAACTGAAACTGCCGAACCTCACGCCTCTCACTGCAGCCACTCTGTTCGTCCACGTGAGAGAAGAAGGGACGAAAGGAGAGCAGAGATGAAATGCTGACATCCAACTTCATTCTAACAGAGCAGTAGCTGCTCATGCTTTCTTTTGGCCACTATAATTTACATAACATCCGTCGCATCGTAAATGATGTTTGTCGAAAGATCTATACATATTGGAACGGATTCAATCTTTTGGCCAACGTCCCTGTTGCTGTACCACTACGTTCCACTGGGAGGCAGTAGCCCACAGGTTGAAAGCCACTGCTACAATAAGCAGACGAGTGGGATGTGAGAGAATCGGGCCTGAAACAGTAAAATATTCCACAGACAGAGGACAAAGAAATGCTTCTGTAGAACCTTTGGTGCAAGCTGACCTTGAAAGAGAGAGAGAGTGTAGGAGTGAGTAAGTGTCAGAGCAATCAATGTGTGTGTGTGTGTGTGTGTGTGTGTGTGTGTTCACCTTAAACAGAGCGAAGGTCCTCACGCAGTACGTGGCGAGCTCCACAGTATCCAGCACAGAGACCTGCATGAGGCCGTACGTCTCCGTGCCTCTGCTGGGCCAGTACTGATCACACTTGTTCTGCACAGAGAGCATCACATCGTCAGACATCACCGCAGCAGCTCTACAGCAAACAGCAGTGCTCTGCATTATGGGATGTCCTGATCAAGCTTTAACCCAGTCCAGGTCCTCCAATACTGACTGTCTCCATCAAACTACTGCTGCCTTTTAAAGACCTCAGCCACATTAACGTGGTACTGATGTTCTTTATATATGTACTACAACGAGATGTGCTACCGTCATGGTGTTCGGGAGCCGTTCTAAACTGTATAAAGTTGCCAGCTATAAAAAGCAAGAAGACGGTTCATACAATATGAAATGAATTGGATATTTACACCGTATTGAGGTTTCCGAGCCTAAGAGCCCGTATCAGATACATCAGTCAACAGATCCCTGTGCCAGCCAGCATCACTTTGGGAATGAACGGGAGAGAACCCACCCAGAGAGAACCCTGCCAGTTATGCACTCTCAGGCTCTGGCTGCTGATGACAAAGCAGCACGAGCTGTGATTTGAGTTGTGATCCTCTGGCTACAATGTCAGTGTTTTACTCTGCTGAGCCACTCCGAGCCCGAGTCGATTGATCCAACTAAAGTCCATGAAATGCTTCAGTCTGATCAGGACATCCCAACTCTACACAGTGGTCCCCCTCAAAAAGCCCACTTAAGACCACCTCAGCAAGACACCGTCTCTAAGGCTCCTAAACCATCGCCAGGTTACACCTTGGTAGCAGTAACATGCAGTGATGGTGATCAGGTGACTGTCAGATTTACATGGGTAAACTTTAGCCCTGGCTGTATGGAGGTGCAGAAAGAGAGACAGAGGAAGTCGTGAGAAAAAGGAAGAGTGGAGAGGTGACGAGGTAGACATGTGGGAGAGCTAGTGATCAAGAAAGCGTGTGAGACAGAGACAGAAGAGACAGAAGGAAAAGAATCTGAAGGAGACATCTTGCCTTGGAGAAGAAATAGGAAGGCATCTGGAGAATAACAGACAAACACATCAAGCTTTGATCTACTGAGCAATATGAGACAACAGGCTGACTGGCAGAGGAAACATTATTAATGAGCTTCTGTCTGGCATTAGTGAGTGTATGTACTAGTGAATGTGTGTACTGGGGGTGTGATATTAGAGGAAGGACATATGATATTGTGATAAATCAGATTACAGTGAACTGCGTCCTTTTCTGTGTATATAATCTGTATTTCTAGGGCATCCAACATCACGTACCATGTAACGTACTCATATGAAATACACACTAACAATTACAATGCCAGAAAAGGGCGGGCCAATATGATACATATCACGATACAAGAGTTATGATTCAATAAGTACTGTATACAGATTTCCATTCTTGCGGGATGCACTAAATTTTTGAGTCAGCATGTGAGCCCGTTCACGGTGTGGTTGACGTCTAAAGGGTTAAAGCTCTTCGTCTTTTCCTGTTTCCTGTAAGTGATACATTGTGATTTTAGGAAAACTGTCATAAAATTAAAATCAATCGTAAGAATACATAAGAATTTTTTTCCTGCATCACTTCATCTCGAATATTTCCTTCCATCATCAAATGATCACCAATGTGATGAATAACACTGGAGCTGGATCCATATTTTCATATTTGGTAGATAACTTGACCCTGAATAAGACGTGTCATCAGTAGTTGCATCCATGTCCAAATTTGTCTCGCTTGTATTATTTGGGGAACATATCGGTTTTTGTGGCTTAGACATGCTTTAAAGCCCCTGTTTACTAGTTTTAAAAATCTAAAAATGTGTTAATATTAAAGATATGACACAGACTAATCCCATTCAGAAAAGCAAGGGCATCATATTGCAGAATGACTGGCAGTTGCATCACCATGGAAATCTAAACAATCCACGATGGCAGTGTTGTAAATAAAAAAAGGTGTCTCTGAAATGCTCAGGTCAGCTAAAGATCACTGTTTTTTACGTTTTAATACAGAGGTGACATTTCACGACTTCATATATTTCTATATTTTCTGGATCTGACATATAAAATATTTCAAAATATAATAATATATAATTATATTATAATAATAAAAGAAATACACAGCATGCCGTGTGCTTATCTCTCAGCAGGAAGCTGAGTTTCCACCTTAAAATGGTGCTGTAGTTAAGTTCTGCTCCCTGTACGTTCTGCACCATTTAAGGTAGAATAGGAGCTGAGCTGGAGAATAACGGCCTGGCTGGTGCAGCTGCGTGGGAAAGTTCAAACAGAGCATTTCCACGCGGTATTAACGAGAAACAAGAGTGTTGAATACAGAGCTGAAACTAGCACACGGTGCTTCAACTTTCACAGACCTTAAACGAGCAAGCATGTGGCCACCATGACTGGCCAACTTACATCGATTAACATAGGTGCTGCTGTGTTTTAGGGACGTGCTGTGTGTTGGTGGAAGCTGGTTAGATGAACTAGTGGAAACAAGCTGGATGACAAACATTTTGCTGACTCATCCGACGTCAGAGCGGCCATTTTTAATCTCACCCGACTTAAATCCAACAGAAACGACTGACGCCGCTGTTTTGTCAGCCAGTTCCCAAGAAATGAATCACAAATACTATAAATACTAGATAGAACACAATCATAAAAAGCAGACAGGGGCTTTAAATCTTACCTAACGTGTGTTAAAGGTGTGTTTCAGGAACTAGACATGTCCCTGTTGACAATTCTAAAGACACCGGCTGTCGTTTGTGTGAGATATGTATAAACACTCACGCTCACCCGTGATTTTTCCTCTAGTTTGGTGATCATGATGATATTAGCTGTGTGCTGTTCCCACACCATCCTCCAGAAGTCGCTGATCGTTTCGGGCATCGGCCCTTGGGTAGCGATGTAGGCACCCTGCCGACGGTACCCGTCAATGAAATTGGCATTGATGTAATCGCTGCCCGGCTGACCTGAACGCCCAAACCGAAGAGACAGGGTAAGACCGGAAAGATCAGAAAAGCTAAGCAGTGCTACAAATACCATTCAAACAAACCAACACAGTTCAGGGCGGAGCTTAATCTGTTACTGTTATATTCCTTTGTGATGTCCTCCTTTGCTCCGCCTTGTTATTAATGTTCCCGCCTTTGTAGCCCTGCCCTCTCATTATCCTCCCCAGGTGTGCCTTGTCTGTGCTTTTTTATTATTCAATTTTGACCCCTGATTTTCTGCCAATTCCCCAACCCCATTATCATCACTCTCCCCCTAACACACACAATTCTCCCAAACACTAGGAAGGTGAGGACGAGCACAGGACGTCCTTGCCAGACAGTCAGGCTCCCCAGCTCTGAAACGGGGCTAACAGACGCCTGTGCCGACCAGCATCACATTGAGTGTGATTAGGGGAGAAAGTGCTATCTACCCTCCCAGACAGGGAGAGCAGGCCAATCTCGCTCTCCCTTTGACTCCAGCTGCTCCCTAAACATGTCTCTAATATGCAAATATATCAACTGTGCGTGAACTACCCTTTTAACCCTTTACACACCAACAGAAGTCTAAAACACTCTTGTACAAACTTTCCGTATACATTAAAAATGCCACCGCATGCTGCTTCTCCACCCACGCGTCCACACACACTCCCTCACCGTCGTTGTTGGAGAGCACTACTCTGGTGTGGTCGTAGGCGATGACATTAGCATAACGGTTCTTTGGTTTGTTAATCTCCAGGTTTGAGTGCTCCCACGAGAACTGCTGCCCAGGGTCAACAGACTGCACAGGCAGAAATGTCAGAGAAATGTCAGGTTTTATAGTCATTATCAAACACTTACTGTGGAATTATACTCTCACACACAGCCTTCACACGCCACATGCTTCAGGTTGCAGTGTACAGCAACACTCGTATTCACTAGAGCGGGGGGACGGGGTACGTTTAAAACGTTAACCTCATTGGCCATTTTATCAGATACACTCATACAGATGCAGCTTGTAGGTTTCGAGGCACTGATCCCATCTTTTCCTGAATTCATCACCAAACCTTTGGCCTGTACTGTACTTTTTTAATGGTGACACTAAAAGCAAGGCGAAATACTGCAAAAATACATTGTAGGAAAACCTTCAAACTATAAAAACACCATCACGGCTACAACCGAAAAGAACAGCTGATTTGTTATCCAATCAGAACAGTGGGATCTGCCGGCAGCACAACACATCTAGTGGTCAGGGACCAATCGTCATCATCTATGAATAATCTAACTTATTCATTAAAAATCAATGCTGTGTTTTTGAAAATCAATACCATATCGCACAACATATTACTGTCGTACGTTTGCTGTTAGACCTCTATGATCTTGGAGCTCCGCCAAGCACCACCAACATGGCACCTACATAGTAGAGGTATCACAGCGGTGCACTGACACGAGTGCAAGGCAACAAACACGCTTGCATGCAATCATTCAGACTATGTGCTACCTGTGTTACGGGGACTTCCATTAGAGGACAAGCCAGAGAACACTGTCACTGTGCAACAGCAAGGACATAATACACTTGTGGGTAACGGCTGAGGTCACACACACTTTCGTTAAAACCTTCACGATCATTTCTGAGGAGGTGCACAAAAGCCCCGCCAAACAGACACAGGATATGTGGCAACAATCGAACTTTTGACTGGTGCTCTTAAATCCTCCTGATCCCTCAGTGACCACGCGTTCAGACCCTGCCAGCAGCCCCACACCATCGAGCAACTGCGTTCCCAGGGTTCACGGAACACCACTAAGTACCTCAGGAATGGTGTGGAGTGGTTTCTGTAATCCAAAACGAATCCAAATTGAGGTTGCATGCAATTGAACCCCTCACAGAAATGTTCCAGCAGAAAACATCCTATTAATGCTCCTCGTTTCAGAAGAAACATGGGTTTACTTTTGGACAGAGTGAAGGTGTACCTGATGAAACAACCAATGGGTGCAAAGTTACACACCTTACACAACACACACACACACACACACACACACACACACACACACACACACACAGGTCTGTGACTTTACCTCGTACTCTTGAGAAAATCGGAGATTCTCATTGGCTTTCATCCTCTCTATGTAATTCGGCAGGTCTGAGATCGCGACGGGTGGATGACTGGCCATACCTGGTAATCATAAAAGCGCAAGGTCATCCAAAAAGAAGCTCGAGTAGACAAGCGAAGACCATGCTGCTGTAGAAAAGCGAGAGCATTCATTCGGGCTTTCAGGGTAGTGAGTGAAAAAGCTGGGACAGAGGACGCGTGTTGAACTTTGACGAAGGAAGAAGAAAAGCACAGGTGCATTAGAGAAACAGAGAGCAGACAAGGAGTGAGTAGAATTGCTGGTTGCCATGGCGAGGTAATAATAGTCATTATGCGCATGTACGGCTGCTGCTGTTGTGAGTGATCATCGGCGTGCTTTAATTATTAGAACTTCACAGTGACTGAAGAAAATACAGACAGCGCAGGACAATGTTCCTCAAAAGTACAGCTACCACAGGTCTAGGGGTTGCAGTACGATGTGTAGCTCCGCCCACCCTAGACAAACCACCTTGCCTGTCCTACTACATCCAAGGAAGGCAGGGTTAAAGTTGAAATGAAGCGATTGTCAGCCTTGGCCAGATGAGAGTGTCTGCATCTGTTCATTACGTGGAGCTGAACTACAGTCGAGCTGTCAGCCAACTGATGCATCTGTACGAAGTTCTTACGTTCTGTTCGGTTACTCTGACCAGGTACCGTTAGATTCCGATGAATCTTTGTACTCAGACCTGGCCAGTGCTTTCATTCCAGCCAAACAGAAGCTCGTGCGATCAGATGTTTGAAGACTGGGCAAATGATTAAGAGAGTGGAATCAGGAACTGGTTGCGGGTCCAGTTTGACACCCGTTTTAATGTTTTTCGGTGTGTTCCGACTGTCTCACACCAGCAGTCAGGGGCTCAAGTGGACTGTAGCATCGGTTCATCTCAGCCGCAAACAGAGCTGAGTTCCGATTCTGTCGGATGAAAACCGTTAATCTGTTAAATGTTACACTTACTGGACAAACTGGGAATCCGGGGGAGATTCCAGTTTGCTTGTGCGCTGTAGACGAATGAGCAGGCAGGTCTGGCTCCGCCTCTTCTCTCTACTATGTAAACTCGTTTTTTGCCTTCGTTGCTTTCGAACGGAAGGGAAGAAACCTTGACGTCTGTGTTTTCTACAGTCACTGGAATTTCAACTCAATTCTTGCCTGTATGGATTAGAATGGATTAGCTGAGAGCACGGAACGCTGAAGGTAGAACGTCCATTGCGGTTAGAAGGATCAAACATGAAGTAACAACCAAAACTAACTTGGTAATCGCCGATAACCAGAGGAACGCAAACCTAGAAAGGAGAGAGCGTCAGTTTGATGTGAGTGTGTGTGTGCATGGTGGGTAATCCAAGTCCCCCCCCCCCCCCCACCTCCATCAGGTGTGCACCTTAGATGGCTACATACTGTGTAGCAGCGACTGCTTATCAGCTTGTGTTGGGTAAGCAGGGCAGTAAGTGTATATTTACCAGGTGTTGGGAAGTTGATCCTGCGGAGCTCCACAGGGTCAGAGGGATGCTGGGAGCTCATTGCTTTACTGCTGCTGGGAAAGCTGCACTTCCTGCCTTCTAACTCTGCCCGCTTCCTGCAACATCAAAGGAAACCATGTCCTGAAATATTCTTATTTTATTCACACCCAACCCCCCCCAATTTGGAAGTGCCAATTCCCCAACCCAGTTTGGACTCCCCTATCCCAAACGATGCTCCCGACACTAGGAGGATGAAGACAAGCACGTGCTTCCTCCACGGAACTGCTGCCATTGCATCACTGCTTGGCAGCCAGTGCGCTCAGAGGACACGCAAGGAGCCCAGCTTTGATACCACGGCTAACAGATGCCTGTGCCAACCAATCGTACTGGGATAGAGTGCCATCTTCCACCTCAGAGAGAGCCTCTGGCGGCTGATGGCAAGCAGCATGACCATAATGCCAGCGCATCAGAGTGTTATAATTCCAGAAACCTCGGAAATAGCGCTTATTGTCAAACAGTTTATAAAATGACACTCTTTAAAAGTCACCCACCTGTCAGGTTTGCTGGTTTGAATCCAGAAGGAAGAAAAGAAAGGAAATCATGGTGTTAGAGACACTCCGCTCATTCAGACATCACAGCATCCTGAAGCAGCTATTCACAGCCTCTCCGTCGCAATCACAGCTTCCTTTGTTCTTTCCACTTCCTTTGTGTCTCACACGGCTTTACAGTAGATGAGTAGTAACTAGTGCTTAGGAGAAAAAAAAACTCGCTCTGCTCCTTCTCTCCATCTTTACCACAATCTCGGAATGCTGTTACGGTGTGTATGGGACGTGTAGAGAACGCGACTGGGGTCGAACATCCATAGATGTGTGTATTTCGTTTGCGTCACCTCCTGTTTGTTCCTGAACTCGGATTGAACTTTCATTAAACAAATCAATAAGTGCTTACTGAGCCGAACTGCGCTCGGAATTCGTCGTGAGCTCACCTGAAAAGCATGCGTGCGTCCAACAATAACGCAAAGCCTGTGGATTTTTTCATATTTCCATACAGAATCTGCTGATTCTAAACACCAGGAATTTCGGCTTCAACCGATTTACCATCGCCAACGTCCGTCTGAAGGGACTACTGGGAGACGCCCAGTTTAACTGGAACATTTTTAATAATAAATAATCATTTTCGATCATTTTGTATTTGCATTTACTAATCCTTACACTACACAACCTGTTTACATCCTACATTAATTCTGCATTGTTTACATCCTTAACAATCCTCATTATTAATTTATTTGTGCTATAAATCGTTAACAATGTCCCTCATATTACACATCAATAACAATCCTCATAATTAATTTTTTTTACCATAAATCGTTAAATAATTCAACGGTTTGTTAACTGAAGTCCTCACACGAACTACAGTCTTTCAAAGCAGTAACAATAACACAACTAGACCTGTTCTAGACCAGCTCTAGAACAGCTTCTAGACCAGCTCTAGAACAGCTCTGCCCTTCTCGTCAGTCTAATCTAATCCCCCCGTTCTGTGGTACCTCTTAAAGAGGAGGATGAGGATGACAATGCTGATGATAAAGATGACCGCCAGCACTGGCCCGACTACCCAGAGAAGGCCCTCCTCTTCGTCTACGATGGGCTGCGGCTCAACGTCCGAGAAGACCACCGAGTCCGAGAAGGGGCTGGTTGAGCACACGGTCTGTGAAGTGTATTGTGAAGCGTCACAAACACAAGCCTCTGACAGGTGAACAGAATATTTTGCTCAGCTGCTTATTTTGAAACTCACATTCTGTCCCAGCTCTAAGATAGCCAGCACAAAGCAGACATATTCCTGCCCGTTGAGAAGCGCTCGGTTGAGGAACGCTCCATACACACGTCCGTCTCCCAGCTTAAACTCCGCCGGAAGGGTCTGGAAGTGAGCGCTGACGTACGCTTTCAACTCGGCCTGCCTCCGCAGACGGACTGATCGGCCGGTCCCGTTAATCTCCTTCAGCAGCTGAACAAAAGAGTGAAGGAATAAGTAAATACATACTGAAATCAATCTAATCCTCAAGTTCTGACTGATTCCTGGATGATAAAATGAGCCAAGCTGGCAATCAAACTTGTGCCTGCGATGTTAAGTCCAACCCCTGCCATCATTTAAGGTGGAAAGGACAAAATATACGGGTGGAAATCTAATAAACAGTCCTCTACTGTTACACCAACCATCTCCATACATCCATAAACCTTCTCTGAGGTCCTCCTCTTCTCCTTCTGCCCCGGCAGCTCCGTCTCCAACAGTCCAATATATTCACTCTTCCTCCTCAACACCTCCATACCATCTCAACCTGGCCTCTCTGGCTTCTGCTCCACCTTCACTGTCCCTCTGATCTGCTCATTTCTAATCCAAAATCTCAGCATCTTCATCTCCGCCACCGCCAGCTCAGCCTCGTGTCTTTAAGACAGAGCCACCGTCTCCAAACCACACGTCACAGCAGGTCTCACTTCTGTCTTGTAAACCTTCCCTTTCACTCATGCTGCTCTCCTTCCGTCACACATCAGCCCTGACGACCCGTCTCCACCCACTCCATCCTGCCCGCACCCTCTTCTTCACCTCTTTTCTGCACTGTGCTCTGGATGGTTGACCCAAGATGTTTGAAGTCATCCACCTTTACGACCTCTACTCCTTGCATCGCCACCGTTCCACCTGCCTCCCTCCCACTCACACCACTTCTATCGATTCACAAAGCCACAAGTAAACACACATCATATTTATAAAAAAAACGAAATAAGTCAAACGGACGACTTCGTTAAAGCCACTCTGATTCACAGAATTCCACAGGAGACCATGAGAAGGGGTGGAGACCGTGAGAAGCACCTTCTACACAGTCAACACCTCAGCTCAGCGAACCTACACAGATCATTACGTAAATCACTGCTTCTGACATATGAAGCATTTGTATGCAGTTAAAGAAAAACACAGTACCTCATCCAGACTCATCTCATCTGGATCACTCCAAGGATTCTGGAAGTTTCCTCCTCGTTGCCTCTTTAGTGGGACGACAACGATGTAAAAGCCCCTAGGATTAAAAATCAGCCCCATTATAAGCACAAATGACTTCACTGCTTTGCACTGATGTGTATGAACGCTAAAGCCCACAGTGAAAACAGTGAAAGACCAACCTGACGTTAGCTTGACCCTGCACTGTGGGCAGCTGCAGCATGGCGGTGCTCTGGGCGCTGGTCTTTTCCAGCAGCTGGGGCTTGCTGGGTAGTAGGTTTGGAGCGGTCATGGCCTCTGCGCGGTGCTGAAGACCTCCAGTCCCATCAGCTTTGTTGGTTAAGACAAAGGTGTAAAGCGACTGGGCCTTCAGTTTAGGGACCAGCTTCTGTCCTAGCCTACCGTCCACCTCGACAGTCTGACCATCCCCATAGGTGACCTAAAGGAGGACAGGAGGCTAATATGAGAATAGAACCAATACATTCACTGTCCTTTAACGCAGCATTAATGCAGGGTCATATTTTTCGATCCTGCTCTGTAAGTTTACGTGGTCGGATGCTCCTAAAGGTTTAGTGGAAACAGTGGTATTCCAGTACCATGACGTCACACCACCGCCTTCTTTGACTGGGCCACTGTACTGGTGTGAAAAGGCCCTAAAACCCAGCTCCTCCAGATTAGACTGGGTACGTTTCTGCACAATTCTGAACTTGTTCTTCTGCAACCATCACGAGCTGCACCTTCAATAAAGATTAACGAGGCTGCTCCAGAAGCCAGTCAAGCTTAAGCAGTGACACTACCTCCACCAAGCTTGACTGGTGACCTGCTATGTTGAACTTCTTCATCCCTGTTGTCTGCAGATTTCTGATTGGCCTCCTGCCTCTTACTGCTGACAAGTGGTCTGCACCTCATGGTATCCCCTCTTTACCTCTGCTGCATCTACTGAGCTGAAACCTTCAAACCTGCTCAGTGGAGGTTGCTGTGACTGATGGGAGGTTTGGGAGTTCTCTGCACAGTTCTCACAATGTTCCTCTCAACTGCTCTTTTCCTTGATGCCTGGCGTCTTTTTAAGTGCAGCAGAGGTTTCTTTCATATTCAGTTCCAAACTTTCTTTTTCAGCTTCAAACTTTCTTTTTCAGCTCTTTGTGTTGCACTGAGTGTTTGACGAAAAGGAAAGAACTGGCCTTGCAGTTCCAATAGTTTTCGGAGGAAACTATGTTCACACAAACCCGCCCACTGTACAACACTTACGATGAAAGTGTGGGCTTTATTCTGGGATGTTCGTGGCTCCCAGGCTAGCAGCACGGAACTCTTGAAAGCGGCTTTCACGCGGAAGTTGACTGCAAACACTGTAACAGAAAAAAAACAAAAAAACAAATACAAACACCTGAGCATCAGTACTACTCAGACACGTCTCAGCTGTCAGGAGAAATTCCATTAGAAATATGATTCAAGGTGCTGTATTTGATTCTGGAGAACATCTGCTGATATTTCTACTCAACAGCTAAACACACACACACACACACACTCCTCCTTTCAGGGCTCCTTCAGAAGCTCCGTCCCTAACACACAGCATATGCCAGGACGGATCCCGCTTTTGTCGGAGTAAGTAGGACAGCACTGCTGTCAGGATCTGACAACATTCAGTCACAACTGCACGAGTGAGATCAGGATGCTGGACGATCACCACCCCCACCTCGTCCCCAGCTCCCCTAACTCACCAAAAGTACTGGACGGAGCTCTGTCATTCCAGAGCATGAGGTTTGGTGGCAACAGGCTCATGTTTATCTGCTCCAGAATGTGCTTTTCTAGGCAAGCTGTGTGTGTGTGTGCATTTGCACATCGGTGTCAGCAGTGGGTCCAACTTAAAGTAGCTGAATGCATTCCCGTAGAAGGGGTGTCCACAAAGATTTGGACATGGAGTGCATCTAAACGGCACGTTCACATGGCGCTCTGAGCAAACACCCAAGACATTACATTGATGGAATACTCCACACTGCAGATCTTGGAATTTAAAACCGCAGAGCAGGACACCGGAAGGATAAGAGACAGAAAGACAGACAGACTGACAAACAGGGCGATAGACATGTACACAGAACTCCACAGGTGTGTGGATGGAGAGGGGAGAGGTGTGTGTGAGTGTGTGTTTGGATGCATCCTACCTTTCTCAAGTGCTTGTGTTCTAGTATATAAAGGGGGACTATAGGGCCCTGGGCCGTCTTCGTTTACCACACACACTCTGACCACATACTCAGTATCTGCTTTCAGCCCCGTCAGAACCACGGCTGGTTCTGTCACCTCCGTTTCCTTGGCAATGTCTGTCCCGTTACTATAGGTGAGTGCGTACCACACCCGGTAACCCTGAACCGGCCCCACATTCCTCGGCTCTTCCCAGTGCAGACTGAGGTATGTCGAGTCTACGCTGCCGGCTGTTAAATTGAGCAGGAAATTAGGAGTGGGCGCTGACTCCGGTGTCCCTGTGGTGTCCGTGACCTCCGGAGTCACAACGGTAACCTCGGCATATGGGCCGTAACCCCAAGCTCCCCGAGCAGCAAGGCGGAAGAGGTACAGGGTCTCGGGACTCAGCGTTAAAACGGTGTAGTTCTGCTCGTCTGCCCCGAGTTCCACTGCTACGAAGGAGTCGGAAAGGTTCTCTGGCTGTCCGTAGGAGAGCCGGTAGCCCAGGACTGGCGACACACCAGCAGGGGGCATCAGCCAACTTAACTGGAGAGTGCTGACTGACGTGACGCTGGCTGTCAACACTGGGGCATCTGGCACTGTGGAGGAAACAGGAGAAGGGCTGTGAAGTCGAGAATAAAACCATGTAAATATCACATATATTCTTTATTATTTTACTTGTAGCTCAGAAAATATGCAAAGTAGGCCCGTCATCGTAACCGTTTTTTGTTTGGATGATACTTTGTCACATTAAGAGCACTGACACAGCAGTGCTGCTGGAGTGTTTAAACCCCTCAGTGTCACTGCTGGACTGAGAACAGTCCACCAGATGTTTTCCTGGCACCTGTGTGTAAAGAAGCTGACCTCCTCTCTGTAGGCTGCCTCATAGCTGTTGGAGGTTTGGTCAAATTTAACGATGACGTTGGAGCTGTCTGGCTGTGCAGTCGTGGGTGTACAGGGAGTACAGGAGTGGGCGGAGCACGCAGCCCTGAGGGGTGTTGAGGGTCAGTGAGGAGGACGGGTTGCAGTGGTGCGGCTCAGGGAGTGTGATTGTGTTTAAGCCCTGCCACATGCTTCTGACACTGATGGTGTTAAACTGTGCCTCCACTTTGTCTGACCTCCACCCAGACTGTCCCCACACAGCAGTGGTGCGTGCATCCAGAGCTGTGTGAACTTCAGAACCACATCCTTCATGCACTTTCTGATGAGTCCAGTGACTGAATCATGCTCGTTAGTGCTGTTGGACCAATCACAGAACACCTCCCAGTCCACGTGATCAAAACAGTCCTGGAGACTGATTGGTCCAAACAGTAGTGAACCTTCTTGATGGTGGGGAGCAGGAACGAGGAGTGATCTGATTTGCCTGAACGGAGGTCGGGGGAAGGCTCTGTACGCCTCCCGGGAGGTGGTGTAACAGCGGTCCAGTGTTGGTTTTCTCCATGTAGCACGGAGAGGAGTGGACTCTGTTTAAAAACTCCAGCAGCACTACCGTGTCTGATTCACTCTTACCAACACACCACCCCCGTGTCACCGTGACACACCTATTTCAAGGACTCCCAGAGGAGGTTTAAGGCCTATTCACACCAAGTAGATGTTTCCGATGATTGAAAATGTTCACTTCCAGTCTCGTTCTCTGCTCGCGGTCTGCTTTTGCCTTCTTCTTTCTGTTCAGTGCACGAACAGACCAGGAAGCACCTCGAGACACTAAAAATACAGCCATGATTGGTCTGCAATCATGACATCAGACCTCTGATTGGCCAGCCTGATTTGATTTGGCTGGTTTGGCTGAGAAAACATGCGTTTTTATTGCGTTAATATTGATGTAAACAGGTGATTGTTATCGAACTGTGATAGGTTTTGTTATTTCGGACGTTGTCAGTGCTTACAGAAGTCCGACTGTACATCCCTGTATCAGTGTATCAAGTATGGGACGGTACCTGAATAGCCATATTTTTACCACATCAGCCACCCAAGAAGAATATATGCAAATTATACAAATGAAATGAACTGGAATGCATTTTAATCAAACATGCTTCATACATACGTGCTGGTTTAGTTCTGATAACCATGGTTTTGCTGCGAGCTCCATCTCCTTTCGAGGTGAACGCAGCCACTGCCAAAGAGTACTCAGTGTTTGGCCAAAGATCTGACAGAATGAGTTCCTGAACACACACACACACACACACACACACACACACACACACACACACACACAGCCAAATTTGTTTCCCTCGTATGCTGTAATTTGTCACTCCACTGTCATGAGAGAATCTGAGGGTCTCTACGCTGTAAGATGAGCGATTCAGAATTCTGGAAGGGGAAACTGTGAAGCTGGCAACAGCAATAATAAATGAACATGCCGGTTAGGGCTGCACTGGTTTTGCATTATTGATATCTATACATGTTTGTTCACTGACTTGGGGATGAAAATTCCTTTTTCATTTTGTTTTAATGCCAGAATAAAAATCCCAGATTTGGTTCTCCTTCTTTCTCCAACACCGTGCAGCCCTCGTCTTGCCATTTGATGGTGACCAGGTGAAAATATTGCAAATAGAGTACATTTTTCTTTCGCATCGTGGAAAAAAAAGAGCTGGAGGGATGGACGTGCAAGGCTCCGTCACGACAATACTGACGAGTATGTGCGGTGAAATTATACGGTCAGTCAAAATGAGGGTGAGAATGCAGTAATATGGAAATGTACTCACATATTGAGCCGAATCGTTTTGCAGCTTGATTTGAAGTGAAATCAGAGAAAGATTATTATTAATGAGAGCAAAGCCAACATTACAGATTTCATTCATTTCATAGAAGAAGCCTGCAAGCCTAGCAAAACCACTACTTCCAATCACTAGTGCCGGCTCTGTTCGCTCTAGCACCGCAATGATTTGTCTGAGACCTGACTTTTCAGCCATGATTAACGTTATCGCTCACATTAAGAGTCTAATGAAGCCAGAAGAGACTAATGGAGTCTGATGCTGATCTTATCTGAAGATTCACTGCACATTTAACTGCCATTAGCTGTGTTAAGGCCATACAGTGTATATGAGACACAGTATTTAAGGAAGTACTAAACGGCAGTACATCCTGGAGTAACTCACTACTGTCCAGAGAAGGCTACTACATTTGATTGCATTCAGTGACGAGAGCATTAGTGAGGTCAGGATGTTGGATGATCACCACGTGATCGCCACCTTATCACCAACTCATCCCAAAAGCATTGGAAAGGACACAGCTCCAACATTTCAGAAAACACCGTCCCCATGTTCCTATTCTAGTCCTATTGTTATGACGCTGCATGTGCATTTGCACATCTGTGTCAGCAGTGTGTGCAGCTTAAAGTAGTTGAATGCATTCATTAGAAGGGACGTCCACAAACATTTGGACCTATCGGCTGCTTTCCGCTGCAGGGACCAATGGTTCTTGAGGCACTGCAGTACCGTAGCCCGCAGATCAGACCCATGAGACTGATTACAGTGTCTTTGTCCAACATCCATCAGGACGTTGGATGCGTCCGATCTCACATAAAGAAGGCTTGGCTTTACATTTCTGTCCATAACCTGACGTTTCAGCACCAACATTAAGTGTCAAAGAAGCTGAATCCTACTTGCTGAAGCCATAATTCATCCAACGATCTGCCTGCATTAAATACGTTCATCTAAGATCACATCAAGGAGGTCTTTCCACGGAGGAACTAACTGAGCTGAGGGTTGAAGGGAGCTCTACACTAATGGAGAGCTAAAGCTGTGGAGAGCTAAAGCTGTGCCATCCTCTGCCATTGCAAATATGAAGACCCCAGACCTTGAGGCACGAAAGCACACAAATGTACAGCCAATCAGCAGCTCCATGCGCTTTAAGCCCCCCTACTGAACAGTGGGAGGCCCTGAGTACGCCTCGCTAACTGCGTCGAGAAACCCGGGGTCAGTCCAGTCTGTAAGCGGTCCGATATCAAACCATGTCTATATGGAAAAGCCACTGCAATGGTCACCCTTCATGGCCCTGCAGTGGAAAAGCAGCCCTTCATCCTACATATATATATATATATAAAAAACATATTATACCATTAATTTTTGATACAAACTTAATCTATACATGATTAATATGCATTTATATGGTCATGTGATTAAATCTACCTGAGAATCTCTCAGCAGCAGCTCTTTGATTCTCGGAGAACCCGTTCTCTCTCCAGATGCCCGTCTCGTGTATGTCACCTGGTAACCGCGGATCTTTCCGTGCTGTCGCTCAGCAACAGGAGCTTTCCATGACACTCGAGCGGCGGTTGAGTTTAGGACCACCGCGTCAACACCCTGCGGTGGAGCACCGGGCACTGCGGGGGGCAGCGTGGGGACATGTACAGGACATGAGGCCATATCACACCTTCCAGGTGAGCAAGGGGGAAGGCTGAGGAAAGGCTGAGGTCAGCACGCAGGATCAAGTTCAAATGTGTTCCTTGTTCTCCTACTCCCCCCACCCAGATAAAGGGAGGTGTAGGATTGAGGGAAGCTGGGGGAAAGACAGGGTATGTCTATATGACAGCTGTGGCAAAGAGACAAAAACAAATGAAGAAGAAAAATGGAGCTCATCATCCAGCCATCCATTAGAGCAGTGCCACGCTGCCATACTGCCATGCTGCAGGTGAAGGGTTGAGGGTTGAGGATTGAGGTTTCTGGTAAAAGGACAGAGGTTGCTTTGGAGACATACCGTCCTCCTGAGTGCGGACCAATAGTGGCAGGCTCTCGGGTCCTTGCCCCGTCTCTGTGTTGGCAGCCACGGTCACAGAGTACAGAGTCCACTTCCTTAAGCCTTCGAGCCGGTATCGGAAACAGTCTGGTGGGATGTTCGTTACATGCTGCACCTGATGCTTGTCCCGTTCCGTGGCAGTGTATCGGATGGAATAACCCGTAAGGATCCCACTGTTCTCGTCCGCGGGGGGTGCAGACCAGGTTATCAACAGGCTGTTGGAGGAGGGGCTTATGCATGTCACTTCTTGGGGAGGGGGAATGGGTTCTGATCGGACGGTTAGCAGGGCGGGCAGGTTTTAATCGTGTGTTTTGAGGCGTTAGTGGTTAGTTGTGAGAGAGTGAGAGCAGGATGATGTAAGGACATGAAATCAGATAAAAGAAAAAAAAAAAAAAAAAAAAAAAAAGACAAGAAAGACAAAACCAACAAACAATGAAAAAACCACAAGGACCATGAATGTGTAAAATGTGACATGATGCTCGCACAGACATGTTAAACTGGATTTCAAAAAAAGAAAGAGGTCCAACACAAAACACGGAGCCTGTAAAGGCGGTGGGTCCATGTCTGTGCATAGTGAACACAAAGAGACGAACACACGCACACTGAACATTAAACTCACCTTCGCTTCTCTCTCTCCAGATTTTCCAGTTTATCTGTAAGTATCTGTTTCTCGCTTTGCATTTTACTCTCTAACTGACTCATAACACGTTGCTCTGGAGCCACCTCTCGTTTACTACAGCAGGATGGAACGGACGACTGGACATTAATAAGAGAGCGGCCTCAGAAGCCTCTGAGAACATTGCCTGGACATCGACTCTGGTAAACACCTCGCTCATATCAGTAGTCTGTTTTCCTCTAAGCCTTCACATACAGTATCACTACCGAGACCTACTGCCCTGCGTTCAACCATGGCCAGTGTGGTTTTAGCAAAAACACTGGTATACTAGAACCAGTTCCCAGCAGATGTTGTAATTCGGAACTTATTAAACCTGCCGGTCAGTAAATACATGCTATCGACTCCCTCTGTCCAGTTATTGAGTCACCGTGGTGGGAGGACATGGCATGGTTTTGTCATTTTTAACATGTGAGTTTCATGGACATATGAACATTTCACATTTCAGAGACTCAACTAGAGGGGGGGAAACGGATTCACGTCACGGCCCGTTGTAGCTCAGAGAAGTGTTTCGGTTTAATGTGTCGGTGTGTGTAAGGAGCTGGAGAAGGAGCTGCAGGCTGTGCAGTGAGTGAGTGGAGTTTAATGTGTTGGTGTGTGTAAGGAGCTGGAGAAGGAGCTGCAGGCTGTGCAGTGAGTGAGTGGAGTTTAATGTGTTGGTGTGTGTAAGGAGCTGGAGAAGGAGCTGCAGGCTGTGCAGTGAGTGGGTGGAGGTTTTATTGTGACATAGCAACAGGCAAGTTACGGAACTAGTTAAGAAACTATGATCAGTGGAAGGAAATGCTTAAATTAAAACATACTAAACGCAACAATCACGGCTGAGTTCATTACTGACTTTGAGCTCGTGTCTGCTTCATCACACCTGGGCTATTATTTCATAACAAGATGCTCCCTCTTGTGTTCCATTGCTTTAATAAGGTTTAAATAATGAATTACAAATATAAATAAAGCTTACAAATGCCATAAATGTCTCTCCTCTGATAAAGTCTCTGCTTTCACCACGTGGTGGTGAAAACACAGAGAGCAGCACCACTCAAACTCACACTTACATAAGTTTAATAAGCTTATTGGCTCTTTCTTTAATACCGCTGAGCTTCACCAGTCGCCCCTTTCATTTCTCAGCCTCCTTTTCTGTTGACGTCTCGGATATAAATGAGTAACTCAGTGTAGTTTGAAGTTAAATTAAGTAGACGGCTAAATCAATAGGGGTCTTGAAGGTCCTGGGCAGGCTGCATCTGGGAGGAGTTACAATGCTATTTCATTTATTTGTCTGCAAAGATCCATCTGCCAAAATCCAGCTTGTGCACTGACCGGAAAATGCTCAAAGACGTATCCAAGAACCCCCCCCCCAACCCGTTACTGTCTACGCATTTATACTCAACTCTGTTCATGATCAATGCCACCATGCATGAGTCAACTGACAGGAAGACAGGTCAGACATTCGCTCCGGCTTTCTAAAAGAAATCAATTAATTAAATGAAAGTCAAAACCTCGGAAAACAATGTGTTGTGACTTGTGTTCTGAGTAATGTGTTCTGAGCAGGGACACTCAGACTAACAGTATATATCAGGGTTTCTCAGCACTGGTCCTGGAGGCACCCCAGCCCTGCATGATTTTCTGGATTCTGGATTTATGAATAATTTAATCATTTTAATTTTAATAATTTGAGGTAATTTCACAATATAATCTTTCGATTTCCTTTATCGGTTTAATATTTATGGCTCTTATTCAGAGGGATTTACATTTGTACCGTGTAACTCAGGCTAACATAGTGTTCGAAAGTCTCACCCAGGCTCTAATTGGTAGGATGGTGAATCATAGTCTGCAACAGGGATGTCAGTCTGGCTGCCCCTTATAAAATCACTATGTTACACCAATCTCTATTATAACTCTACAAATACTGAATCCTTGAGTGCTGGTCAGTAGTAGAGATGCTCCGATTGCAATTTTCCTGGCTGATTCCGATTTCCCAATTAACATATGACCGGTCGATTCCCATATATATATATATAGCAAGCTGGTTGTCTTCACTTGCTGTGAATAACCTGCTGAAGACATGGATGACAGTGCCTGAAATGGATCCCTACTCCCTCATTAGTATTAGAAACTCTCTGATCTGTGCCAAACGTGCAAAACTGACCAAGCGACGCGGGTCAGATAGCCTCTGTGAGCCAGTGGATGATCAATGCTGCGGTTGTCGCATGATACGTTTGGCTCAGTGTACATAAACAGGAAAATCGGGATTGTACTTTGGCCCTTCAAATGCTAAAAACCGCCTTTAAGGGACCTTAAAAATAACAATAGCTACAATAGCTACAGCTACAATCATTCCATGTAGGTAAGTGGAAGTAGGCTAGGCTAGTTAGCTGTTTGTTTTTAACATTAGCAGGCCCACCATATGACCATGTTTAAGCCTGATGGGCCAAAGGCTTAATCCAGTGCCAGCAGGGATCACCCACGGGCTCTTTACTGGTTCTGAAAATGTGAAGAACGATCGGAAACGTGCCGAAGTAGAACTTGCAGAATGATCAGGTGATCGTTGAAGACTACGCAAAATATCCGGTCCTTAAGGTACATTTTGCCAATTAATAAGTGTCCTGTATGTATATTTCTGACTCAATAATTTGGCACTGTATTAATTTCACTAAATTAATGATGTTATTACTGATGTTATTACTGTTATTAATGAGATGTTATTACTCATTCTGCCCCCGAAAAGTTCGGTTCGAAGAAATCAACCCCCAACTCGCACATTATGCCACCTCGAATCATTTCTGAAGAATCTCAGCTGCCATTTCTGTATTTTTAGGAGCAAACAACTTTGAACGTTGACATATTCATACGACCAAATGTGTTAAAAAGACAAAACCACTGACAGGAGTATGTTCCCCACCACTTTGATCCATGACGACCCTTCAAACTGGCCAGTAGTACAAGCACTTCAGTTTGCACTGGTATTCCAGTATGAGCCGTGAGAGAGATACCAGTACATACGTGTTTGAGGGGTCTGTACGGTGACCTCGCCAGTGAAAGCTCCCACGCCATGTTTACTACGTGCAGCTAACTGAAAGGTGTAGGTGGAGAACGGCTTCAGATTCTTCAGCAGGTAACTGGAGCTTGGCTCAAAGGTGGTTTTCTGTAGGAACAAGAGACCAAGACTCGGCAAAAACCCAACACGGCTGTCTGTGGTGATTCGTAGGCTTATGTAAGTATGTAAATCGAGTGTGTTTACAGCATACCTGTTCGGGCTGGTCTCCGAGTCTGTATATAAGTTCATATCCAGTGATAGCGTCAGTACCGCTGTGAGCTGGAGGAAACCAGGACAGCAGAACACTCGTCTCTGACTTCACCTCCGCCTTCATCTCAGTGGGTTGAGAAGGAACTGTAAAGTGCAGAAAAAGAGAGAAACTATCCTACATGCTGGAGGTAAAGCACTGCCTATAACAGATCCTGCATAATACATCTACTGCCTTCAGAGAGAGCTCGCACCAGCTTAGTCCAGCCGACCCCTTTTATATGGAACTACTCACTCCTGTCAGGGCTGGTCTGCAGAGAAGGTCTGAGAACAGTTTTTGTTTTGTTGGCAAGAAAAGTGTCTCAGAATTCACCCAGTCATACACAAAGTTGATATTTTCAATATCACAGCTGTTTGTATAAGGTCCCATGGCAGCCCGTGCATGCCAGAGTACAAACCAAGACTATGAAGTCTAAGGAACTGTCTGAAGACCTCTGAGACAGGATTGTATCGAGACACAGATCTGGGAGAACCTGATGCATTGAAGGTCCCAACGAGCACGGTGGCCTCCATCATCCATAAATGGAAAAAGTTTGGAAACACCAGGACAAGGAGGTGACCAAGAACCCAAAGGTGACTGACAGAGCTTCATCGTTGCTTTGTGGAGAGAGGAGAAACCTCCAGAAGGATAACCATTTCTGAAGCACTCCACCAATCAGGCCAGTAAAAGGCACGCTCTGGACCTCAGCCTGGGACAAAGGTTATTGTTCCAACAGGACAACGACCCTAAGCAAGACAGCCATGATAACATGGCTTAAGTGGCCCAGCCAGAGCTCAGATTTGAACCTGATTGAACATCTCTGGAGATATCTAAAAACAGCTGTGTACTGATGCGCCCCATCCAATCTGATGGAGCTTGAGAGGTTCTGCAAAGAAGAATGGGAGAAGCCTCCCAGAAACAGGTGCGAAGCTTGTAGCATCAAACTCAAAAAGACTTGAGGTTGTAATTGCTGCCAAAGAGCTTCAACAAAGTATTGAGCAAAGGCTGTGAACAGTTATAGACACGTTATATTTTTATTAGTTGCAAATCCTTTGTAATTAGTAGCTTTTGTCATGTGACTCCTTTTCACCACCAGCGATTTCCTGCTCATTCTCCACCACGACTGCACTGCAGCCCTTTCAGAGCCTGTCTGTTGCTGAGACTTCGGTCCTGCCAGTGAATAAAATGTATTTCGGTCATCATATCAGGTCAGTCAAGGACATGTCCTGAAAGATTGCTTTAGCGCTCTGCTCGTCCGCTGTGTCTCAGCCGTGTGGCTGGATCTGAGCAGTTAAGATGCGTCCTCTGAATGAATCCTGCCATCGACACTCGGCGCCTTGTTTCTCAGATGAGATGGAACACCTTGGAATGGGAGTGTTTCAGTTCCCCTCCACTTTTGCCTTATTTCGTGACTTTAGGAGAGGTTCATCTCCTTCTCATCTGCTTTTGAATCTGCCTCCAAATCGTTCTGTTCATCTTTCTGTCCCCCCAAACCAGTTTGGAAGGGTCAATTACAGTGCAACCGGAAAGTATTCCCAGCTCTTCACTTTTTGCACATTTTGTTAGGTTACTGGCTCATTCCAAAATGGATTCGATTCTTTTTGTCCCTCAAAATTCCCACAATGACAACGTGAGAAGTTAGACAAAACACAAAAATTTACATAAGTATTCACAGCCTTCGCTCAATACTTTGACAGCAATTACAGCGTCAAGTCCTTTCATTGTTGGCATTATTGAGCGTCGGTTAAATCAAATGCAGTAGCTTTGATTTAAAATAACGAGAAACCTCAGAACCTCAAACATTCTTCATAGTGGATGTTGGACGACACACCTTCAGCCAGCTCTATGAAGAGTCCTGCTGGTTCCAAACTTTGTGTCTCAATACAATCCTGCTCCTTAGACTTCCTGGCTTGGTTTGTGCTCGGACGTGCACTGTCTACTGTGGGACCTTATAGAAACAGCTGTGTCCATTTCCAAATCGTGTTCAGGACCAGGGTTGAGAAAACTGGGTCCTGCTGCAACCCTATGTTCAATGTGTTCTTTTTACTGCACGCTTTGGAGGTAACTACAGTATATTCCACATTCTTTTGAGGAGGACAACGACAAAACAAGAAATAACTGCATCATTGTCCAATTACTTACAAACTGCATGGATCGGAAATCATTATATCATCGAGCTACAGCAAAAATCATGGTCAGGAGATTGTTAGAACTGAAGTGCCACAGCAACGACGGAGAGAAATCATGCAGAGGATTAACTCCACACACGCCCAACCCACCTCCCGTTTTGGCAATGATATGCAGGTCACTGGAGAGAGGCCCGTCTCCTACAGCCGTAAAGGCCAGCACTCTGATGTAATAGGTCTTGTTTGGAGTCAGATCCTGTATAGTCAGGAAATTTGCTCCTCGCACCATCTCCTTGTCCCACTGGCTAACAGGAAGTGATGAATCTGACGTATAATACACCCTGTAGCCCACCACCTGCCCATTCGCCTCCTCGGGCTCCTCCCACTGTACCATCGCCGTCGATACGCTAAGCATGCGACCTCTGACCCTGCGCGGCGGCGAACTGGGAGCTTGTTCGGCTGTGCGAGCCTCCACTGTTGGGCTGGGGGGCCCACGGCCAATCGAATTCACCGCTATGACTCTGAACTGATAATGGGAGTAGGGACTGAGTCCTCCGACACTGTAGCGGGTCGTTGCCACGGCGTCGATCTCTTTGAATGGGTCGCGAGAAGAGGTGGGACGATGCTGGATGATGTAATACGAAACAGGAAGTGGGTTTCCACTATCCCACATCAGGGTTATGCTGGTGGCAGAGCGCTCCATTATGACTGGCGCTCCTGGAGGGCTTGGCAGAGCTGGAGGATAAAGAGAACAAGAAAGGATGAGATGAACAGAGTTCTGATGATAACGTGGGAGGAGGAAAATAGTGTGGTTTAACCTCTTAAAGCCCGTGTACCCTGTACACAGACCCTCGCTTCAGTTCGTCCTAGTCCTGGCGCCCCTGCCCTGCACATTTTAGTGGACTCCTTGCTCTAACATGCCCCATCAAACTCTGAAAGGGCTGGTTAATGAGCTCATTCGTTGGATCGGGTGAGACGGGAAAGCAGGGGGAGCAGGGAAAGCACTAAAACGTAGAGGACAGGGGGTCTTCAGGACTTGGTGTAAGAAAGACAGCTCTAACTCACATGTGGCATTAGGCTTATAAAAATAATGCCATGTTACTTAAATATTAGTACTTTGTATGTAAGCACACGCTGAACATTAGCTTAACGCTGAGCTTACCTTTGACAGTGATCTGTGCCACGGTTTCAATAACCCCCAGAGTGGACATGGCCACGCAGGTGTAGTTGGCTGACTGACGGACATCTGTCAGCTCCAGAACGTTCTTTCCGATGGGCATGTCATCCTCCGGGGTCAAATCCTCAGTTCCCAACATCCACTTCACATAAGGCATAGGAACTCCTACAGCCTGGCATGTGATGTTCACCCCTCCCCCTGGCATGATTTCGTAATCCATCGGTGGAACCGAGAAGCGGGGAGGAACTCGGCGCACTGCAATAACAGAATAATCATTATCTCCACTGGCAGAAGTGTTTGTTAGCACAGTGACATTAGATGAAATCCCATTTTCCACATCCGATATTTGATCAAGAGGAAAATGATTGATTTGGATTAAAGCCAGGGTTTGTTTCAACAACATGCAGGAAAACTGGAAACGAGAAACGTAAAACACGAATCAGATTATGAGCTATGCCTGAATGAACGCTGCGTTTGAAATCTGGGAATATATTGTACTCGGATTCAGATCAGCCATAACATTAGTACCACCTGCCGAATACTGAAGAGGTTCACACTGTGGCACCACAGCACCTCTGACGCATTGAGGCGTGGACTCCACGACACCTCTGAAGGTGTCCTGTGGTATCTGGCACCAAAACATTACAGCCTGTAAGTTGTGAAGTGGGGTTTCCAGGAGCATCAATGCAGAGCCAGAACCCTGTTGCCAGTACTGGTTCACCTTCCTTGGAGAACCTTTAGTAGGTACTGACCACTGATGTTTTGGAGATGTCCCAACACTTTGCGTCTTGTCAAAGAATCCCCATTTTTTTCTGCTTCAAACCATCAACTTTAAGAACGGACGTCGCTTGCTGTCAAATACGTCCACCGCTTGCCAGGAGCCAATGTTGTCACTTCACCTGTCAGTGGTGCTAATGTTCTGGCTGATGGGTGTCTACAACACACCTGCATGCAGGCTGGGATTGGCAGAGTGGGCAGTGGACTTACCATCTCTCAGCTCTGGAAGGGTGAAAGAGAAATGGGAAGGACAGCAATAGAACCACATCAAAGGGAAGAGAAAAAGAAGATTAGAACTATCTACAGAGCGTAGGAGAACAAAGACAGGAAATCTAACGAGTGGCTATTGTGCTACTGTTCTGCGTCCGCGTGGTTCTTACGCGCACCTCTGACGTAGAGATTGGCGGGTGTCGAGTAGCGCGTCCCGTCACTGTTTGTGGCGACACATTCGTATTTCCCCTGGTCAGTTTCTTCACTACGATCAATCTGAAGAGCACCTGAATACACACACACACACACACACACACACACAGATACACAAACACATAGGAGAAAACATTTTCAAAATACACACTCAAAACCACGATCAATATTAATCCAGCCTGCTCTATTCTGTCTGAGTGTGCTCCTCACACATCCTCCTGCCTCATCCTACTGGCGTGAATACAGGTCAGGGTGCTTTATCAGACTGACAAGGCGGATCAATAGCGCATTAATGCTTCGGAATGGGAAAACGTGTGTTCTGCCGTTCCATTAGAGCTTTCTGAGAGACTTCATCTTTAGTGGACCACAATTGACAGCTCAGCAAGACTGACCCAACAAAAGCCTGGCCTCCCGAACGGGGGGGGTGTGTGTGAAGGGAAAAGGGAAAATGCCAAAGACAAGAGCCGGCATTGAAAGGAGGATATTAAAAAGCAATCCTTTAAATGGAGTCAGCTCCTTCCCTGGATTGACTCACAGGGGCCAGAGAATGAGACAAAAAAAGTTAATCAAAAATGATAATCATAGGAAGAAAAAAAAGGCACAAGGGGAGAGAGAGATAAAGAGAGGGAGAGAGAGGGAGAGAGAAAAATGCCCACAAGGGCTCACGGGAAACAAATATACACAGTTCCTACGTAAAATTCCGGCCAAAAGGGCTTCGTTAGAGAGACTGTCCGAGGCGAGACTTGCTGAAAGATGAAATGCGGTGTCATTAGAGAACAGAGATGGACAGATCCACGGAGGGATCAGGAGAGTGGCAAAAAACAGATAAAAAAAAAGAAGAGAACAGTGTTTGTGAGCTAACAGACATGTGTTCATTTATTCTTTATCCATGGAACATTCCATGACGAGGGAACGTAGTCAAGCGGACCGACCTGTTTCCGAACAGACTAAACCGTCTTCGGATTACTTTTGGATCTGGAGGTGGAGTAATGTACTCTTACGACCGGCTGTAACATTTACTGTACTTACTCCAGACCAGGACACCAAACTGCTGTCACCTCCAAAAAAGAAGGTGTTCAAACTTCAGATGATACAGATTAGAGATGGCGATACATCGTTTTACTACGTTTAAATCAATATTTATATCGATATCGGGATATAAACAAAGCGTGATATGGGTTGAGGCAATTTCTGCTCCCTCCCTCTGCTCTCAGCCCTTCCCTCTACTCTGCTCCACCCCCATTTGATCACTATGGGGGGCTCATGACGGTGTGCATAAAGAAGGAATGAAGAGCAAATGTCAGTGTTTGTACGCTGTACCAGATATGAACATTTTCCATAGATTCAAACAATGTAAGGTATCTGTGGCCCTACAAATTCAAATGTGTCCCCTACAGATCCAAAAACGTCCTTTCCACAGGATACAACAAAAATATTCCCACATTAAGCATTAACATGAATTGAATGGACATTCGGGTTGTTTTGGCAGCTTTAGGTGTAAATAAAGTGGATTCAAATTGATATGTGTGTCAATATATCTGTTGTAGACAAAATCAAACATGACATGATCTAATGCATCACAGGTTCAAATCCCAGGTCATGCTGCTGGCCATCCGCAGCTGGAGTCTGTGCGGGTAGATGGCGCTCTCTCCCCACATCACACTCAATGTGATGATGGCTGACAAAAGCACCTCTACACGTTTTGGGTGTCCAGCAACGATACCAAATATCAGTCTGAAAGGAGGAGGAACGACCTTAGTTCACTATGAAGCGTTTCAGGCTGGACTAAATTCACTATGAAGCGTTCAGGCTGGACTAAATTCACTATGAAGCGTTCGGGCTGGACTAAATTCACTATGAAGCGTTCGGGCTGGACTAAATTCACTATGAAGCGTTCAGACTGGACTAAATTCACTATGAAGCGTTCAGACTGGACTAAATTCACTATGAAGCGATCGGGCTGGACTAAATTCACTATGAAGCGTTCAGACTGGACTAAATTCACTATGAAGCGATCGGGCTGGACTAAATTCAGCGTTCGGATGGGACTTGGGGACTTAGCTCACTATGAATTCCCTGAGAAATGCCACTCCCATCCCAACAGGCTTTTATTAACTCATTTTAAAGCACATTATTTTGAGTGTAAAAGGATTTATTTGAAAGTTTTTATATATTTTTTTATAGATTTATTTGTATATATTTATTTTTGTATTTATTTCACTTTATTTTAATAAATATGAATGTAGAAAACATTCTAACGAACATGAACATGAAACAATCTGCCAATCAACTGAAAGATTACCGTTTTAATCATTGTGAAAGAGTTTCACACACTGGGAAATGCACAAACATGTCATGTGACCACATCTCCAAATACAAGCAGGAAGTATAGATTTATCATGAAGATACAACTATGGCTGGCATGATAAATATCATCCCTAGAAATGACAGGGTTCATTATCAGAAAACAGAGTGTGATGAGAGGATGAGCAGGAGAGAGAGGGAGGGAAAAGTAAAGGAATAGAGCATGAAAGAAAGAGAGAGAAAGAAAGAGTGAGAGAGAGAGAGAGAGAGAGAGAGTGAGAGAATGAGAGAGAGAGAGAGAGAGAGAAAGAGAGAGTGAGAGAATGAGAGAGAGAGAGAGAGAGAGAGAGAGAGAGAGAGAGAGAGAGTGTGAATAGTGATGAGCTGAATGGCATGGTTAGCTTTAGACTCTTACCTCTGATTGGTGTACCCCCTGGATGGGTGAGAATGAAAGCAGATGAGAGATTAAAGAAAAGAGTTAGTGCAGCGAGAGAGAAGGAGAGAGAGAAAGAGATAGAGAGATAAAACACAGAGGAAGACAGAGAGATAGATAGAGAGAGGGCTTGTAATTCTTCATGTCTTAAGTGCTAAATGAGTCTCAGTTCACATAAAAGCTCCGTACGAGGTTGCTCATCTGGATATAACAGAGAAAAGAAACCGTAAGAGCGCCTCCTGGATAATCCCAACACTATTAACACTCAAGACAGGCAGATTCACATCCGCAGAGCGGGAGGGGGAAAGCCACGGGTATGGGAGAGAATCCACTGGAACATTTGGCATTAGAAGAGCAATAAAAAATTGGTCAGGAGAGAGAGAGAGAGAGAGAGAGAGAGAGAGAGCATTGATGTAGGCAGAGGTGGGTAATCCAGGTCCAGAAGTAAGAATCCACAACAGGATTTTGTTCGGAATGCCTGCTTGGCTCTGGCCAGCACAAAATCCAGGGGGAATTCCATAGCAACCATACCAACGCCTCATTAACCATCCAACCATGGGGGCATATTTTTACCACCTGGGATACCATAGCAACTACTTATTGACACCATATAAACTACCTTGTAAAACAAATCCCTGGGGTGAAATTCCGCTATGTGGAATACCATAGCAACCATTTACCAACACCATATTAACCACTTAATAAACCACTTAAGCAACACAACTGCAGCCACCTGAGCTGCAGCAGAGACACCAGACTGTCAGAACAAAATCCCTTTTCACTACCTAGGATTCTGTAGCAACCACTTAGCAACACCATAGTTACTAACCCAGTACACCACTTCGCAACACCATAGCAGCCACTTGTGCCACAGCAGTGAAACCCAGGCAGCAGGAACAAAATCCTGGGTTGGATTTTTTTTACTTCCTGGACCTGGATTACCCACCTCTGGATGTAGGTACTCTGATGGCAAGGGGCACTGTGAGAGAGTGATAGTGAGCGAGTGAGCCACTGAGTGAAGGAGTGAGGGAGAGTGAGAGAGAGAGAGAGAGAGATTGAGTGAGAGTGACACAGATTAATTTCACATGTTAAAGGGGCAGCACTTGGGTGAAGATGACTACCTCTACATGATCAGGGTGCACATTAAAATGTGTGTGAGTGTGGGGGTCTGTGTATATATATAGGTTTGTGTGTGTGTGTGTGTGTGTGTGTGTGTGTGTGTGTTTGTTTTTGTAACTACTAGTTAGGTGAAATATTGTGCACCATGCAATTTACTGATTGGTATGTGCTAGTGGTTGTGGTGTGTGTGGTACTGTGCACTGTACTGAGTTTGTGTGTGTGTGTGTGTGTGTGTGTGTGTGTGTGTGTGTGTGTGTGTGTGTGTGTGTGAGTGTGTGTGTAAGAGAGAGAGAGTGTGTTTGTGTGTGTTGTGCCTTAGAGTAACAGACTTACCAAAGGACTCTGTAGATCAAAACACAGAAAAAGAGACAGCACATGGATCACTTTTCATTCTTTCACAGGAAGAACGGCGTTTATCAGATTCTGTGTGTGTGTGTGTGTGTGTGTGTGTGTGTGTGTGTGTGTGTGTGTGTGGACAATGTAAGCATAAAAATAAAATAAGTAAAACAGTAAAACTCATCATCCAGCCTTTCTGAACAGACCTACCTGAGCGCAGCTGTTTGATTCGCCCGTGAGTGTGTGTGTCGATGGGAAGGAAGTCTTTGAACCATGTGATCTCGGGGTCTGGAGTGCCACTGGCCGCACACAGCATGGTGGCTGTGCGAGAGCGCTCCACCACCTTCAGCTGGGGGCCCATGTCTATGGATGGGAACCCAGGAGGTAACTGGTCCTCTGTAATGCATGCACACACACACACACACACACACACACACACACACACACACACACACACACACACACACACACACACAGAATCAGTGCAAAGAATCAACCAAATATAAATGCCCATCACATACGATGCTCCCGACACAAGGAGGGTGAAGACAAGCACCTGCTTCCTCTGATACATGTGAATCAGCCTCTTTATGAACGTCCTCCATTGCATCACAACAGACACCTGTACCAACCAGAATAGTAGTGTGTGGTGTGTGGAGAGAGCGCCATCTACCCACCCAGAGAGAGTTATGGGCAACTCCAATTAATATTAAATAATATTTTAATGCGAATCGCTTTTAAAAAGTGTGTAAATGCATTATTATAGTATTATATTGTCATAAATCAGTGTCAAATATTGCTCCTAAAACCAAATGCATCATTTTTAAACCTCTGCAACGTGTGATAATTATTTTAAATATTATTAAATAACATCTAAACAATAAATATATAACTAATTTATTTCAAAAATAATTACAGAAGTAAGAAACTAAAATTAGATCAGTGTTTTCTGCTCCCTGGTGGATGAGGCATGCACTGCATGCACTACAAAAGATACATCCAAATGTCTGAAGCAACTGTTTTATATTTCTGTTGAAACAGTGACTCAACTGTAATACAAAATAAAAGTCCTACATGCAATGTGTTAATAACTGTTCAGAAGGTCAAAAAATAGTCCTGTTTTGAAGAACACATGCCTGTAAAGAGTAAAAGCAGAGAAACTGATCATGTGGTGTGGTTCGATTTTTTTTTACCAAAGCTGTATATTGTGATATTAAAAAATATCACAATAGACTAGATTTTGCCAGATGTCAGCATAAGTTATTGGGCCCCGACATTGTCCTGGGAATGTGGTAAATTAGTTCTGTCAGATTCATGATGTTTTAAAGCACAGGACTGTTCTGTTCACAGCTCCCACTGTCTTCAGAAACTAAAAACACATATAAGAAACAGCGGAGAATGTCAGGATCTTCCAGAAAACTGTCATTTTTTTCTTAGGCAGTGGTGACTATTGCTGGACACGTTGAAGCCGTTGAAGCCCTGTGTAGAAGCTCCTTCTCTTTTCATCAGCTATTTCAGAGATGGTGAGATGTTTGGTGTTTGCCTCCAGAATTAGCTGACATTTCACTGAATCTGCTTCCCCCTTATCCAGTGAAGCAGCTGCAACACTGTATATATTTGAGTTTTCACTCGTGTTTTCAACATGAATCAGGCTTGTTTATGTGTGTCTGGGAAATCTCATGCTCATGTTTCTTCTGATGGCGGCAAACTGGAGGTGATATTAGAGCAGGAGTCGCTGCACAGTAGAATAGTGCGCCACCACTCCTTCCTTAAGCTCTTACAGTCAAACAGAGGTTCTGATTTGCCTTTCGAAATCAAATGAAACAAATCCTCACATCTGAAGGTTTATTTTATGATCGTGCAAAACACTGATATGAAAAATTGCATTGTTAAAATATTTGATTTGTAGCCCAACACACACACTTTTCTCACCCTCAGAATGGACCGTACATCTAAATACAGCAAAAATGTTGTCGTTCCGTGACTGGAAGAGCTTGAAACGGAGGTTGAAGTCCAACGACCCACAGCTGTGGCACATAAGTGAAACGGTGTCAGTTTGAATGTAGAAAATCACTGCAGCATAACAACACATCTGATGGGTTTCAGTAAACATCTCCACAGAGGAGGGCTCACAGCGGAGAGCTCGTCCGTATGGTAAGACAGCACCGTCACCGTGATTCACATTAAAGGCCCCTTAAAGGCCCCGATTTGTACGGTCAAAATTAAAAAATGTCAAGTTTTGAAAATGAACCCACGCAAATGAATGCCGTCTTTCACGCCAAGTCCGAGACCAATTTTTTCCCAATCGGAACCAGCTCGATTTTCCGCAATGCCAGATGCATTAAAATCAGGACGACCAATCAGAGCCCCGTTATCGTGGCCGAGCATCAAGATGACGGCAGGACAGCTTTTCTTGTGAAGGTTACAGAAGACAAATGTCTGAGCAGAGCTGAAAGACGATGACGATGATGAGCCCTTTACTGCCACTCTTTGTAGCTGTTATTTCAAGTTGGTCTAGATGATTGATCCAACCCTAGTCTTGGAGGCACCCCTACCCTGCATATATTAGACCTTTCCCTGCTCCCAACACACCTGACTCGTCTGCTCATTAACAAGACTTTCAGAACTGCAGGGGGTGTGTTAAAGCTAAAACGTGCAGGTCAGGGGTTCCTCCAGGACCGGGGTTGGGTTTGTTCTCCATTAATCTAAACACCAGACTAAGAGCTCCCCTGACCCATCTGAGATCGACCCTAAGCTCCCTGACCACCACTTCGCATTGGCACAAACCCTAATTAGCTGCTACTCTTACTAATATGTCCATCAAACTATCATTACTTCAGTAAACACTATTACAGTAGACCTGTGGGGGTCCACTGTCCCCTAACTCACTATGTATAGTATAGATGTTTGACCAGAGGAGGAGGGGTCCCCCCCTTTGTGAGCCTGGTTCCTCCCAAGGTTTCTTCCTCCAGCTCTGAGGGAGTCTTTGCTTGCCACTGTCACCCAGCAGGGGGTTTATGTCTTATCCTTTGTTCATGTGTTGTTCACCTTCTTATTTGTGATTCCTGCGAAGCTGCTCTGTGACAACATCAGTTGTAAAAAGTGCCAAACAAATACATTTTGATTGGATTTGATCACTTTTTCATGAACAGGCCACGTAACAGCGGTACACAGATAAATGTTTCATTTACACACCAAACGATACCGGTTCTCAAAAATGAGAACAGTGCAAATATTCTTTACGGAACGTGCAGCAAAAAAAATTGTAACATATAACGACACCGCATGCTCGGAAATGTAACTAGTGCACGTCCACATTGTGATGGCGATGCAGAAACGATGTATTGTGCAGCCCCAGTAATTAAGCCAGCTACTAACAGGTGGTTTAACAGACGGGGTATTTTGTTTGTATTATTTGTTGTTTTTATATATAGTGCTGTCTCTCTCCCTCAACAACGAGTCTGGTGCCTTGTGGTTTTTACACTCAGTTAGCAACAAATAAGGCTGAACTGAGAATGTTTCCGTGTGCGTTTCTGCCTCACCAGGCTGGGTTATTCAGCCTGCCCATGACATCTTCACACACGGCTTCTGCCACATGAGGGACTCGGATCACAGGTTAGCTGGAATATACTGATGATAAGTTCTGACAGGTGCACTCTTGTGATTTCAGGGCAAGCAAACATAAAATACCACACCAGGACAAGCTTCCCTAAGAACTCTGCCTGACGTTAACGTCGATACTGAAGAGTTAATGACTCATCTCATGTGAATGTTGCTCATATTGGTTAAATCGTTCCCTTTTCTGTAATTCAGATTAGACCCCCGTCTGTGTGTTCATCTACTGTCCCCTTCTAAACATACTACCGCCAGTGCAGTCATCTTGACTCCGCCCATCCACAGCGACATGGGGGGGAACTCAAACTCCGAACCGTCTGGGCAACTCAAGCAGCTTGTACTAAAGGAGGATCACAGGTTCGAATCCCGGGTTATGCAGAGTGGTTGTGCGGAGTCTGTGAGGTGGGTAGATGGCGCTGTTTGCCACAGGTGTCTGTTAGTCTGTTAGTCACTGTGCCCAGCGGTGATGGTGGCAGCTGGGGTACAGTTCCAATAACTCGTCGGAGGCCTTCAATCTTCTGGTGTCAGAGGTATCATATGTAATTGGGGGAGAGTCCTAAAGGACTTGGGTAATTAGCACTTTTAAATTGGGAATAAATAAATAAATGAATACAAATTATTATTATATTATAATTATTATTATTATAAACGGAAGTATTTTAGACTTAATAATACTTAATTAGACAAATAGACTTAGTTAACTCTGTCTGTTGCCGAACTGTGCATCTGAAATATTTTGGATTATGCCACAAATTATTCATACCTCGCTCAATTTGAACCAACAGAGACGACCAAAATTAAATGCAAGGCCATTTTCCTTTTGGGAAATTCCTGTTTAAGGATTTATGAACCGCTCCACTTTAGCAGAGCGGGCTGAATTAAAAACTGCAAGGTAAGATGACAGTCTGAGTGTCCTCAGGTGATAAATTAAGCAGAGGGTCTACTCACCGCGGAGCACAGTCAGGCGGGTTGAAGCACTGATCTCTCCAGCATCATTAGCCGCCACGCACTCGTACACGGCCTCATCACGAGGGGTCCGCAGGGGCTGGACCCGCAACACTGAGCCAGAGCCATCCTCAAAGTCAATCACCTATGGACGATGATGATGGGGGAGAAAGAGAGAGAAGGCACCCAATGGAGCATAATTCCAGAAAACGCAGAGTTCCACGGCTCCACAGTTCCAAACTGGGGAGCTTTATAACCCTCTAGCACACGCCTGGTACTAGGCATGGTGTCAAGTTGGTGTTCATGTTTATCTGCTCCATGGCAAGAGTCCTATTCTATTGGCAGTTCTTTCTCTACAGGAACTAGACAAGCTGTGTGTGCATCTGTCAACAAAGGGTACATCTGAAAGTAGATGAATGTATTCGGGGTGTCCATAAATATTTGGACAAAGTGTACGAGTACAGTAATTACCTCAAATCTCTGATTGGTGACTTTTTTGCCTTTTCGGCTCCAGGAGATTCTGGGCTGTGGGTCTCCTGTTGCCTGGCACACAAAGGAGGCCACGCCTCCCTGCACGCCAGTCTGATCTGTGGGTGTCCGAGTAAAACGAGGAGGACCTGAGAGAGAAAGAAAGCAAAAAGGGAAAGAATTGATTAAGCTGTTTATATCAGGGGTCCAGCTCGAGAAACGTTCCTCAAAGGTCTGGAACATCACAATGTCTGACTGCATTATGATTCCGAGCCATATCCTGTATATTGACAAGGATACTTGTCAAGATGTAAGTTCTTCAAAACACTTGACAGTGCTTCGAAATAAAACAATAAACATTCTAAATGTCCTTTATTATTGTTGTTATTTATGTATGTATCAGCCGTATCCCGTCTCAGGACTTTTATTGTGAAATGTATACCGTGTGAGCAAAGAAAGAGAGCAAACAGCACCTCCCTCCTCGTTTTCCTCATTTAACCCAATGTGATGTGTCAGTGATGTCATTAGCCCCACCCCCTCTCGACGATCAGTCAGAGTCTGTATGCAGGATGAGCACGTACACATGCACTGGAAGCTGCTTTGGCATTTAAACTGGGATTTAAATCAGTCGGAAACGAATGAAAAGGGCTGGATTATCTGCTGACAATTCAGACCACAATAATGACCGTCAGCTGATCCTGAGATCTGAAGCCTAGAAAACAGCATGTAACTGCCTGTATCTCGAGTTCTAAGGCTGATCTCGTAACGGAACTCCACATTGCTCCGAGACCAAATGGGGAAGCCAGAAGACTGGAACAATGTTTTGTGGACGGATGAGACCAAGCTCTTCTTGATGTAAATGAGAAAGGTCAACACTGCATTCTGGCATTCAACCTTAACCCATCCGGGAAACACGCTGGTGGTAGCATCGTGGTTCCGCCTGTTCTACTGTTTGTCAATACCGATGGTACCATGAATTGTAGGAATTCATTTCGTTGTTCCTACGAGCGACAAATAATGAACTTTGACCTTTAAAAATGACAACACTTCCATCGTCGCTGGCAGTAAGTAAGAGTCCCAAAGTTCCACCTCGATGTGGCATTAATATTTCAGAAAAGGCCACCTGCGGAGACTATACGACGTCCACTTTATCCAGTAAGTGGTTCTCAAGCGGATTCCCTTACTATCTAACCAGTGCATTAATCCAGTCAGTGGATCAGGCCATGACGCAGTGGACACTCACACTAATCTGCTTTCTGTTCCACTGACCAAGAGCAAAAGTCAACGGCATGCAGAAGCAAGGATTTAGCCCCTCCTCCTAGGACAATATTTTTCGCGTGCATGTGGTTGCGTGAGTGAGGGGGTCACCCCAGATGACTTAAGATGAAATCACAATATCCTCTTTATGTGCTTTAATTTTGTATATAAATCGTAATCCCGAATCCCTCCTGCCTCATCCCGATGTGCAGACTCATGCATATGCACTTGTGTGTGAGCTTTGTACGAATATCGTGATTAAAAGTGTAGAGTTCAGATGTGTCCACTGAGGAAAATCCCCCGATAACTGTGTTCACATAATAATACAGCGTGAGCAAGTTCACCGCAGACCCACAAAAGCTACAGCGGCACTGAAGCCACTCCTTTATTTTTGCACGACAAAACCTCTTTTCATTGCAGATTAATGGCATTTTGTCTGCACCGAAAAACCCGCTTGGCTAAAGAAACCCCCCCTGAAGTCGATCCTGGAATTCTGCCGCAGTAATTGTAATGATAACAAAAAGATCCGAGATTGCCCTGATTCCAGGACGCCACCGCAACAGATGTTCGGCTGTAATCTCGTTAAGCTTTCTTCAGCGGTTCGCTATGAAATGCAGAAAACGCTTCCTGTGCAGAAACAAAAGACGTGCCTATCGCGTCTATCAGCGCTTACTGGGGTTGCGGCGGTATGAGATTTTCACAGTGTGATAATCATCTCAGAAAATATCACCATTTTACGGTGTTTTGATGATATTTCACAGCTCGTCCTCTTCTTCTACCTATCGTTATTATTAGCAAATAAAAACAGGCCCGCGAACCACCCTGCAGACTAATCGACTATAATCTGGTCAATTAGCGTCATTTCTGAGATAATCGGCATTAAGCTCGCGACACTGATTAGCAAAAAATGCCTGCCAGCAGGCCGCAGGAAGCCCCGTCAGTCGGGCTGCTGTGGCGCGAAGTCAGAGCTCCCCACTGCCTCCATTTCACCATTCTGACCATGCAGACGTTGGCGGATGATATGAGACGGGCCTGAAAGACACGGTGAGACGTTCATTCCAAGCTTTCAAAGCTCAATATGTTTATTCAATATATATAAAAATGTATGTTTACAAATGAAAGAAAGGTCCGCTTGTAAATGCTGTTGTCATTGATCACCAAACCACTAAGCAATGTTCACTGCTGTCCTAAGTACTGTTAACTAATGGAGGTCAACTAATGCAGACCACAGATTTCAGGAGGACCAGGGATCTGATCCATACCCAACTCTCGGAACAGTGGTAGAACACGCCTCGTCCTACAAACTGGGAACCTTTCACTGATGATTCCAACGTTTATCATCATGAATCTGAGTAACTGTGACCGTCATAAAGATCAATTACCACGCTCCAGTGTTCAGGCTGGGTTCACAGAGGAGCAGGACTCTGGAGGAGGAGGAGTGTGTGTGTGTGGGGGACGGGGGTCCCTCTTCAGTATTAGTATTAAGCAAATGTGCACAGTATGATAACCACTGGTTCTTATACCTTGGTCTACCTAAACCCAGTACACCTGCAGAACCCCTAGTGTTAACCACACCTTCAAGTCTTCAGTCTCTCCTTATCTTCAACATGCAGAGCTTCATCGGGAGATGTTTTCTGAGAGCTGTGCTTAACCTCCATTAGTAATATCTGAGCAGCCTACAATTATCCTCCTCAAACTGAAAGGAACGTGGTACACAAAGTGTGTGTGTGTGTGTGTGTGTGTGTAGGCAAAGGTGTGGGTGTGTGTGCGAGAAAGATAACAGGAGAGAGAAAAACACTCACTCTGAGAGTGCGAGAGCTGCAGCACACTCAGTAGATTCAGCAGAACCAGCTGGATGTGGGCTTTGTAGATCACGTGACTTCTGGCCATGCTCTCTTTGGCTTGTCGGTGGCTGCTCAAGGGGTGCTCATAACCTAATAAAGAGAAACATATTTTCATATTAAGCCAGACATACAGTGCACGCTTTAACAGGCTGAAAGTGCCCTGCATTTAACAGCGGCACTAAATCGTCTTCCTGAGAGTGTGCGGGGACGGGCTTTAAGCTGAAGATCTCAGCCCTGCTCGAGAAAGTGATAAATAAAATAAGCCACGTCTGCAATTTAGAGCAGCACGCTGGACCGTTACCGAGCAGGTGGTGGGATGCTTGTTACAACAATGAACAATTAACAACGTCTAGCTTCTCTTAGCATTAGACGCCAGGCACTGTGGCTTATTAGAATCGTTGATTATTAATTATTTCACAATTATTTAGATCATCTAAAACACTGTCCGCACAACATCTGCAGATTTCCACGTTACCTTTCTGTTAGTGACTTTTATTTTGACAAGGCTGGAAGTAATGACATTATAATAAAGACAACAATTGAAAAAAAAAGTCCAAAAAGGAGCAGAGCGAGATCGAAACAGAGCTTAAAACACGATATTAACGATACTGCCCAAAATATCGATGGGGTCCCCGTTTCAGTTGTTAACTGGACCCTCCCCCCTTCTTTCATTTCATTCATTGGACACTCGTACTGGGGAGAGCGGGTGATGAAGATAAAAGGATGGCTATAACCTAATAGCCAGAGTCTGTGTCTTTTCAGGGGGTTTGCTACAGCACTAATGTGCCACGGTGACTAATAGTGAGTCTGAAGATGGAGTGATGTGGGTGATCACACTTGTCTCCTATGGGGACATGAGCAAAATTCCTCCCCGGATGAGCTTACGGGTAAAGTTTACCCTCAGACTGACCAGTTCTCCTCACACGCAACCGCTCCCAATCATTTCCTTCATCACAGGACGTGTGGAACTGTGCTGCACGTGAGGTCATTTGCCCTCCACTTTTAACTCATCCACACAGTGACACACCAGTGAATTCACACACTCGGGGGCAGAGAGCACACATGCCCAGCGTGGCGGGCGGCTCTATGCATGGAAGATAACCAGAGGGCAGGGGTACGAAGGAGGCACAGGCGGGATGGCTAATGACAGGGCGGAGCTAGGGCGCAGACGAGACAACAAACCCAACAGAACCAAAACAAGACGAACCGAGACAGACAAGGACAAACAGGGATCAGAAAGTAAACAAAAGGTCGACGAAGCGTGATTTCATTAACACTTTGCACGAATTAAATCTCGACGTTTTCAGCAGGGAACAGTGCGCCTACGTATCGCACACCCCTACGGAAAAGGCCTGGATTAAATGGAAAGTCCGGCCGTGGAGCTAAAGTCTACTGTCGGATGTAGTTCTAAGAGTATGGCTGCTCAGTCTCGGTTCAGCTGATATTGATTCAAAAGCCCCTAATTGATAGCAGGCTTTGCTGCACTTAATATCCAGGAACTATGATCTCAAATGGAGGCAACAAGCCTTTCAGGGCCGTTCAGAGCCTTTCAGTCATGTGGAAGTTCACTCTGACCAATCTGCCAGCTTTATGTGAGCTTTACAAATCCCGTCGAGTTCACAAGCCGCTTTGCAGAACTCCTTGTTCCTGACATATGGAAGCTTCCAGCTTTTCCAAAAGTTAAACCAGTGATTTACAACGGAGGCAACGCACACGTCAACACCAGACGCTACAACTGTTCAACTCATCGGCCCTATGGACCATTTTATACGTGTATCGGGACAGGAATTCGCACCGAACCATCACACTAACGGGGACAGGGGACGGGGGACGGGGGGTCATGCTGTAGTATGTGTTGTCCCATGGAGAACACACAGTGCGTGTATCTCACGTATGTGTGAGAAGATTGATTTACGTACTGCAGAACCAAAGTTCACAACCGTGCACTGCAGACGGTCACGCTCGACGGATGTGCATCGAGTGTTGTGCAAGTGATATCTCGCCGTGTGCTTGTTTGTGTGAAAGTCTGGCTGCACAATTCGTCGTACATTCATTTCTCCGAACTCCGTCGGCGATGGCACGCCGACCTGCATGCAGCAAACGGGATCAAACCGTGGTACTCCCACCAC
This sequence comes from Acestrorhynchus altus, assembly GCA_034509495.1. Lineage (NCBI taxonomy): Eukaryota > Metazoa > Chordata > Actinopteri > Characiformes > Acestrorhynchidae > Acestrorhynchus > Acestrorhynchus altus. The sequence continues at coordinate 5,298,835 of CM067525.1, read as the reverse complement.
CGCGTTTCACAGATGGGTTACGGTTATGGTGGAACGCGGTGTTTCCCTTTCTCATTCAAACCCAAAATATCTATTTTGGTCTCATTTGTCCATGTCATTTTTGGCAAACTGCAACCTGTTGACGAGTTTGGAGGCCTCCTCAGGGCTTCAGCTCCTGTCTTTATCCAATTCCAGCTTTCGGGCCCTTTGGCTCCACATTTCCAGTTTAGATGGTGACAAATCGGCTACGTCAGCTGACTTGGTGAGGGCTGAGACTGGCTCATCTCACTTGAGGTACAGTCTCTTTGCCCTTCAGCCATCTCTGTGGGAAAGCCCTTTTATGAGCAGCTCTTTTATGCAATCATGCAGGCGGCTAATCAGTGCTTCCTGCTGCTCAGTGATGGATAATAATCGAATCTCCTCAACTCAATGCATTTTGGAGGATGCCAGCACACCAGGGATCCGAACTGGGATTCAGCTGGGTGCTACCGGCTAGGGGAGCAAGATCGGAATCAACCAATTTGCAGCCCATTTATGAATTAGTGCGCACCTAAGATCGAAAGTCAGCATTTGCACTTTACACCGTCCATGCCTCCACACACTTCTACACGCTACAACTGCACAATCAACATGTTTCTAATGGTGGTGCACTACTTGTGACACAACCCCATATATCTGTGATATGTCAACACGTGCAAATGTTCTGTATGGCATCCTGTGGCACATCTGCCCACGTGTTGTAGCTGAGCCCGTAGACCCTGACTACCAAAGCAGGCATCCCAGTTGGTCCCATAAGTTCTCAATTGACAATAAATTTGGCAGACACACCAAGGAAGTATTGCAGTCTGAGAAACCCTTGCTGTGAGTGAGGAGCATTACCCTGCTGAAGAATTCCAGTTGGAAGCTCTGCCATGAGAGGCAGCACGTGGCCACAGGATGTCCTGCACTTATTGCTGAGCTGTCAGTGTCCCTTACACCACTGCAAACCAAGGCAACAGCTTGGCCAGTGGAGTGCAGATACTACTTGATGGCTCCCCAGATCATCACTCCACAGCAAAGGCAGGATTGAAATGCTCACCATGAGGCCTCCAAAAAGAACCAGGATTCGTTGCTGGGCAAAAAAGAAATCATATACTGATATTTTTTAGAATGTCAATATATTCTTTGGGATTGTAAGGGATCAATAAAGTATCTATCTATCTATCTATCTATCTATCTATCTATCTATATGATATACGATACGATATATGATGTGAAAAATAGAATGTGAAAAAATTAGGACACCATATTAAATACTTCTGTGTTTTTTACTATAAACGCTGAAATCTGATCACTTCTTTTTTACACACACTAAGGCTTCTGCTCCCTCCATAGTGTGTATGTGAGAGTGTGAATGGGGTGTAGGGAGCAGAGTAGAGTAGGAGCTGAGAGCGAGGGAGCAGAAGAAGGTTTCCACAAAATTGGAAGAGTATAAATATCGATATATCGCTCAGCCCGTATTCCGCTCTGTTTATATCCCGATATAGATATAAATATCCATATATCGCTCAACCCGTATCCCTCTCTTTATATCCAGATATAGATATAAATATCGATATATCGCTCAGCCCGTATCCCGCTCTAATAAAATAAGATTTCCCACCCTCTGTAAAGGCATTCCAGGCTGCACTCTCCTGTACAGGATGTAAAGAATAAGTAAGTTATAGCTCATAGAAGCATAAAGTAACATAAAGAAAAAAAAAAAAAAAATATATATATATATATATATATATATATATTCACTCGGCTGCTAAAAGCCTCACAGCAACACACTTTTACAGCAAACTCAATAATTAAGCTCTCCGGCCCATAAATGTATAATTAGAGTTCAGCCAGAAATGTGTGCGAGAGCGCGAGAGAGAGAGAAAGACAGAGAGAGGTGGGCAGCTGAATAGCACTAAGTGAAGTTGCATTAAATATGGATTGTGTGCATGGGAGATTGCCACGGATGGGGTGTGTTGGGAATCGCCATGGTAACTCCATCCCCAAGAGAACCGCGCTTGTCACGTCTCATCACATCAGCAGAACACACAGAGTGGCTCGCGACTCCCTCATGCGTGCTGCCTCCCCCTCCTTCTATTCATTTTTCATTCCTCCGCTGTACTCACAGGCTTCCCTCGCTTTTACCATGCTGAAAGAGGAAAGACTACACATGTCACTTCCTGTAGGGATTCACACGGGAGGAGCTTGGGAAAGATGGGGAGTGGGGGCACTGATACACACACACACACACACACACACACACACACACACACACACACACACACACACACACACACACAAGATGTAGCTGTCATTATGTGTGAGTGTGCCTGGTAAAAGTGGGTCAATCTGATCCCTGACTCATGTCATACCAGAGACCTTCAAAACACATATGGCCACACACACACACACACACACACACACACAAATCTGCTTCATTTGGGCCACGCACCATATCAGCTTAACACAGCACTCCTTAACAAACATGTACATGCTCTCTCTCTCTCTCTCTCTCTCTCTCTCTCTCTCTCTCTCTCTCTCTCTCTCACACACACACACACACATCTGACACATATATCCATGTCTACATGGTTGCTATGGTATTCCAGTTGGTAAAAAAACACCCCAAGTGTTGGTTCTGACTGCCTGTAGATTTTTTTGGTTGTGACTGGTTTTTAGTAAACCACATAGCAACACCATATTAACTACCACTTAACCGGGACTGGCAACATGCCATGGTCCAATGAGTTTCAGAGTGGTGTGTGCTGGCCCGGTGCGCCGACAAAGCATAACCAGAGCTCAGCTGCGCTCTGTAGCAGAAGAAATCAGAGCTAATTACCGTTACACCAATCTCATTATCCTATTAAGGTGCACCACTCGCACAGTTATCTGTAATTACACACGACTGAGTCACGGGTAAAGGGTTAACCAGCACACTTAACAAGGTGAGAGCTTGTGCTGTGTTCAGCTGAAATGTCACTGAAATGTAGACATTTTGAGCTTATATCAGTTCTTCAGGGTTGTGGAGGTAGACTGATGTTACGAAGGGTTGGATGATATGGATCAAAATCATATCCCAATACTTTTCCACTGAATGGCGTTATACGATACACAGCCTAATATGACCCTACACGGACTCGCTCCTGAGTACCTGCAAGATCTAATCTTCCATTATGAGCCATCAAGATCACTCTGATCACAGGCTGCTGGCTTCAGACTAGTTCCCAGAATTCAGCCGGATTCAGCAGGGGGAAGAACCTTCTCTCACAAAGCCCCCGAGCTCTGGAATAACCTTCCAGATAATGTTCGGGACTCCGATTTTGGTAATTAATGTCTCAGCTTATGTCCCTGCAGCCTGTAAGCTTAGTTACAGGCTGCAGATCCAGGGGTTCACGGACACTGGGATTTATGGTGAACTGGGATTTATGGTAAACTGGGATGTCGGTGCTGCCGTCTGACTCCTTCACGTGGTCCCTCAGGTTTGTGACGGTGGAGCGGATGGACGCCAATGGATCAGGATGATCCCGTGTTTATGTTCCTTCTGGTTCTCGCCTTTAGTTCGGAGTCACTCGCCACACTCTGGTAATCTTTACATCCTTTGTTCTCCATAAATATAAAGACCAAACTACCTTGTTTCTTCCCTTTAGGGGTCGCCACAGCGGATCGTCTGCCTCCATCTTGCCCTATCCCCTGCCTCCTCTACTGTTACACCAACCATCTCCATGTCCACCTTCACTACATCCATAAACCTTCTCTGAGGTCTTCCTCTTCTCCTTCTGCCCGGCAGCTCCATATATATCCACTAACCAAACTACCTTGTATATAAGGTGATACATATGAGCCAGCCCATAATGCACTGTGTTTATATTCCAATGTCAATATAAATATCGATACATCGTCCAGCCCTTAATTTAAGCATACCATGGTGTGTACACTTGCAATCAACGTTGGGAATAAAATCAATGCAGAAGCCCAGTGCATCATTCTTTAGCTTCCATGGGATATTGGAACAGAAGACCCCCCAAAGTGCCTCTGTTAGCACCACCACACCCAACACAGAATCTCACTTGGGTTTGTGAAGTTGCTAATTGGACCCTGGAGGACTGGCAACATGTGGCGTGATCAAGTGAGTTCCAGTACCAACTGTTTGGGGCTGATGGGTTTGTGTGTGGTGCAGACTTCATGAAGTCATGGACCCAAATGATCAATGAGACACTGTGCAGGCTGATGGTCTTCCTATACTGGTGAGGGGGTGTATTCTCAGGTTATAGGACAGGTCCACTGGTCCACCTGCATACGTCATTAACAGATGTCGCTATGTTTCACTGCTTGGTGACCATTTACACCCTTTCATGAACTTCATGTACCCCACCATGATGGGATGATCCAGCAGGACACTGCACTGTGCCCTCGGTCCAAATTTTAGGTTTGGTTCTTGGACGTATTCCTGGAACAGGTGACGCTGTGAATCGAGAAATGATAGAGAGAGCAGATGAAAGACCGGCTCGTGGACCTCTCTGCAGTGTGGACACGATTCACAACGTGTATCAGTCAGGTTCTGACCGCAACATTTTGCAGATGCTGATCATTCTGTAAATTCCGTTCACAGCTTTGAACTGCGCACTGAGACGGAGGTGCCTGAACTGCTGCTTCTCGTCCGCCTTACAACCTCCGTCATGCAGCAGAATCACAGGGCTGGCAGTGCCCACAGGGCATTTTCACACTCGAGGCTCTTCCCAGACCCAAAGCCTTTTGCACAGAGGGTCTGATCCATTTGGTCAAGTGTGAAAACTGAAAACTGGGGGCTGGGGTTTGCCTGCAGTCTAGTGAAGTATCAGTGTGACACTGCAACTACAGTTTCCTGTGTTTCAATATCTAAACAACTGATACTCTTGTAGCTACACATTTGCTAATTTTGTGCTTATTTTTACATTTCAATAAGTCGGGGGCATGTCGGGGGGCAGGTTTCTTGTGAACCTTCGCCAGACTTGGTCGTGTTCAAGATTAAATGGGAAGTATTTTAAATATATTTTATATTAAAGCACAATAAAATGAATTGTCGGTGCTTAAAAATGCATTTATTAGACTTTATTAATTGATTAAATTGAATAAATAACCTCCAAACATTTCAAAATAAATACATTATTAATAAATTATATTCAAAATCAATAAAACAATGTTTTTAAACTAAGTCGAGGTTCATGGGGATGGTAATGGGTTGGGTGCCGAAGTCCAACCAAATATGTTGGTACCACCGTGTACAAGTCAACTCCGCCACGCAGGTACCACGCGGTCAGGGAGGCGGTGAGCAGAAATCAGAAATAGGCTGAAAGCCGAAGCCCCCACAACCGCTGCTGTGAACACTATCAGCATATTCCAGCCACTGTCAAAGAAGCACCCAGGTGAACCGGGATTAACTGCCAGAGGTTAAACACAACCCAACATAACGGGGAAAGAGTTTTACAGCTTATGTAGTCGTTCACACTCTTTATTGAAGCGTCTACAGCAAGACAAAATGGAAAGTGTGCATCGTCCAATCGGAAACAAACATCCCGGCAAAGCTCTGCGGGTTCACGTGTGACGCACCGGATTTTCCAACTTCCGAAAATATGTCTCCAGTCTGTCAGTTTCAGCAGATCTGTTGAATAATGAGTTCGACTATCGAGTCCCATAAAGAAGCAGAGTAAAGTGGCCACACTCAGAATCCATCACTCAGCCCAGTACAGTGAGTCTCAGAACACAGCACAGAAGCTGATTGGTCAGCTTATCCAGCAGCGTGGCTCGTCTTCAGTGTTCCCTTCACTGGCTCCCTGTAGCTGAACATCAGATCCAAAACCTTGATGCTGACCTACAAAACCAAAAATGGACCAGCCCCTCCACACATGACGGCAAATGGTCAAAACTCAAGCTGTACCAAGACCCCTTCGATCTTCAGGTACAGCTCGGCTTGACCCACAAAACGCAAGGAAACCATGCATCCAGACTCTTTTCTGTTCTGGCACCAAAACGGTGGAACGAACTTGCCCTGGGGGTCCGAACAGCTGAGTCCCTCACTGACTGAAGACTCATCTGTTTCACGAGTGCTTAACTCCATAAAGACATTTGTGTTCAACAGGATCTAAGCGGGAGGAACCTCTAGATTCCAGCCTCGTCTACTGGCGAAGGATATTTACTGAGTGAACAGCAAAGCACTTTTGTACGTCGCTCTGGAGAAGGTCGTCTGCTGAATGGTCTACCTTCATATGACAAAGGAGATTCATCAACCAGTAAAATATTCGTTATTCATCACTGAATATGACACAAATACTGATGATGAGGTCACTCAGCACCATGTCTGCATATGTGCCTGTGCATCTGTGTCGCTGTCTGTGTTTAAGAGTGTCCATCATTGTCTCGCTAAAGCCTGTGTGCTGCCGAACCCCGCGGTTATATAAGGGGATTTTCGGTATTATGAGGGTAGACGCTAACCCAGCAGAGCATGACGCTAAGAACTGGGGAAATACACATCTCTGCATTTTTAGACGCACGCAACGACTAGTACCACTGCCTTAAATCATAAACAAAACAATCAGACCACAACAGGGATTATAACGTCCTCATCTCCTATTTTCCTTGATTTTATCCTTCGGAGGCACACGTACGCACTTCTTTACGCAAGAACATTTGTCCAACTTCTAGTTCTAGGATTACAGGCTTTTGTTCTTACTTGTTGAAAATGCAGCCCCAAACTGAAACACGTCTTATAACTTTAGTGTGAAAAGAGTGAAAAGACAGGTCTAAACTGCTGTCTTCAGTTGGGGACGTCATATAATGCATTTTCTGAACGGATCAGGGATCAGGTTTCTGAAGCCTGTTTCAGTTCCGATCCTTTGTTTTCACCGTACTAGCTGAGAACCCTCTGGTGTCCTTGAGGTGCCATGAATTATTAGGAGCATCCTCAGATCTTCCTCCTTTATGTCCTGCAGTGGGGAACTATTTAAACGCGAGCACGATATCGTTTTTCTTCTTCTCACTTCTGCTCATACCACCAAACCAACCCCCGTTCGGTTGCACCGCGCAATCACAATGATTTTCTAATCTCAGTTAAGTATGTTTATGTGGAGAAATACCTCGCTAACCGTTCCTGAGCACGGAATCTACAGAAAGAGACAGCCTGTGTTGTGGTGACGTAAGTCAGCTCGGGGCTGGAACGTTAAGCACGGTGTGAGTGCAGGCCAGCGGGGGAGTCGGGGATGGTGGGACAATCGTGCCGAGGTACGGTACAAGGCAAATTATTCGTCCATGAATAGAAATGTTTCCACCACAGTTTAAAAGCATTTCTGGTTCCAACTGCATGTTTATCTTATTGGAAATAGTATTATACGTAATATGATATAATATTTACAACAATAACAACAACAACAACAATAATAATAATCCTTTAATAGGTGTTCCAGTCATGTCTGATTGGGAAGAGGCCCCGGAGAAGACCCAGGACACGATGGAGAGGTTGTATCCAGAAGAGCTGGAAGAGGAGGTTAGGTAGGAAGAGAGCTTTGCGAAGGATGCTGCCCCCGCAACTCGGACCCCAGATAAGCGACAGATGATGGATGGATGGAAGGAGTGATAATAACCTGTGCCGTGTGTATTATAATCTGAAGTTCGCCAGTCCTGCAGTACTTCCTGCCCTCCATATTTTACCATTCATCACTCGTTTTCTTCTCATATTCTACAAATGAGAGTTTATCAGAACGATGAACACGGGAACAAAGGAACACATCTGCACAGTCCAGATCAGGAAGGTGACCAGTCCAGATCACAGACTGTATCTCTTAAGTTTTCATTATTTTGAATGTTTTTAAAATTTATCGATTCTGCAGCAGAGCGATGTTCTGTTCATCGAGCAGCACGTCAAACAGCTGATCAAACAAACTGAAGTGTGCCCTGGCCCACCTCTTCAGACGTGATTCAGGGTGATTACACGAGGGCAGGGGTCAGAAAGCCACATTTTCAGAACAGCCAATTTGTCCAATTTCAACCAAGATCAAGCCACCTTCAGAGCCACTGGAGACTGGAGTGCAGGCTGAGGGTCTCATAGCCACACCTGACAATGATGCCAAATCTCTTTGAAAGGGGACCAAAATGCTGGAAACTGAAGCTCAGATTTTTGTTTTAAAATGTTTATAAATCAATGAGAAAATCTGAGAAAAACCTTGTTAATAGTTTGAAGCATTTTGTATCAAAAATGCCAAAAAACGCTTGGAATTTATCAGTAAGCAGCAAGTTGACTGACTTGTTTTGTTGAAGGTTGGGACTTTATTCGAAACCACAAAGCTGATTGGTTCTTTTTGTTAACGGGTGGGACTTTATTCGAAACCACAAAGCTGATTGGTTCTTTTTGTTAACGGGTGGGACTTCATCTGAAACCACAAAGCTGATTGATTCTTTTTTATATATTTTTTTTTATTTATCTATATGTTGACGTGCAGACTTTATCTGTAACCAACAACCTGATTGGCCCGTTTTGTTAAAGGGGCGGGACCAGGCTTTATCTGTAAATAGACTGCTGTGGAGCCACACGCTGCTGACCCCTGTACTAGCCAAACAAACCTGGCATTTAGGAGGAAACATGCTGCAGCAGGTCACCAAGTGTGAGAACACCCTGAAAGTAACTTTGTGGGGGGAAAAAAACATTTCCTTAACTCTGTGTTTTCACAGAAAAACACCTACGTGCACTTGAAAGTCATTCTTTCTGTTTTAAAAGGTGGAAAACGTTTTTCTGCCATGCGGTGGCTGTTTACCTCAGCATCTCTGATCTGAAGAGAGAAAGTGTAAGACATGATCAGAGGGTGGCAGCGTAGCGGGAGCTTGTGAAACCAGAACTGCTCTCGAAAACCGCTTCTCGCAAAGAACTCTGCTGAAACCCAAAGTTCTACGACTAAAATACTTTCCTGAAAGTAGGTCTGCACAAAAATTCACATTCAAATCGTGATCAAAAAATATCGTTTTGGAGAATCCTTTCCATTTTTTCCACAGGTAGAGGAGAAGAGGAGGTACCGTGCAGTGAATGTCTCATTCACAGTCAGGAAAATGGGTCACAAAGCTGATGAGAAGTTAATGATCGGCTGAAAGACGCGATTGCACTTGGGCACCAAAGGCCACAGTGTGAAGGAAGCGTGCACTCGCGCTGGTCTACCAGCAGCGGCAGAAATCTCAGTCTACAGGACATTCTCCTTTGCTGAAAGACAAAGTAAACAACTCTCCTCCATATGTTGAGGGTCCATATGTTGTTGATCTTTCAGACATTGGTTTCGAAGAACCTGTGTTGACTTCTAGAAGCAAGTCCTGCCTGGAGGGCGAAGCAATTTTCATTCACGAGTCCCCGTCCATCAGTTTCAGCGTTCGGACACAGTTCTCGTCTGCAATAGGAAGAACCCCACGGGTATTTATAGCCCTATTATGGCCTATTTTGTGCATGTGTGTGCGTGTGTGTATATATATATATATACGTATATATATATATACACACACAAAATGTATTTAGCAGTTGGGGTGCTGTGGGCACACTGATTCACGACCCTCTCTCATACCTTAAAGATCTATTGATTAGACAACAGAGCAATATTCTGTTAATCGTACAGCACAAAAGATTAGCACTTGTGGACAATTATCGACCACAGTGGAGGCGTACCATACCACAGTCCAACTGAACCATGCTCGGGACCCAGTCTTTAACTCTTACAAGCAGAGAGCCGCACTTTGTGGGCAGTTACTCGCCGTTTTCTAGGCTTCATAACTCATAACTCAGGACCAGACTTGGTTGGATTCATCGTTGTGTGATCAATCACAATTCAGCTGAATGAAATCCCAGTTTAAATGCCAAAGCAGCTTCCAGTGCATGTTTACTGCTCTGTCTACACGTACATGCTCAACCTGCATACAGACTCTGACTGATCAGAGAGAGGGGGCGGGGCTAATGGCATCACTGACACAGATATTGGGTTATAGAGAAGGTGTAACCTCTTTTTTTACTCACACTGTGCTCAACTTCCAGAAGAATGGTCCCGAGAAAGCACTGATGCATGAAGAACAACAATAAAAGTCATTCGGGCTGTTTTTGATATTTTATTTGGAGCACTGTCAGGTATTTTAAAACGTATTCGTATGCCCCCGCCAATCAAATCATTACAAATAATTCATCTAAATTCATTTTCTGAAATATAAAGTGTTTTGTAGTCCTTATAAGAAGAAAAGGAAGATTGTAGATGTTAATTTTGAATCAAAACATGGCCAAATTCATACAAATAGTTCAATTCAGTGAATATTTACATCTCAAATGAAGCCAAAGTCTCCTGAAAATAATAATAATAATAATAGTAATAATAATAATAATAATAATAATAATAATAATAATAATAATAATAATAATAATAATAATAATAATAATATGACTCTTATATAATATACTTTTCTGATGTTTTGTTGAATAAAAGTACATCCTATAAATCTGGCTTCTGGTTCTAAAGGTTAAGCAGTGACATGGTGTGAAAAAACACAAACCTGCTCTGAAATTCTGCCTTCCAGGACAAATGTGCCCACCCTGATTCAGCGCAATGACCAGTGATGCCCAAATTTTCTCAAGACTGTATCGTATGCACAGTAACTCCTCTGGTGGCAGAGATTTAACACTGACAGGGTTAAAAAAACAAACTCAGTCAAGGCTGCAGAGTGAAACGAGGGATGCAGCAAAGTGATGAAAAGGGTGGAAAAGGAAAACACTTAACAGGGACTCGACACACCACATTTATTTACACACTGAAGACCTCCGCAAACCTTTCTTCATTCAGTCAGATTCTCTAAATGCACATAAATAACTTCTACACTCACATCCGGAGCCTTTGTGTTTCAGTCCTTGAAGACGCTCAGACTCGAATACAAACCCTTTTCCAAACCTCCACAAAACCCTGTGTGAACAAATGCCTCACGCCAAGGGAAGGTGCAGGCAGGCAGGCTGGTGTGTTGGTGTGGATCAGCTCACTGCGGAACGCTAAAATCACCCTTCAGTAAACATGAACGGAAGTCAAAATGAGTCCTCATCTTCAGAAGTCACCTGTCTTTCATCAGCTTTACCTGCACAGGAGGATAAAACACAGAGAGCCTTTCAAAGGCTGCTGGTGGAGGTACCGTCTTCTAGGGCTCTATGATCTCCGCCATGCAGAACCCGGACAGATCCAGCCCACATCGTCCTGTGAGCACTGATGAAGGACGAGAGGATGACCAACACAAACTGTTAGGAAACAGATGAGCTTCTGTCTCATAGGGCTTCTGTCTCTATTTGTTTAATAGAGTGGACGGTGAGTGGACACAGGGTTTAAACACTCCAGCAGCACTGCTGTGTCTGATCCACTCGTACCAGCGCAACACACACTATCACACCACCACCACGTAAGGATAACAAAGTATGGAGAGAGGCAGATGAACTACAGTCCGTTAGTATGGTCAGGGTAGAAATAATTGGTCATTGTGTATCAGTGTATATAGTACCATGTTACACTGTAAAAAAAAACAACAAAAACTGCTGTTGCTCTTCAAGAAATTGCCATTTTCTTGTCTTTCTAGGCTCTGCAAAGGTTTTCTCTTATATTTTAGAATTTATAACAATGTAATACTCGCACATTAATATGATATAAAGATAAAAATCTTGTTTCATTGATTCTAATGTCCACATTTTCTGTGAACAACCAAACGGCACTAATGTTTTAATGTCTTAATTAAACCCAAACCCGGGATTTAAGCTGCAGGACATCTGGCAGCAGCTGTTCGGTGCAGAAAAAAAGTAGCTCTGGCACTATTTGCTGAAGCATCCCTGCAGCTGTTTATACCTATGATTTTCCTTTACCTTCTCCACCTGAAGATCACAGCTAACAGTGAGCTTCAGCAGCGTTGTGTTCGCCACCTCCTCCGTTTGACACTTGCGGTTGTAAAAATGTGTGAAGTGCGGAGGCTGAATAAGCTGGAGTTGCTGTGTGTTTCGTACTTGAAGTAACAATTGTGACCTCGGTCCTTCCACGCCTTTTCACACACATTCGACTGATGCATATATTTACACATTTAGTATAAATGAGGACAAACGGATCGGTCAGTCTGCAAAACAAAGACAACATCCACAACAGCAGCAGTACCACCAACGACAGAAACAAGTGATAATTCATCACACAGTGCTGTTATAATATGTTATAATGTCTCATATCTGTCGGTTACGACGAGTTATGAAGCTTAGTTTCAATTTTGCGAAAATGCCTTTTCTGCTCCGCCTCCTGCTCTCAGCCTCGCCTTTAATCTGCTCCCTTCCACCCCCTTTCACGATCTCTCGTGCACACTACAGAGGGGGCATAAGACTTGTGTGTATGAAGAACAAACGAATATTGAATTTCTATGTTTAAATCTCGCAAAAAGACCTGCTGTGTCCTTATTTGATCACATTGTGTTTTATATCGTATATCACCCTTCAGCTACAATATATCGGGACATATATAGCGCTACCACTGTGATGCTGGGGTCGCGGGTTCGAATCCAGGTTCATGCTGCTCACCATCGGCAGCCGGGGTCCAGAGGGAGAGAAACTGGCTTGCTCTCCCTCAAGGGGTGGGTAGATGGCGCTCTTCCCACATCACATAAGTGTGCTGCTGGTCGGCGCAGGCGTCTGCTGACCCTTGTGTCAGAACCGGGGATCCGGCGTTCTCCTCCAAGCGCGATGGCTGCCCAGCAACGATACAAATGGTGGCTGTTCTAAAAGAGGAGGTAGGCTATCGTCACATGACTCAGAGGAAACGTGGGTGATTTCTCCCCCCTGGCGTCGAGGGCAGGGCACGTAATGTGGGAGACTACTTAGGGGTATCTCACCAAGATGTACACTACCCAAAAGTAGCCTCGGGGAGCCTCCTAGTTCTCCTAACATTATTTACCCATTTCAGTCTTTATTATCATCATATTTGTGTAAACAACACATAAATCATTTGAACTACGTTGATATTTTCCAATCCTCAGCAACACCGGCTTCAGACTGATTCTGCGGACTTTAGAGACGTTTTAATTGAGGGACGGCTCGCTCCACACCTCATAAACGCGAGCCTCATTTCATTCTAGCGGATGATATAACTGCTTCGGTGTGATACAAAGCGCTCAGTGGGATTAAGTTGTTGCCAGTCAGTTCTTGAAGCCACGGGCATTAAATTAAGACTTATCTAAGCCTGACGCCAATATTCGCTGCCACCGTGTCCTCAGGAAACCTGACTCTGGGATGCGTAATGACTCCATCATTAAGGTCATCAGCTAAAATCATTTACTGTGGCTGAATGCAAACGTTGACGCCGCCACGCTTTAATGGGAGGACTGTGGAAGAGGCGCAGTTGAAGGGAAAATCAAGAAGGTATCCAGTAAAGATGGCCATTATCTCAGAAACAGCTTTTCAGACTGAAAGACCGCGCAATAATGGATTGTTCATAATCGTAGAGTCAACATTCATCAGCACAATTGCAGCAAGGTTTCCTAATTACAGCTTAACAGGGAGTCGCTGATAAATTGCCACGATTATGCTCGGGGTAAAATGAGCCCTGTCATGCTGATCTAAGACCAGCTTCACTCCTTCTAAATCCTGACCTTAAGCATTAGAAGACAAATCACTAAAAGCTTCTCAGATCAGCAACTCTGATGAACACCCATGATAATACTAAACACTAATGCAGCGTTTTTCTTTCTACTGGCTGCTGTGCTTTGATAGGGAGTCCATTCTTTGTACACCCGAGATAAGAAACTAATTGAGGATAAAGGAGGGGGCAAACAAAACGAAAAAGTGTCTTAAAGAGACAGACCCATTTAACCGTCTGTAAGAATCATGTACAAACAAAAAAAAACAGGCTGTACAATGTCTCTGTTCTGCTCAAATTGTCCATTTCGCACAACCCGTGTATGTATCAGGAGAACGAGGGCAAAGGGCACTGTGGTGAGGTCATTCACGAAGAACAAACAAAAACGAAGGCTGATTTATGATTCCAAACAATAGAGGAGGAGCCTGGAAACCTGGATCTGCAGCCCGTAAGGTTCGTCTGAAAATAATCAAACCCTAATCTACAAACTACACATCCACTAACGGCGTCGTTATTCTGGTTAAACAATGTTTAGACCAGACCAATCACTCAAACGGCGTTCTCAGTACTGCTGTAACACGTCACAAAACACAAGACTTACAAAAGTGCTTTGCTGTTCACTCAGAAAATCCTTAGCTAGTAGACGAGGCTGGAATCTAGAGATTCCTCACACTTATATCCCGTTGAAATGAATGTCTTTATGGAGTTAAGTACTCCTGAAACAGATGAGCCTGCGTTTGAAGACAGCGAGGGACTCAGCTGTTCGGACTCCCAGGGGAAGTTCGTTCCACCATTTTTGTGCCAGAACAGAAAGATTCGGGACGCATGGTAACTGAAACAGTAACTGAAACCTACGATTCAGTTACTGCTTCGTTTTAGTGACTTTTATCTTGACAGTTTGCATTAGACAAATCAATTGCAACTGATTTCTTCAACTGTGTTCGTAAATTCTTTTGACACAGTCCATCTGTTCCTTTGCGCTAGTGACTTTTATTTTGGCACTGTACGTTTGTCTCTCAGCAGACAGCAGCTCAGTCTTTATGATTTCGCTGCAGCTCTGCGTCCAGATGAAGGGAAACATTAACGGTGGTAAAGTTGCATCCCACACTATTACGGTTCAACTTTGGGGATGAATCCGCAGTTCGTAGCTAGAACTGTAGGGGGTGATCCGTACGGATTACGGGTTCCATCACTAATACGTGCTGTCCTTATCTTCTCCTGTCGTTAAAGGTCAGGGATGAAGAGAGTGAGATTATGAGTGAGACAATATTTCATAAACGCTTGGCTCCTGCATTCGTAACTCCATTCCCCAGGGAACGCTGCACAGCACAGCTTTGTGTTCTCTCTGCTCCGGCGCCCTCGGTTCAACTCATAATGGGATTAATAGTTGCTTGATGATGTGTTAAATCAGGTGAGATTTCAAACTGTGCAGGGGCACCTACTGCTAAGACTGACAAACACTGTTCTAAGGTATAAGGGAACTCTGGAGTATGAACAGAGCACCTCCAGGTGTTTTAGTCAAGGTCTAAACTGTACACATCCTTTGGCACCGACACCAACAACTGCTTTGAAGCTTAGAATTCTGATAATATTAGTCGACATAATTAAATACGATGAAGAATTAACAAAACCAGTTCGAGATCCGGTTAAAATATGCATTAAAATGGACAACACAAACAGAATCGTGGAATAGAAACTATTATTCAAAGGCTGAATGGACTCTTTAAGCTTCAGAACATCAGAAAAAAAAACAAAATGTTTCATTTAAAATAGAAAAATGAGAAAACAAGATTTCATTGAGGCATAATGTTGCTATGGTAATGATTTATCTCACTTTATTCTTTATCTCTCACTGTCCTCAACTTTGGGTTTGAAACCAAAATTTTAAATTCAGCACCTTTTTCAACTCATGAAATGATGATGGATTGGACTAAGACGTGTCTCTCGAAATAAGTGAAACAAACCGGGTTAGTCTTACGTTTCTTTTTTCCTTTTCCCATTCGACCAAACTCAACCCAAAACTGTGAGATTCAAACCGCCGTGCAAACCAAACCATTACACCCCAAATACGGAGTGGTCTGTCCCGAACCCTGGATCATGGACCAGGAGTCCACAAAAGGGCAACTGGTTGTGCTCTCAGTTGGAAGGGCCACTTCCAGTGATATTAGCCAGTGGAAGGCTACTCAAAAAAGGGGAAACAGAGGGTGCCAACATTTCTGGCCAGCGGACAGCCGACATTCAGGGCTGACAGACTGAAACTCACCAGACAAAGCCGTTATTTGCCTACAAGTAAACACTCTTAATGCCAACTGGGAACTGCTGCAACCGGCAAGCTGGCTTTGTGCACTACTACAATAGCACCACACTCCGACAAATACATCTGCCATACATTCTGGTGGCACATTCTGGCTACTTCTGACTCTAATCTAAAGAAATAATAATAATAATAATGATAATAAAGTTAATTTCTACAAACAAAGCAGGGAAGATTACACTTAATTCAGACTGAAACAGTGTCCAGTACAAGTTGTGCTTGGACGGCACTCATCACCTGTTCCTAAAAATGTCAGGAACATGTACAAATGCACTGTAAGCACAAAGTCGCTACTGTGATGTCTGCATTATTAATACTGAACCATATGCCACTGAAGCTGAGGGCACCTGCTTCATAAATGTGCCCCCCTGTGACTTCAAAATGTGCCAACAGTCTGCGGCAGGTATGCAGAAGAGGTTAATTATTTAAACTTTCGTTTTTCCCTTCTCATTCCTGCCTGGCCCCTCCACTCCGCAGCGCCAGCCCACTTGCTTTGGCTGAAATAGGTAGATATGCCCATGTCCCGCCCACTGAACTGGGATTGGTGCTGATCCAGGCACATTTTAACAGACCAGGCATTGCTATTTTAGTCCTGATTCAGGCCAATTTATGCTTCCACGTTGAATCAATGCGTCTACATCGTAGCTCTGCTTAGTTGTGAGTGTTCTGCAACATTACGCCACCAAAACACGAGTTGCCGATGGGTTTCCTGTGCCCGTGCGTTGACTTCCTTGGCATACTACGAAGCATAGCATCTGAACCTGAAGTTACTAAAGCAATGAGAGAAGATGTTGGAGGAGACTGGGACAACGAAATGCATAATACATGACTCGTGTTCGTCCAAATGAAAGAAAGAAAACACAAGCAGACCAATCATAATCGTTGCAGTCTGTGCTGTTGCTAGGGTTGGGCGATATATGTATATATATCGATATTCCAATCGATATCAGCGTATGATCGGCAAGATACAGGCCGTGGCGATATTGTTTATATCGAGTTTTAAAATAATGTTCTGTTTCAATCTTGAAGAAACCTTTAATCTTCTCCCTCGCGCTGCTCTGCCCCCTGCTCTCTGTCCCCCTCCACACCAATTCCCGCTCACCAGTACACACCAGGACACACCATGGGGAACAGCATTGTGGACACCTACACCATTCTCAACTCAATAACGGTTGGTGTGGCGCAACATAACACCATCAGAGAGCCACCACACCATGTGGGCGACTATTGCTACACCAATAAGAGTCCTCCAGCCCACCTCCGTAAGTCGCTCTGGATAAGAGCCATAAAAATGTTTTTTTAAATGGAAACTACCGGTCAAAAGTTTTAGAACACCCACCATTGTTAACCAAGAGATCACATCACAGCACGGTGATGATCTGACATTGACTTGTATAACTGGTTTACAATCAACCACAACATTATGACCATGTGAGAGCACTTTGTATTTCTAGTGTCCTTCATTTCCCTACATACCTTCCTTGTATTTGTTGCTTGCAAATACAAAAATGACCTCTGATCAACTTAACTGCCTTGTCTTTACCCTCATTTTGTGATTTGTGCTCCTAACATCCTACCTGTACGAGTATGTTCTGATATCGAAATAGGCAGTTTTACCATTAAATAGCATGAAAGGCTGCGTCAACAAGGTAGCGCAAATTAGGACTTTATTTTATTTGCTTTATTCATGCAGGACATTTAATCATTTTTTAATCACTAAAAAGGTTACAACTGTATTATTGTGCTATTATCATATCATAAATTGACTTAAAATTACAATATTATTGTTTATCGCAATTATTTCTGATTTATCGATATCATGACAGGCGTAACAGCTGCCTCCCTGTCCAAAACGTTTCATTATACAAACTGTTACTAGGTTTATGGATGTACTGAAGGTGGACATGGAGATGGTTGGTGTAACAGTAGAGGAGGCAGGGGATAGGGCAAGATGGAGGCAGATGATCCGCTGTGGCGACCCCAAGAGGGAGCAGCCGAAAGAAGAAGACGATATGAACTGTTACTAAAAATAAAGTGATATTACTACAGTGTTAATTAGCAGCACATCTGACTGTGACTGAATTATTTACAGAAACACAAAAGATCAGATTGGCTCGGTATTGGCTGATGCTCAGCATTAAAAGACTCGGATTGGTTCAGGGGGCAAAATAACAGGGTCTCTAGAAATAGGTCAGATAATTGCAGTGAACCCGGGGGCCAAAACTCATCTCTGCTCTTTCAAACTTGCCTTTTCTCTCTTCCACACAGCTGAATGTTTGGCCTCCCCTGTGGGGACTCACACTGGACTATCTCAAAGGAGCGGCTGAACAAGAAATCTAACGGACATCTCTCCCGAACGCGAGAACAGCTGAGCAGCCAAGATGTTCGTTTTAGTTCTACACTGGTCTGGTTCCTCCCAGTCACTTCATGTGACTGTTATCAGGACTGTATCCTGAGAGGATTTGAACCACATGCATTTAGACTCGGGAGTCAAATGCGCCGCCGGTTAGTCGGACTGTTCTGATTGCTGCGTGCAAATCCATTCATTATGTGGAAACAAGTTCATCGTTCAGCATCTCCTCTGCAGGGCTAAAGATGGTGCTGCCTCGAAATTTGAGTTGAAATTGTCTTACGAGGATTTGGGGTTGTACCGGGAGGGGTTTGGGCTGTATTGGGAGGGGGTTGCATTGTACTGGGAAGTGTGTAAGTTGTCCTAGGAGTGTTTTGGGGTGGTACAATAGCACAATCGTACGTTGTCGTAAATTTTCATGCATTTAAAACTACTGAATACAACACACAAAAAACTATTTTATATAAAAATATTTGTACTTTCGCACACAAAAAATGTAGTGTTGTGATTGGGTGGAAATAAGGGGGGGTCGGGGGTCGGGGTGCACTGTATCACTGCGATACAGGGACAATATTATATCATGATATTTAAAGAATTGTGAAAGTGTGCAACAATACAAGACTGTTATACTGCCTACCCCTAGTGTTTGGTTTTGTACACAACGTAAAAGTGAACTACAGAATGATCGCCAAAGTTTAACCATAACAGTGTAGATTACAGTGTTACTGCTGCTGTTACTTGTTCCAGAAATAATTCCCTCAGAAATCTTCAACTAAGTCAATCTCAGAACCTAATGAAAGGAATAACGCAGCGTGAGAGAGACAAGCGCTCTACAGAGCAGCTACATAACAAACAGACCCTGTCAAAATAAAAGTCACTAATACAAATGAACCGACGTTGAAAATATAAGTCCAAATAAAAGTCCAAATAAAAAATAAAAATACAAATGAACACGCTGTCCAAAAAAAATTCAAATCACTAACGGTGTTAAATTAGCATTTTATCTTTATAAATTAAAACAGCGACGGGCTTAATTGTGAATCAGCAAATACACAACCTGGGGCTTAATTTAATATCTGACATCTTCATAACCTGAATTAACTGATAATAAATATCACATTTCTTTACAGATACATCTGAGAGAGGGTCGCAGAGAGGGGGTCTGTGACGGGGGTCTTTGAGAGAAGGTCCCTGAGAGAGCGCCTTTGAGAGAGGGTCTGTGACAGGGGTCTCTGAAAGAGGGTCTCTGAGAGGGGGTCTCTCATTTACCTCCTCATGTAGGAACACTGAACACAAAGCAACCCCACAAACACAAACACACTGCATGTCATTCAATCTCTCTGATGATCTGATGGGAGAAATTCAGCCAATCTGCTGAGAAAAAGCTGAAAGTTTAGGGGGAATGGAGAGCAGGTCTGACACCTCAGTGAGGAGAAACGCCCAGCAGCTCCTGAGCCCTGTGTGCAGGAGTGAGAGGCTGATTTATAACATTATGATCATAAATGAGGAAAAGGGAAAATGTGAAAATGCCCTTTCAGCAGATGTTGTCCCTGTGGGACTGAGACTACTAACACAACAAACCCAGAACATCACCCTAATAAAATGGCTGTAAAATGTGGATTTTGTTCTTCAAACGATTAAAATGGAAAAACACACAAACACTGCAATAAACCCGGTCAGGTTGTGTTTCAGTGCGGATCCGGATCGTGAACCGCTCCGGGATTATGCTCCGACCGGAGGTCCGGCTCCCCTGCAGCGGACCGCAGCAGCAGTCCGAGCAAAAATCCGGAGCGGATCCGCGGCCGGATCCCAAAACCACAGCGGATCGCAGTCCGGATCCGCACTGCCCCCTACCGGCGATCCCCGCGGCGGGTTCTGCGCTCAAACGGCCGTTATTAAGAGCGATGTCCGCCTACCTGAGAAACATCTCCTCGCTCCTCTCCTGCCCCTCGGTCCGGTGCGCTGCTGCTCCGGGTCGTAAACGGTCACGGTTCTCGACTAGGTCAT
Source organism: Acestrorhynchus altus (assembly GCA_034509495.1). Lineage (NCBI taxonomy): Eukaryota > Metazoa > Chordata > Actinopteri > Characiformes > Acestrorhynchidae > Acestrorhynchus > Acestrorhynchus altus. Next base: position 5,278,539 of record CM067525.1, on the reverse strand, counting down.
CACCGACCCCGAACCCTCGGATTAACGGTTTAACGGCTCCTGCGGGCGGCGGTTTGATAACGGCTGCTTTTCACTCAGAAAGAAAGAATAAAGCGCCGAGGCTCTTCCTCCACAGCACCCTGCTCCCTCCCTCCCTCCCTCCGTCTCTCTCTCTCTCTCCCTCCCTCCCTCCCTCCCTCCGTCTGTCCCTCTCTTCCTCTCCGTCTCTCTCTCCCTCCCTCCGTCTCTCTCTCCCTCCTCCCTCCGTCTCTCTCCCTCTCTTCCTACCTTCGTCTCTCTCTCTCTCTCTCTCTCTCTCTCTCTCTCTCTCTCACACACACACACACAGCAGCGCTCACTCGCGCAGCCGGGTTCTTTCAATTAACAATTCTCGACTGAGGGTCCGGTTCTGTCGGTTAATGATTGTTCATTTGAGGGTCTAATTTTGTTGGTTAAAGATTGTCGACTGAGGGTCCGGTTCTGTCAGTTAACAATTGTCGACTGAGGGTCCGGTTCTGTCAGTTAACAATTGTCGACTGAGGGTCCGGTTCTGTCAGTTAACAGTTGTCAACTGAGGGTCCGGTCCTGTCTGTTAACGATTGTCAACAGAGGGTCCGGTTCTGTTGGTTGACGATTGTTGACTGAGGGTCCGGTTCTGTTGGTTGACGATTGTTGACTGAGGGTCCGGTTCTGTCGGTTGACGATTGTCGACCGAGGGTCCGGTCCTGTCAGTTAACGATTGTCGACTGAGGGGTTTGTTTCGATGGGTTTACGTTTACTGACGGGGGGTCAGTTTAGATCAGTTTTCCTTCTGTCGACTGCAGGGGCAAAAAAAAGCCTGGTCTCATGATGGTTAAGCTGGTTAAGCTTGTTGTTGGTCTACAAGCATGACCACCCGACCAGTATCATCATGACCAGCATCACTAGGCTGGTTGACCAGCATGACTAGCACGACCACACTTGTTGACCGGCATCACCATAATCACCATAACTAGACTGGTCCACCATCATGACCAAACTGGGCAACCAGAATTACCAGCATCACCATGGTTCACCAGCAAGGACTAGCAACCAGCATGACCACGACCAGCATTGCTAGGCTGGTTGACCAGCATGACTGGGCTGGTCGAGCAATATGACCAGCATCACCATGTGGATTGAACAGCATGACCAAGTTGGTTCACCTGTTTGACCATCATAAATATATAGGTGACCAAGCTAGTCAACCAGTATTACCAGCATGACCAAGCTGTTTGACCAGCATGACTAGCAAGTCCACACTGGTTGACCAGCAAGATGAGGCTGGTCCAGACAGACCGCTTTGGAATTAATTCTTCATTATTTATAACTCAAAATAACAGCCAAATATATATCTTCACCAAACCTTCTCGTTTGATCAGTGCCGTCAGAGCACTACGTACAGTGATTATGATTATGATATGGGAGATTATGAGATTATGAGCAGTTAATGTGAGACACAACAATATTAAGTAAACAAGACAACTGCATCATATTATAATTACAGTAATTCAGGAATGGAGTGGGGCCCGTTCTTCCCACTGGGGCTCTGATAAGATCCGAGTCATGCCAAGAACATCTAAACCCATTCCAACCACATCTTAAAAATAAAAGTCCCGTGTCCCCTGAATCTGAGGACATCGACTCCCACAAACATGGGAAGATAGAAGTGGAGGTGCAGAGCTCAGTTTCACAAATTTCCAAATCCCAGTTTAAATGCCAAAGGAGCTTCCAGTGCTTGTTTACTGCTCTGTCCACGTGTACATGCTCAACCTGCATACAGACTCCAACTGATCAGCGAGAGGGGGCGGAGCTAATGACATCACTCATCCAGATATTCAGATCTCTTTCTTTGCTCAGAGTTCAAATATCAGAATAAAAGTCCCGAGAAGGGATAAAACTGATAGTCAAGTATTTTGAAGAATGCACAAAATAATATATAATATATATACTGTCAAATATGATTGGACTGTCTCCTATAAATACTTTTCTCTTTTTTGGGGAATAAAATTATGTCAAACTACGAAAACATCCTGAACAATTGGCCTAGGGTTCTAAAGGTGAACAGAACTTTAAGGACTGAGTGAGATCGGACACATTCAATGGCAGCAACTGTTGCACTAATAACAACAACACAGCAAAAGAAAAAGGAAACATAACCAGTATAATGGGTCCACACATTTCTCCATTAATGTTCCATTAATCCCCACAAAGTGGTGAATACACAGACACACTCACACACACTCACATACACACATCAGTAGCCTAGTTCCCAGAGCGATATGTTAATGAGGCCGCATTAAGCTGCTTCACTTGCAAGAAAGTCACTCAAGTAACAACAGAGGCAGCAGCCCTCACACACTCACACGCACACTCACACGCACACACACACACACACACACAAACACATTCACAATGAGAGCTATTTCCAGGATGAATTTTAATTGAGCATAAGAATGTAAGATTATACAGCATTTTGATTGAGTTTGGCCCCTGCAGAGCAAATGCTCCAAAACTGCCCAAAACACAGATACACACCCACCCACCAACACCCACCCACCAACACACACCCACCCACACACACGCACTTCAATCACTGCACCCAGTGTGTAAGGCGGAGATAGAAGCCCAAGATGTTCTTAAACAGAATGTCAGTGTAAGTGCTTCAGACACTCGACATTTCACACCAAATTAACACATAACCGGAAGGCAGACACACACACCCCTACACACATACACACACCCCAACCCCGACGACATCAAAGAGGTGACATTTAATTAATCTAACTAAATCTGGCCTTTAGAGTGAGAGCGAGATAGAGCACAGTACAGTAATAAACAGCACATTTGTATAATCTGGGATGTTCATCAGGTTCAGTCTTCACTGGTATTTCAACTGGTTTTCTTATAACTGTCTGTTTCTGACTTGGATTTTAAACCTTTAAAACCATTAAACCTTATATGTAGACTCATACTTCATGTAACTATCAGTGATGGACTGGCCATTGGGAGAACCAGGAAAATCCCAGTCGGCCTAGAGGGTGAAGGGGCTGGTTGCCAATAATTCTGTTAATTAATAAATATTTAATCAGGCTTAATTAAAGCCTGCTTTATTCATTCCATACCATATTTGTGGCCCCTGTCCTTCTGGAAGAGCCAACCAGCTCCACTGGCAGCAAAACACCCACATATGATGCTCCCACCACCAAGCTTAACAGTTGGCAGGTTACAGTGTTCTTTGTTGCCTTTACGTCTCCAAACATACTCTCGTTATGGTTGCCAAACAACCCATTTTCATTCTATTTAAGCATTAAACTTTCCTCTCGTTGTCCAGGTGGTTCAACTGCAAACTTTAGTCCATGATGACGTAAATAGAGACAGAATCTGCTCAGAACCAGTTTCCCCTCAGCTGAGAGGACAAGGCCTTGTGACAAGGCCTTGCTTCCCAACAACCTGTTCTCTTTTGCAGCTGTATGAACTGATGATCCTGGAAACTGTGGATGTTTTCTCTCTCTCTCTCTCTCTCTCTCTCTCTCTCTCTCTCTCTCTCTCTCTCTCTCTCTCTCTCTCTCTCTCTCTAATTGTCACATTAAATGATGTGCAAGGAGATGCACGTGAGGTACAGAGAGATAGAAGCTAAAGTCATTCTACCGCCCTTAACTGCACACACACACACCCACACACCCACACACACACACACACACACTCACAGTTGTCATGTTCATGAGTAGTCTAGAAGAATGCTTGTAGCATCTAAAGCAGCTCATGTGAAAAAACCCTTTCAGCAGCACACACACACACCCACACACACACACACACACACACACACACACACACACACACACACACACACACACTCATTCACACTCACAGTTGTGACTAAAAACCTTTTGTGTGTGTGTGTGTGTGCGTGTGTGTGTGTGTGTGTGTGTGTGTGTGTGTGTGTGTGTGTGTGTGTGTGTGTGTACACACTGCCTGCTGCGTGAAAAGGGTTTTTAAGCAGAGCTGCTGCTGTACGGCTCCAGGCTTTGGTCCAAACTCACACTGACTCTCAGCTCAACTCATCATAATCTTTTATTTTAATTACACACTCTCTCTCTCTCTCTCTCTCTCTCTCTCTCTCTCTCTCTCTCTCTCTCTCTCTCACAGACACACACACACACACACAAAAACACACACACACACTGAAGACTCTTGCCTCTGTCCATTCTCTCTGAAAGCTTGTCTGGATAATTATGAAGGCCAGAGAGAAACCGATCCAGTTCCAGAACAAACAGGTTGCAGCGCAATTAACCGATAAACAATGTCTTATTTTCCCAAACTCTTAATGACCGCACAGTCTGTCACTCTGAGTCTTAATGTCTTAAACCGTAATAGTCCATGTGTGGGTCAACCCAGGATGATGGGAGTTGTGTAGGTAGGACTACACTTCATGTTCAGGGGTCAGACGCATGCCTTCAAATTTGAAGAGCTTCACTCTCATCTTTGGTGCTTTTAAACCTGCACTTTTTTGTAAATGTGGAAAATGTGTGGGATGCTATTGGACGCTCTATCAACACTCCACCCCTACCACACCATCTGCAGAACTGAGTGAGAACGTTCAAGCTGCATGGGATGGATCATCGCAGGACACCATTAGGAACCTCTACACCTCCATGCAGAGACGTCTGGCATGTCGCGTTAAACCCGACGCCGTCCTGAGAGACACCACTTCTGTGTGAGTAGATCAATAAATATTGATCATATCAGTCTACATTTAATCATTTGTTGTTCCTGATAACCTTTATCTTCCTTCCCAATAACAATCCCACACTTCCTTTCTGGAGCACCTTTGGAGATTTCAGGTCCGTCCAGAATTATTTACAAAATGTACAGGGCAGCTACAGGGTTCATGAAGGACCACGAAGACCGCATGGTGGTTTGTGCAGTAGGCTGACTGCATCCTTCAGCTTGAGGTTGTCAGGACAGTTCAGAGTAATTCTGACCCAGTTCTTTTGTGTGATGCTGCTACTTTTCCGTCCTAAACCACATGATGCAGAAGTGCTACAGTTTTAGTCCAGACATTTTAATTCTTTAAATATTTATCACCATGTTTTAAACACTGTCATACTTTTACCATTCAAATCCACAATGGACTGGACTTCACTGCTTACTGAGGTGCTGATTTAGGACAAATAAATGGAATAAAAACACTGAAGAACTGTCTGTTGAGGTGTTTCTTTAAAAAAAGAACATACGACTGTTCAAAAGGATGGAAAAGTTCGACCCTGGTTCACAACTGGTTAAAATTACAGTTACTGTGCACAGTTCAGCAAGTTGAAGATGAAATGATCTCCTAAATTTAAAGACGAAACACAATTTGCAGCATTGCATGCAACACTAGTGTATTACTTTGTACAATTTTAGAGGAGTACTTTGCAAAAGTATGGGAACCCTAAAGTTTTGAGTGCCCAGATAACTTTGACCAGCTTCTCTGACCTTAATTAGCCTTTTGGCTTATTCACATCATCATTAGGAAAGTGATGGAAATTTCAAAGTTTTATAAATACCTAGACTCCTCTAACCATGTCCTAAATATCAGCAGCCATGGGTTCTTCTAAGCAGGTGCCTAGCACCTGAAAACAGTTGTGCCCTCATAGCAGGAAAACCCTATAGGTAGATAGCAAAGTGTTTTCAGGCCATTTTCTCAGTTAAAAATGTAATCTAACATACCTCAAAAGGCACGAGCTGAAAGTTTGAAGAACTGAAAGACTCTTGGCTATAAAATGATACTTTGAAACTTGTCATGGGGACACTACTACGTACTAACCACGTAGGGTGCCCAAAGTTTAACTTCAGGCTCTTTTCCTTCTTTGTCATTTTGAAAATATAGGATATGAAAATAAAAGAATGTGTTTAAAATATAAAAGCAATTGTGTATCTTTAACTCATCCCTTGCTTGCATTGTTCAGAGTCAGTAACAATCATTTTCACAAGGGGTGCCCAAACTTTTGCATACCACAGTATGTAATAAATGCTGTAAATGTGGCTGAGATATCAAAGCAGAATTAGGACACACAGCTGTAAACGTGTTTGAAAACAGTAAGTTGCTTTGGTCAGTGTGTGATCATCTCTGCTCCTTACCTTTTGATGAGGCGCATGCTGCTTCGCTGAGCTACAGAAGCTAAGAGGAGACACAAAGAGAAACCATTAACAGAAATATCCCATTAAGAGCAACCATTAGTAACACCAACTGAGTCAGATTAGAAGAACAGAAGACTGTCCCCAGTCCAGGACACACTCATCTGCTGAGGTGGTTAGAGAATGACCAGGAAGTTGTAGGATGTTTAAAAGGCAGTTCTCTAGTTTAAGTATGTTGCTGTTCGTTAAAATGGTAAACTGTTTTATATTTATTACGTTTAAAGTGACATATTTTAAGATTTTTTAATGATGCTGTCTGATTAGTACAAAATAGAGATAAAAAACAAGTCCAAGTCAATTCACGAGTCTTTAGTCAAATCAAGTTACAATTTTGAGTCTTTAGGCTTGAGTCCAAGTCACGAGTCTTTAGGCTAGAGTCCAAGTCACGAGTCTTTAGGCTAAAGTCCAAGTCACGAGTCTTTAGGCTAGAATACAAGTCACGAGTCTTTAGGCTCAAGTACAAGTCACGAGTCTTTAGGCTCAAGTACAAGTCACGAGTCTTTAGGCTAGAGTCCAAATCAAGTCACACATCTTAAGCTAGAGTCCAAGCCACAAGTCTTTAGGCTAGAGTACAATCAAGTCATGTGTTTTTAGGCTAGAGTCCAAATGAAGTCATGAGTCATTATGTCTTTACACCTAGATTTGCCTAGATTTTGTGAAATTAGTACAATTGTAAGACTTTAATATGGGTTAAGTGCCAGTGTTTCAAGACAGTAAGTGACTCAGCTGTACAGACACAAGGAGGAACTTCGTTTCACCAGGTGTCTGGACAGAAGTTGTCCAGAAGCTGGACTTATTCTTGAAGGACTCTTGTCATGGATCAGGTTTGGACCATTACCACCAAGTACAAGAGGTTAGTTGTCAAGGTTTTGAATCCAAGGTGGGCAAGAGAACGCAGAAGTGAAGTTACATGACTTAGGAGAAATGAAGATGTTCTGGATCAATTGCAAGGACCTGATGTTATGCACCGGAAAACCAGCCAGAAGGAAGTTGCAGTAGTCAAGTCAAACAAGAGACTGAACAAGCACCTGAGTGCCTCTCTAGAGAGGAAAGGTGGACCTGTCCTGGAACTCTCTCTAAAGAAGAAACATGCAGTCAGGTTTGCAATATGAGGCCATAACGATAACTGCTCATCCAGAACTACACCAAGACTTTACGCTTCTGCTGAACGAACAACAAGTTCTTGAAGGAAACGTACAGCAGTTCAGTCTTGCAGGAGATAAGTTTAAGATGATGGGCTGCCATCCATTAATGAGTCACCTGGGGGTGAAGGTGGGCAAGAAGCATAGCAGTGGTCCGAAAATGGTTACTTCACCTAGACAGTGAGAAAAAAAGAGGACCAAGCACTGAGCCTTGTGGGACGCTGGTGGAGATGATGCACATCTGCAGAGCCAGAGAACCAACAAGAGGATCTTGTCGACCACATCAAAGGTTGGAGAAGGGTCGTGATCTTGCAGCGTATTTCAAGCACATTTCAGCATTGAAGGCCGGTCCCGTGCCTTCTTCTTCTCCGGTCCTGCAGTCAGGTTCTTGAAGATATCCCTGCACATCTAAAAGTCCATCCTAAGTTGAAGTATTTCTGGGAAATCACTGGAACATGCAGTCCAGGGGCACTCCAGGATCAGTCCTGAGGACCAGGAGTTCAGAATAAATATCCTTGATCAGAGCTCAGCTCAGTTTAAGTGCTAAAATGTTTATGATCAGCAGAGGGCAGCAGCACTCTCAGCAAATTGGATTATTCTATATATCCGCGAAAGTAAACACGGGCCTGTTGTACTCTCCTGTACAGGTACAGTCAGGAGGGAACAGGTGCTGCTGGAAAGCTGTGGTGGCTACAGGAGATATGTTCCCGAGGCTTTCCCGAGAGATTTATGCAGCCTTCCAGTGTCAGACAAACAAAACAGGCTGGAATCGGAGCTCCGGCTGTGCTGTGTCTGGTACAAAGTGCTTAAGAGCACTTAGTCTTGAACAGAAGGAGCTGTACAAAGAGGTACGGAGAGGGATCTGCGCTCAGAGGGAGCAGACAGACAATAGTGGAAGAGGCGAACGAGACAGACAGACAGACAGATAGACAGACACAGAAACAGATGAGGTAAACGTATATTTTTAGATTATTACGTCTTCAGGGTGCCAGAAAGAGCGGGATGCGTCTCTGAGTAGCTTTCAATAATGCATCAGCGTATGCTCTATAAAACTCTCTCTCTCTCACACACACACACACACACACACACACACACATCCATGCATACCCTGGGAGATTTTGCGGCCCTATACAGTATTCATGTGTATGGTCTGTGTAAGACTCAAGACTGAAAAAAAAATTCTGTGTGTGTGTGTGTGTGTGTATGTGTGTGTATGTATGGGTGTGTGTGTGCGTGACAGAAAGTTTGAGGAAAAGGATGAGAGAGGTTACTGCGGACATGGGTGTGTAAGGCAAAGCCGTTAAAGGGGAACTCTACTCATTTTAAGGTTCTGCAAAATCCAGTGTTGAACATGTGAAGTTATCTGTGGGGGTAAAAATGTTCATTGCAGAGAAACCTGCTGACTCATGGCATCACCATGACAATCAATCAATCAATCAGTCAATTAATCAATCAATCAGTCAATCAACTAAGCTTAATTTTCCCTGAAAATACATTCACAGTGAGCAGAATTAATGTAGCAGTGTATTGATAATAGACATAAATTAACAGAGAAAATAAAAAAATATTTAATCAATAAAAAAAGAATAAAATAGATAGGAAATAAAATTTTGTTTGTTTAAAATTATTACATTGGATAGTAAATCAAACTTGGTTATTTATTTGGATAATAAATGAATATATTTTTTGTATTGTACAAAAATGCATAAATACTAGTCATTTTCAGTTACGCTGTTAACTATAATTCAATAAAAATGAATTAGTTTGAAAAGGAAATAAAAAAATATATTTGAATAGGAAAAAAAATGTGGTCATTTTTGACCAGTAAAAAAGGTTATTTGGATAGTAAATAAAATTCGAATCGTTTGGAGAGTAAATGAAATGAAGGTATTTGTAGGGTAAATGAAATTGAAGTTCATTTGAACTGTAATTTAATTACTTGATTTATACTGTATATTAAGGTAAATTAGATTGCATGGGAAATAAAATTTGGGTAGTAAATAAAATGAAATGAAAATGAATTTGATTATTTGTGGGCTATTTTGCCCTAAATGTGCAACTCGGTGTTTAACGTTTGTGTTTACGTAACTATTTTTATAAAAACTTTCTCTGATTTCTGGCTTTCATTCTGGGTTTCATTCTGCAAAATGTCTAGGTCAGATTCAGGAGCTCCATAGTTGTGGATGCAGCCCAAACAAATGAGCATCAAAATGACATCGGAGCAGAACACGCTTATGACATCATGAGTTTCAAGAAAATATGTCAAGGCAAACTTATTATTTTTCATTTATGCTAAAAGAAAATAGAGTTTGACAGTGTAAGGGCGCTCGAGTGCTGTTTATGTAAGCAGTTTTGGAAGTCTAACAGTTGTTTGGGGTCTCACGGTTAAAAACGCCCACCTCTACAATATACATAACATATAACAATAACATTTTAACTGGACATCAAACATACGGAAGGTGCTTTCTTACCATTACAAGTATTGTATGTGTGTGTGTGTGTGTGTGTGTGTGTGTGTGTGTGTGTGTGTGTGTGTGTGTGTGTGTGGGGGAGGGGGTAGGTTAGTGATAGAGAGACAGAGACAGAGGGAGCTGCTTACCTGTGCTACAGTGAGAGTAAACACATGCTGCCTCATGCTGGGTGAATGAAAGACAGACTCCACAGGATTCTCCTGAAAGATAAATAGCATTGGAAGTACACACACACACACACACACACACACACACACACACACACACACACACACACAGAATTAATAATTGCAAATTGAAGTTGCCAGGAGCCAGAAGTTTTACTCCTCAAGTCTGCACTGCCTAAACATAAGGCCCACCCTAAACATCACCATGTAACTCATCCATTCGTTTTGAGTTAGGTTGGCTTCAGTGTTCCCAACGTTCTGCAGTGTTTAGGTTCTATTAACTTGAAATTTGAAGGAATAGTAGTGGGTGAGAGTTAATCAAATCCAAGACTGAGAGTGAGAGTGAGTGAGTCAAAACTGAGACCAGAAGCAGGCAAGAGTGAGTCAAAATACAGGCAAACAGTGGACAAGACTGAGTCAGAATTGAGTGGGTGAAAAGCAAGGCTAAGAGTGGGTGTGAATGAGTCAAAATTGAGACCAAGAATTGGTGAGAGTGAGTCAAAACTGGGACCGAGATTGAGTAAAAAAGGAGACATGGAGTGGGCATGAGAGTGTCAAAAGTGGGACCAAGAGTGAGTGAAAAATGAGACCAATAGTGGGACCAAGAGTGAGTCAAAAATGAGGCCAGGAGTGGGCATGAGTGAGTCAAAAATAAGACCAAGAGTGTGCAAGAGTGAGTCAAAAATGAGACCAAGATTGGGCAAGAGTGAGTCAAAAATGAGACCAAGAGTGGGCACAAGAGTGAGTCAAAAATGAGACCAAGATTGGGCACAAGAGTGTCAAAAATTGATTGATCGAGTCAAAATCTAAAGTAAGAGTGAGCAAAACGAGACTAAGAATCTAAATTGAGACAAAGAGTGAATGAAAGACTCAGAATGGAGACTAAGAACAGGAGCAGGTCGAGAATAAGATTGAGCGAAACTGAGCCAAAACTGAGTCCAAGTGTGGGAGAGACCAAGTCAAAGACCAGCAGACCAACAGTGGGCGATTTTTAAAATTTAATGAAAAGTTTCCATCTTTTTCTAGAAGCGCAGGGCAAACGACTGAAATACCAGTTTAAGGCAATGACATTTAGTTCTGCAGATACAGCAGATCCAATTTCAGCTACAGATCTCAATCGGAAAGCTTTAGCCTTTCTTACAGTTCATCCATTTCCACACCAATTATTTCAGATTTCCTCACCATCTACTGTCCCTGTAGCTCATCAGGACAGGCCGCCCGGCCTATAAGAAGTACCATCAGAAGTAGTTCACAGAAATGTCCTACTATTGGACTAATGCAGTGAATCCTCGCGAGATTCAGGCTGACGTTTTAGCAGACAAGTGTACTTAAGTGTTTTGGGGTTATTTCACAAAGCAGCCTTTCTCTTCCAGCTTCGGAAAACACGAAGTGAAGGTCCAGACCATCAAACAGTAATGCTCCCTCCCGGTATTAGCCATTCATTTGGCTATTCACTTGAGGAATGTTGGTTTGTGTAACACATTACTTATGAGAACATCTCCAAAGCGCTGTAGAGCTGGAACTTTATTTATATGCACTCTAAACTCTGCTGGGCTGTTTTTCCAACAGATGTTTGATATAGTCTGTTGCCAGGGGTTTGCTGGGTTATTTGTACAAAGCTGGGTAACTGTGGGCTCATTTGTCTGTATGCCACAGTTACAGCCAGGGATGCACTGATACAACCTTCTCAGTTTCGATAACGATACCGATAAATAAAGTTTGCATTTTGGTTGATACTCGATACCAGTCCAAAATAATGAGGCATATATCTCACCCTGTGGAAACTTACTTCACCATGTAACACAAAATATAATGAATTGATGTGTATTTGTCACTTAAATAACCAATAATTACAATTAAATATAATTTCTTATTTGGAAGTACCAAGAGTGAGTAAAAAATTAGACCAAAAATGGTCAAGAGTGATTCAGAATCAAGACTAAGAGGAACCTGAAGGAACCCTCCCAAGGGATCAATAAAGTTCTATTCTATTCTATTCTATTCTATTCTATTCTATTCTATTTGGAAGTGCCAGTTGCCCAACAATATTAGGACTCTCCCCTATCACAATCAGTGCTCCCAACACTAAGAGGGTGAAGACAAGTACATGCCTCCTCTGATACATGTGAATCAGGCACCGCCTCTTTTGGAACTGCCACCATTGCATCATTGCTGGGCAGCCAATGCACTCGGAGGAAAGTGCCAGGCCCCAAACTCTGATACAGTGGCTAACAACTACCTGTGCCAACCAGCACCATTCTAGTTGTGATGTGGGGAGAGAGCGCCATCTACCTACCCAGAGAGAGCATGGAAAATTTAGCTCTCTCTGATTCCGGATGTTGATGGCAAGCAGTAAAACCCGGGATTCAAACCTGCAATCCTCAGATCACAGTGCTACTGCTTAGGACTGCAGAATATATATACACTTGGAGCCCACACCAGCGAATGTTTGGGATGTTTGCTTTTAATGTCTACAAAACAGCTCACCGAAATCTTGTTGGAAATTGAAATTATTTGCAATCATTTGGACAATGTTTTTGTATTAAATATCTGACATCAGGACTCTTATTGTGGAATTTGAACTCATCAGTAAGTGAGCAGTAGGTAAAGCCAATGTGGCAGTAGAACCGAATCAAACAAATGAGACAAAAATATTCCAGTAGCTCATTAATTTATTGAGGGAAATGATGTGAACCTATCATTTTTTAGCCCATTCCTCCGTATATAACAGCTTCAACTCTATGTTGTTGGGTTTCCTTCCATAAAACAGTTACTTCAGGTCCTTCCACAGGATTTCTAATGGATTAAGGTCAGGACTTGGCTATTCCAAAATATTTACTTTATTCTTTTTAGCCAATCTTTGAACAAGAACTTGTGTGCTTTGGGTCATTGTCTTGTTGCATGACCCACATTCCCATCCAGGCTGATGAGCATCAACAACTCTTCTTCTGAGCTCTTCAGGAATCTCCTTTGTTTGTGAAGATCGGACTTTGATAGATCCCCGCTCTTAAACAAAACTGGACGACTCGCACCTGATGGTCTGCCATCGATTGAAAACACCTGACTCTGATTTCACCTTCAAATGATCTGCTGACCCTAAAGGATCCCACTTTTCCCCTTGCAGATATGAAATCAGATTCCTTGATAAATAAATGAACTGTAATATTTTTGGTTGTGTAGTGTAATTATTTTAAGGTTCTCCTTATCTACTTTTCGGTTCTAGACTCGAGCGAGTAGCAGCTTGATGTGCTCCTGATCCACACCACACTGTGTTTGGATTTGTGTGTCTGTTTCGGTAATATCTGAGGCTGCAGACGTATCGTCACTCTTATCCTGGCTGTTGTCCAGCAGGGTTTTGTGTTCAATCTCAGGAGTTTCTGATCGAGATGGGGAAACGGACAAGCTCAAGGGTTTTGGTGCAATGATTGTCACTTCGGAGTATTCCTAATTCCAGCAAGATGAAGTGTGTGTGTGTGTGTGTGTGTGTGTGTGTGTGTGTGTGTGTGTGTGTGCACGTGTGTCTGAGCAAGAGAGAGAGATTTAGTGGAATGAGGAGGATTTACGTTGGAGTGGATTCCGGCTTTACATAGAGCCAGGAAAGATGTTGTTAGGAAGCTGTCATTACCATGGATAACCACAAGTGTGTGCTGTTTAGCTGTTTGGCTTTTTCTACTGAAACTACACCACTCCATAGTTTTGAGACTCCATCATTATCACAGAGCTTGTGTTTTATTATATTTCTAAAAAAAACTCTGAAAATTAAGATGAGATGGTGGTAAATCCAGGACCAGAACGTAAAAATCCACCCCAACACACCAGACTGAACACTTCATTAACACTTTGAACCAGAGATCCGGAATTAGAACATAATCTAGACATATAACAAACTAAAAGACTAACCCTATGTAACCTTTGTGGTCTCATCATTGTGATGAATTATTAGTGAGCAATGCAGCTCAGAAAATTATCATTTCACTCGTTTCCAAATGAATTTAATCCCAGTTTAAGGGCCAAAGCAGCTTCCAGTGCATGTTTACTGCTCTGTCCACAAGTTGATGCTCAACCTGCACACAAGCTCTGACTGATCTGAAACCATCGCCCCACATTGCAGTTGAAAGCAGCATTACTCCATGTTCACTTTAGTACTTAACGTCATTACATTTCTCTCATTTGGCCAGGAACCTGTGACTGCAATTCTACAATTCACCACTAGAGGCATATTTCTATGGGAATGATAGTGTGGGTCTGGCAGTGAGGGGCTGAGAGTCCTGTACTGCAGGTCTACAGCTGGATACTACTGGTTTTATGGGTGCTGAACAACCTTTTAGACCAGTGACCCCAACCCACCACACCCAACACAGATATGGTACATTTTTGTGCAATTTTAGATTATCAATTTCAACCAATCAGCAAATGTAACAGTTTTACTTTAAAAAAAAGAGCCAATCAGCTTGCTGGTTGTGAATAAAGTCCTGCTCTTTAATAAAAGAGCCAGTCAGCTTTCTGGTTACAGATTAATTCAGCTTCCTAATTATGCCTCGATGTGGAGATCTGCACAACTATAAATAAAACTATTCATAAGCTTTATTTATATGTGATTGACACATTCATTTCCCCACTAGTAAGCAATCTGATTGGCTGTTTTTGGGCAGAAGTTTATTCATATTCACTATGAAAGCCGCAAACTGATTTGCTCTTTTTGTTGAAGGGTGGGACCACCAAACACACTCGTATGAGGGTAGGAAGGAGAAAGGCAAGACATAAGGGTGACTTTTTCTTATAATTTAAGGGGTTCTGAGACTAAAAGACCCTAAAATGAGTCTAAACATGCCTGTAGCAGGTACAGTGAAATTGGCCCAATCGAGTGGGAGAAATGTACTGAAGTAGCACAAAGAAACAGGAAGGAACGGGTTGTTCCGTTTGGTAAACTTCACCAAGACTGGCTGAGCATCAGTGGAGTAAACAGACTGGGAACACTTCAAGACTTCATGCTGAGGTCCAAGAAAAAGTAAACGCAGCAAAATGTGGCCTAAATAAAGCCTGGTTATTCTAAGAGACACTAACGAATAAATGAGCTTCAGATTGGACAGGAAATTACACTCATCATCAAACAGCACACAAATAGTTGCTCCCAGAAGGGTGTGTGGGATTGCTCTGCTGTTGAGAAGGAAGATAAAAGTAATGGTCTACATACATACATACAGTATATGCATGCATACATACACACATACACACATACATACATACACACACACACACATACATACACACATACATAGATACATACATACATACACATACATACATACATAGATACATACATACATAGATACATACATATATACATGCATACATGCATACATACATAGATACATATATACATACATACATATATACATGCATACATACATACATATATACATGCATACATACATGCATACATACATACATACATGCATACATACATAGATACATATATACATACATACATATATACATGCATACATACATACATACATACATACATACATAGATACATACATACATAGATACATACATGCATACATACATAGATACATATATACATACATACATATATACATACATACATATATACATGCATACATACATACATACATATATACATACATATATACATAGATACATACATACATAGATACATACATGCATAGATACATACATGCATACATGCATAAATGAATGAATGAATGAAAGAATGAAAGAATGAATGAATGAATGAAAATGATACTTCCACCACCACGTTTCACAGGGAGGATTCTGGAATTATGCTGGAATTCAGTGTAGGTCAAAATTGGGCAGAAATGTAAATATTATTCAGTGCTTTTGACTTTATCATTTATAATGTTTATATTAGTAATATTTAACTTCTTGTGTCTTTCTACTACCGAGTGCTTGGCTATTCCTGTGCTGCTTAACACTGTGAATTCTTCCACTTTAGACTAAGAAAGGATGATCTCGCCTGGTCTCATCTTAATGGGTGATTCTAACTGCTTCTTTAAATGTCCTTTATGCAAATGATCCATGTGCCTGTGCTTGTAGACAGAAGGGTGTTAGAGGACAGAAAACAGTGCTGTGTGTGTGTGTGTGTGTGTGTGTGTGTGTGTGTGTGTGTGCATAGCTAAGATTTCATTGAATGGAGGACTTTATTGATCACAGTGGACATCAGCCACCCCCCCCCCCCCCCCCCAGCTCAGTCTGAGAGATATATTAAAACATCCAACCCGAGCAAGACCACTACACACACATCAGACAAGCCGAAACAAATCGAGCAGGTGAAAGAGATAGAAGAGAGGGAGAGATAGAAGGAACATCCTACTCTCAGTTCCTCCATCCCAGTAAGAAGTGCATTCTTTCAGGTATGTTCAAAAATAACATCCTCGGTTCTGACTCTGCTTTTGCGAAGATGAAACAAACAGATTGATTTATCACCTCTGTGCGCGTCAGGCTTTGCTCATCACCTCCTTTCACAGCCCTGAAAGTTCCCACTGCTTGTTAACGTTCTCCCCACCTCACTCTTAAAAAAACACAATCCTTTCTACTCACCTCTCTGTTCTTCTGCAGAGTCAATCTGAAAAGAGACAAAGAGACGCGGAGGTTAACATCAAATCAGCTCCGCACAACACATCCTAACGTAACGCTGTTACAAACTAACACTGTCTCATCAAACCCATGTAGCTCCCGTTGGCTGGGTTTGATCTTTTTACACCTTTTGAGAACAGATTTCACGAGTAGACTCTAAATATACACTCAACACAGGCGCAACACACCCTCAACACACACCCTCAACACAGAGACTCAACACAGACACAACACACACACAACACAGAGACTCAACACAGACACAACACACACTCAACACAGAGACTCAACACACACACTCAAGACGCAGACTCAACTCACAGACTCAAAACACACTCAACACACAGACTCAACACACAGTCAACACACAGACTCAACACACACAATCAACACAGACTCAACACGCAGACACAACTGACAACACAGAGACTCAACACACACTTAACACACAGATGCAACGGACTTAACACACAGACTCAACACACACACACAACACAGACTCAACACAAACGCAAAACACAGATGCAACACACTTAACACAGACACTCGACAATGACTTAACGCGGAGACTCAACACACACACTCAACAGATACTCAACACAGACTCAACATAGATTTTACACCCACTTAAAAGTTTCAACACAGCGACACAATACAGACTCAACACACAGACTGAACAGTAGACTCAGCAGAGACTCGGCAGAGACACCACACACAGATTCAAAATCAGCCGTCTGTTTCTTTCCATCTGAATATGTTTCATTTGTCTTACTTTGAATATTTACCACTTATTCATTCACGTACTGTTTCTGTTCATTTAACTGACGTGCAGCGAAATACAGATTGTCCTACACTAATAAGCAATGGGGTGAGGTTTCCTGGCCTTTCCTTGCTTTTGGCTCAGTGGATTAAGGACCACACTGGTCAAAGTTACAGAGGACATATTTGTTTATATTGCTAGAAACCATATATTAAATATGTATATATACAAACAAACCCAGCATGTATAAGGACGGCACTCCCAATGCATACAAATCTCTCGCTGTCTACTATTTAGGGGTTTGCAGTCATGTCCAGGAGCTTGGATAATACGACATATTGGGTAACCAGCGATAAGCACATACAGAACAACACAGCTATACAGACGTGGGCTGTTACCAACAAGTCAAATAGCCACGTAATCCACATACTTCTGCTAGTTTTCTGACATCACAATGCACACACAGCTGACAGTTATGAAAGCGTACTATTGCCCACACCTACTCTATCCCCATTTCAAACAGACACTGGGTTTACACCATTACCAGTGGGGTCTGTTGTGGGTGTCCTAACACTGTTCCAACACAGGCACAGTCCAGGTTTCCTTGGACTCCCAAACCACGGATGGATCATGTGGGATCGAACTGGTGATCGCTGTGTAATAGAGCCAGTGTATTTTGGAAATGGTTGGACCATACGTTCCTACAAAACGTCAGCCTCACAACGATGTGCATTACGCACTGAAGAAGGGTCAGACACAGTTAATGACTCTGTATTATTATTAATGACATTACTGTACTAATTATTATTAATAATACTGTAATAATATTAATAACAATCAGTGATAAAGTCTCTGTGTCTATATGCATGATCTGGCCACCATGCTGCAAATATGTGTTTCATACTCAGCAGATTTCAGACTGCCGGACAGTTCAGAGGTCATGTCGAGTCAATATGCTGACCCCTAAATTCTCCTATATGTGCATGTGTGTGTGTGTGTGTGTGTGTGTGTGTGTGTGCATGTCACCAATGCAAATCATAAATGTCATCCAGTAGTGTCCATCAGTGACACAGAAAGATAACTTTAAGATATCACACCACATCTACTCAAACACACACACACACACACACACACACACGTACCATACAAATCATTTATAACTAAGCACCTCTAATATGTATATACCATATATATATATATATATATACATGGAAGTACCCTTATGTAACAATATATCCTGTATATACTATATACATGTATCCATATTTAATAATATATCTCATTTTATATACACGTACGTATCCATATGTAAAAATATATCCTATAGGTATTATAGGCATGTAAGTATTCATATGCAATACTATATCATGGGTTTATAATATACATGTAAATATCCTTATTTATTATTTCCCATATGTATTTCATATGTAAGTACCTATATGTTATAATATAGCCCATACAAATAATATACATATAAGTAGCCATATGTAATATATTCTATACGTACTGTGCCTGAAGTACTCATATGTAATGTTATATCCCATATGTATTATATTTGTAATTATCCATAGGTAATAATATACCACATATGTATTGTGTAAGTATCCATATGTATTATTCTATTCTATATGTGTCTATAATATATAATATATCCTATATGTATCTGATATAAAATCAACACAAATGGAGATTCAAATACATGTATATGACAATAATCTACCATGTGTATTGTATATGGCCTGACATGTATTATGTAATCATAATATTTCCCGTATATATTGTATATGTAAATATTTATATGCAATAAAATATATATTTTATATGACATTTAATCGTGAAGACCAATTCGTTAGTCTTTAGATTGCAGGCTTTTTCTCTGGCTCTCTACAAAGTCAGAACAGCTTTGTCCTTTAAATGTATTAAAACACACACACACACACACACACACACACGCACACACATGCACACACACACACTTAGATATTCTGATACCTTCTTTTCTCACTCACGTTCTCACACACACTCACTCTTTCCTACCCTGCGTCTCGAGAAAGTTGTTTGACTCTGTGCCTAATGATAACAGATGAGGTGTCAATGTGAAGGTGAGAGAGACTAAGTCATCCTCACAGTGCGAGCGGGGTGCTACACCACTCGCTCGTCCCCATCCCCCCCTCCTTTCTCAGCACACATATAAGGGGGGGGGAGAGAGAGAGAGAGAGGGAGGATGTGAAATCAAGATTATTGTGGATCCAGTCATGTGATTCACACACTGACAGTCCAAAAGAACCACTGAGAGGTTTCTGTGTGATGGTCTATGAAATGGACAGCAAAAAGAAAATATACAGGAGTGATGTTCAGTATTGTGTAGGCCCTCATCCAGCCTTCAGATCCTCCTCACACTGCTTTGCCAGGTCAAAAATCAGACAGTCGGAACATAATCCTGGAGCCTTTTTACTTTCTGGACTTGGATTACCCACCTCTGGGTATTAGCTGCACCCAGAAGGAAGTGAGGGATTGGAATGCTTTTGGAAAGGTAGATAAAGGTGAACTGATTATAAATGTAGACTGATATGATCAATATTTATCGATCTACTCATACAGAAGACGTGTCTCTCAGTACGGCATCGGGTTTAACGCAACATGCCAGACGTCCCTGCACGGAGTTGTAGAGGTTCCTAATGGTGTCCGGTGATGATCCGTCCCATGCTGCTTCAATGGCACAACACATTCCTTTCCATTTTGATGATGAGTGTATTTCTTATGGGACTTTTGAAGCATTATGTCCATATTGTCCCTCATTCAAAAAGCTTACAGTGTTCTGTAAGTGGGCAGGACTAGTGGCTGTAGACTAAATAGGCAGAAACAGTTTATGTAAATGTGTAATTTTAAT
The DNA here is from genome assembly GCA_034509495.1 of Acestrorhynchus altus. NCBI lineage: Eukaryota > Metazoa > Chordata > Actinopteri > Characiformes > Acestrorhynchidae > Acestrorhynchus > Acestrorhynchus altus. Next base: position 5,258,311 of record CM067525.1, on the reverse strand, counting down.
TATTGAAGAGTGTGAGATTTTAGCTCACTAATCAGATGTATCGGTTCATGCATATTCCTTACCGGATGTCTATTCCTGACGAACTTCAGCTGTCCCTGATCAGTGGACAAGCACACAGCAATGGCTGGTACTCGTCCTCCTTGTCCCACCTCAAGTACTGAGATGAGATTACTGGCTGATTATTGCTTGGTTTTCTGATCACTCAAGGACATGTACGTGTTGAGCAGACAACTGAGACAACCCGATTTCTGCAGTTATTGGATTATTGAATGCAAGTAAGCAGGGAATTAAAGAGTTTTCTGGCTCTACTGTCCAGGGAAGACTGCTACTACTAGATTTTGGAGCACTGTTGTGAGGATCTGATTGCATTGCATGCACAAGAGTATTGCGGCACTTTCCACTGGATGGGATCTAACCTACTCAACTCGACATCCACCTTTTTCCGTAACCACAGCCCTCCCTACAAATCCAACCGGTGTCATCGCAAAACACTGAAGCATTGGATTGTATGGGTTTATAGATGTTATATGACATTATCTGTTTTGTTTAAAGCAAACCTGTTAAGACAGTAAAGTCAAGAGTTTGGGGTAAATATAAAAAGTTGGGGTGTATAAAGCTCGCCAGGTTAGTTTGCCATTTTTAAGTCGGCTGTGGGTAAAAACCTGTTTTCAACGGACACCCAAATATCATTTACTACCATCCTGATCTCAATTTTTAGATAAAACACAATTTAAAGCCTTCATCTGGACGTGTGTTTTTATTATTGTCGTGTTAGCCAGATAGTGTGAGCAGAAAATATCCAATTATAAAGAAATGATAACGTTATAATTGTAAAATTATAAAAACGTTTAATTGGCAGCTTCACAATGTGACACAGCAACCAAAACAGCATATCGTTACCTTCCAATGAAAACCATGTTTATATTGTGGATCTGTCAATTGTTCTTTATATTGTATACGAGGTTCACAATGAATGGACCAATAGAAATGCTATTTTATATTCATTTCCATTTAACATTTTGCATTTTTGCTGGGACACAACACAGCGATAGCTCTGGATATCTGCATTAGAGCACGGTCCAGTCAGTGCTCTGCGAGATTTAGACATCACGTTTAAGTGCCTGCTCAGCTCACTTGGAGCCACGAGTGATCAGGTACTGAAACAGTACCCAGTTCCAGGTACCAGTTACCAAATGGAAAAGCAGGGTGGAGTAGAGTAGTGTAGGTACCATGTAGTGGAAAAGTACCATCAGTAAGGTCAGGATGTTGGATGATCAACACCCCACCCCCAACATCATTTCTCAGGCCTGGAGTCCTGGAACCTGAGGTAATATTCGCTGCTCCTTCACACCCAGTCCAACCCCAGGAAGGACTTGTTAATTGGTTCATTAGTGACTTGAGGGGTGTTGAGAGCCGAGAAGCTTTGCAGTGTGGAGGGTGGAGGAGGTCCAGACTGTGAACGTTTTCAGTATAATTAATGCATTTTGTGTAAAGCATTAAATGCTTTTTAGTCAAATTACCAGCAAAAATCCATTAAACGTCTTAAATGTTCCTTTTCTGATGGAGAGTCAGGTGGTCAGATGGCGCTCGCTTGGGCTCTCTGGACAAAAATTTGTCACCTTGTGCACCGAAGGTGGTAGTAACTTCAGGCTCCTGCATGTGGCATTGAACAGGGATGATTGAAGTTTTAAATACCTGCAGGGTGTGCGGCGGGATTCATTCACATCGCTTCGATACTCCTGCAAATTCAGCTCCTTCCTCCACACTCTGGTCTACTGCACGGCCAAATGCAGTCACACCTTTTAGCCAATTATCAATGTCTGCTTTGTGACCCATTTTCCACGCATCGAATCAGACATCCAGTGCACTGCACCACCTCATCTCAATCTATGAATCAACCAGATCATCAATGTGTAGCACCATCTGCAGCACCCTGAAGTTACTACCACCTTGAACACGCATTTAGCTCCAGTGCAGTGACGTTACTCTGGAATTTCTCATTATATCATATGAGTCCAGTGTCCATTTGACATCCCCACTGTCAACGACAAAGGTGACCCACTGGTACAATCTAAAAAAAAGGTGCTACAAACGATTCTTTGAGGGAGACCTTTTTTGTCTCACTCACATGGTTCAAGGGGTTCCTTTATGGCATCACTCAAAGAACCCTTTGTTTTTATAATATGCAAATCATTTCCATTTTTTTTTGAACACCATAATTCAATGGCACCTGACACGTACACCAGTTAAAGGTATACAGTTCGAGTACTGTTGCCTCGCAGGACCTGCTCCTGCCTCCTACCTACAGCTGATCTATGCAGATTGCTTTGCCTTTTCTTCATATCCCCGCAAGTTCTCCGTCTGCTTTCTGATGGCAAACTGTATTTACCCTTCAGTTTGTTTCCTCCTCACACCATCACACCATCACTCCATCACTCCGTCACTTGACAAGCAGTGAGGCATCTTGCATTGTCTTGTTCAAACATCTACTCCTTCTTCCCTTCCCTTCCCTTCCCTTCCCTTCCCTTCCCTAGGTGACTATAAGGGATATATGCCTTCAAACACGTTAAAAACAGTTGCTAGGCATCAGTGGATAACACAGCAGGGTCCAGAAATCTGAGGCCTCATTGAAGATGATCAAACGTTCAAATGAGGAAGAAATATTCAAGATTCTGCTGGAAGATATTTCCTGGTAAATATTCAGATTAAAAAAAAAAAAATGTAACATTGACAAGGTTAAGATATTTGTACAGAAAGGATAATGTGTTGAATCTGATCTTTAATACTGCCGTTTACATTTGAGTATAAATTGAGTTATTGTGCTTAAATTGAGTTACAGCGCATGCATGTTCAAGTGCAGGTCAAATAATGATTTTTAGAAATGTGTTAGTTGTGTACACACTACAGTAATTGTGTGTAAAGTGACACATTTTGTTCAATTTTGTTTTAATATTGATTCTGTCTGATTAACAAACTCAAAACTGAATACTCTAATAATTGGAGATTCTGGATTTTTGACTTCCACGAGCGATAAGACAAACAGATCTTAGTATAACAGTATAGAACAGTGTAAAATATTTCACTTTACCAGCAACGAATATGAACTATGACAGCGCTGGCAGAATCAGTACTTTCTGTATTACGTTTTTTCTTTGTCTGTTCAGCCTAAAAATGACTTGATATAGTACAAAAGCCATTGAACTCATTATGTAACTGAAATAAATACTTTCTGTGAACCTTTATTTGATATTTTTAGTTGAATGAACCCAGTTCAATTGCTTGTTACCACATAAAGTGTACACAAGGCTTTTGTTGTTCAAACTAGGGTTCAAAATATTGATTCTGTCAGTAATGAAGAAGCGACCAGTTTGTTTCGGTCTGTTTGCAGAAACAGATTTAAAAATAGCCTAAACCAATGAAATTTAACGTAAAACTCAAACAAAATAGCCTGATAAAATTGCCATGAAAAGAATTCCTTAAGATACATTAACAGTAAATGGTGTTTTTATTTTGGGATTCATAGCTCAAGATCAGAGTAACCTACAGAAAACTAGAAGACAAGCCTATTTCCATGTCATTGTCCAAAGCACTGGTCCTGTTATTTGTAGATGGGAAGTTTAATCTAACTGGGTGATTCCATTGCCACAGCATAACTGATGCAGCCTCTGTTTGGGAGGGGAGGATTGCCCTCCCTCTTCCCTATCCCTTAGTGGGATGTGCACAATATTACTGACACTTATCGTTCTCCTCCAAGCCTGCTGAACCGCATTTTGGGATGGGCGGGGCTATCTGCTGGACTGGAACTTGAAATATGTACATCGGGGGGAAAAATACAAACTTAAATTATGATATTATTATGAAAATTATGGGTTAGTCAAGGTGAATACTATGTACTGCTTTTGATTGAATCCGACTCCCCCCAGGAGAATTCCCACATTTCGACTGTGTGTTTGATAGTGCCTTGAAGTCATGCCGGCCTCAGGTCAGCACTTCTCAAAAGTCTTGCGTGTGTCAGAGAACGCCTGGGATAGATGCATAAAAAAACTGCTTATGTGAGCTTCTGTCAGAGAGATCAGCAGAGGGAGATGACCTCTGCTTCTTAGGAGCATTCACTCGCACACATATGCACACACATTTTCACACGTGCCGTGGAAACGGGGGGGGTATTCCTGCTACACGTCAAAACAGCGAGCAGTGAGGACTTGATCTCTACAGTGACCTGTAGCCTACAGGTGCGCGTGGGTGAATGTGATGGAATATTACAATGTCACACATTACGCACTGTTTCCTCTTCGCGTTAGTCGAGGCTGTAAAACTCCACACCCAAATTTTTGCCAGCAATGAGGTCTCTTCTATTGTTTTTAGTCCCTCCCCTCCCTACACTCCCCCAGTAGACCACGCATGCAGGTGAATGCATTTAATCATCAGCACTGTTTTGGGTCACAGTGCTCCTACAGCCCAGCAGTAGTGAAGGATTGCCTTGTCTGGACTATTCCAAGTGCTCTAAGGTATAATTTACAAAAATAGCAATAAAAAGCAAGAACTGTCTAATCAATCTGTAAGAGGTGTAGCAGCTATAACAGCCATATAGATCATGCTTTATATAATTAAACCTTACAGAAATCACAGCCACCGAAACAGTAACAGTAGTCTAAAGTGGAAAAATGCAATTAAAAGCAAATTCTGTGTTTCATCACTACAGCATGTAAACCAACGTGCCTAGAGCAAGAGGAGCAACGAACTGAGAGAAACTGATGAATTAAACATATAATATAGAAGGTAAATGTCTCATTTGAAATAAAACGTGTCCTCAAATATCACAGAAACCATAATCATAACCCTAATCATAAAACTCTTGTATCAGTTAATATCACAATATTTTTCACAGAGCAACAAAATATTGCGATGTCAGTTATTTTTCCGATATCGTGCAGTCCTGATAGATATCATCTTCACTATTACAGAAACAAATCATATGCTGGGCATGTTTTTTTTATTTATGGCATGAAAGCTTACAATTATCCCAATCATCCACTGTGTAAAAATTCCTTGATGAGTGGATCGATAGATATGTTCCAAATGAAATAATATAACAAAATAAAAATTATTTCTACATTGACTTCCATTGAAAGAAAAAGAAAGTTGCCATTTTTGACTATGATTTTATATACTGTGTAAAACCAATGCATGATTTTGAATATTATAACATGTATTTGTAAAATTGTTACATTTGTTTATGGAGGTTAATGCAGTAAAAATGCATCAATAAACTATAGAAATTAGAGCGAGTACAGTGTGAACTATGAACTGCCATTGATTTAGTCCATGTAAAGATGAGTCATTGAGCCAACTATAATGTAAACAATGGCAGTTATGCAGAGGTAACTTTAATATCATGTCATATAAAATAAATCTATGATCCACAGCAGTATAGAAGCAAAATAAAAAAATAGTGGAACGTAGATTTAGTCCACATGAAGAATTGTCGTGATACAGGCAGGAATTCATTCGTCCGAAAAAGGGGGGATCCCCTCCAGTTGCACACAGTTGGGACAGGCTATGCCTTCATTTCACTGGGTGGTGCTCACAAATTTATGCAATGAGCAACTATTATCTACAGTTTTTGTGATAAATTTACATTCAGATTTACATTTCTTCACTGTTCTTTCTCTGGACTAAATGTGGCCCAACAGCCATTAGATCGGCCAAAGAACCAATCAGAGCTTGCATGCTTATGTCACCAAGCTTGTTTCCACTAGTTTGTTTAAGCCACGCTTGCTCGTTTAAGCTCATGAGAGTCGATGCTCTGTGAAATCTATGGCTCTGAGCGTAAAAATGTTAATATTTTATGTCACTTTATTAAATCAAAAACAGGCAATACGTATATAATACCAGCAGATTGATGATTTGATCTTGTCTAGTTCAATAACCATATATGCCCTTTTTTTTTTTCCACTGACAGAAGGGTTGTTTACTTTGCCACACTGATGCCAATCAATTTGCAACCTTACATGCCTTTGCAGTTCTGATCAGGCTGGAATCTGCAAACTTTATCACATTCTGCTACAATTGAACTGCAGTCATAAATAAACATATGCGAATATAACACTGGTACAGGCTTTATTCTGTGGCTCATCTTCAGTATTAACGCTTTTAAAACCAGCAGAGAGTGTTTTAGGGTGAATTAAGGGTGAGTGGAGCATTTTTTAAGCCTTTTCAAAGCTTTCTTGCCATGAATTAAAAAAAAGCAACCTGATATCTGAAACATTTCATAATGTAGACGAAGGTATACTGTTGCCTTTGACCTTATGTCCCAATCCCCCTCAAGACACCAGTACACAAATATATAACTACAGCCAATAGCTTCAGGAAAAACAAAAATAGCCATGTTATTGGAGGAAACTGAGAGTATACGCCTTAAAGGAACCAATGCAAAAAATGATGTGTAAGTGGCTATGAAATCAAAACAGCTATAAATGTAAAACAAAGGCATCTCCTGTATAATCTGGCTATAAACCGGGCACTTAGTAGAGATATATAGCCTTCATGGCATGTGATCTCTAACCCAACTCCATAATCGATGTTCATTAGAACAAACCCCATAAACAAAAGCAGTTGCCTGAATAGAGGTCTCACAGAAAAACTACAAATCCAGTCTAAATATAGTTATAGAAGTGTGATCGGACAAGGCTGGTGACATTCTGCATATATAGTATTATATGCACGAAGCATTGCGACAGTGTATAACTGCAGGAGGACCTATTAATACACAGTTGATCTAAAGTCGGGCTAAAATCCGACTTTGGAGATCCGACAGCACATGCACTCACACGCACAGATGTTCAGAACTTCAGTGGTGGCACTGGCAGCACGTGCCCCATACTGTGCATAAAGGACGGTTATATACTGTACATAACCATCACTGTGTCTAATTACAGGAGGAGTAATAACCGCGCGTGCGGGAGTGCTGGACTCACCGGAGGGTCCCAGAGAGCGGCGGGGTGAGGAGGAGAACACGGCGGAGTCTGCACTCTATTCACCGAGCGCGCGCGCGCACACACTCTCACACACACACTCTCTCTCTCTCTCACACACACACACTTGCACTGTGATCCGAGTGCGCGGAGAGAGCAGCGCTGATCGGACAGAAGGCGGGTCCGAACACAGCGCGCGCGGGGGTCTCAAACACAGGCGTGGAGCAGAGAGCGCGCGCGCGCGCGCACGCACGCGCACACGCACACACACACACACAGTTGGAGATGAGCAGGAGGACACGTGCACCCTACATGTCCTGTGGACACCCCTTCCATGAATGCATGAATGCATTTGAGTTGCACCCATTGCTGACTCAGATGTGCAAACGCACACACAGCTTGTGTGGTCCCTAATTAATACTGCCAGTAGAAGAGGACTCTGGAGAAGATGGGATAGATGAGGTTTAAAGAACCCCCCCCCCAACACACACACATCCTCTCACTTTTGGGATGGGAGGAGATGGGGAGTTGAGGTGAGGTGATCACCCAACATCCTGACCTCACTAACACTTCCAGCAATTAAATCCTCACAGCAATGTTCCACCATCCAGCACAAAGCCACAAAGGGCAGTAGATGAACTCTTTCCGAGGAAACAGTTAGTAGGCGTCCCAGTACTTTTGCCCATACAGTGTAGATATGAACCCCTCAGAGATTGTAAGCAGTTGATGCAACCTAAACTGTAGTGACATGGTAGTGGGGTGTTGGCGTGTGTTGGGCTGGTATGAGTGGATCAGAGTGTTTAAACCCTTCAGGGTCACAGTCCACCAACCAGAGTTATCCAGCCTCCAGTGTCCTGTGAACACTGGTGAAGGACAAGCTGGTCGAAATTGACATTAGTGTCCCAGATATGGTCCTCATCCAGAATCGCTAGTGCTGCATGAACATGCTGGCTATGGGCCTCTTTACGTATCACCAGTGCAATACTAGTGCAACGACTACGGCCCCAAATGAGCGAGGAGTACGTATTCTGGCTACAAGCCTCCTCCAACGTCACTAATGTGACATTAGTGTGTCAGCTACCACCCTGGTCCAAAACTGCTAGTGCAGTGTTCGTAAGCACTGCTGTTAAACTGGGACCATTGACACATTGACACATAGACTGTGGCATTGTGTTTCTGATACAGTCTCAGTAACTTCACTGCTGGTACCCTTTAACCTGTTCAGATAACCTCATTTAGATTCTATAAACCTGTACAACCCACTGTACATTTCCAGCTGTTTTCATTTAAACAGCAATCTGAAAGTGTGTGTGTGTGTGTGTGTGTGTGTGTGTGTGTGTGTGTGTGTGTGTGTGTGTGTGTGTGTTAGGAGAGACATTGGGGGGTGGAGGGCGAAAGAAAGGGAAAGTGAAAACTAGGTCGTAGAGCCCACCCAGGGGTTCCTCTCCTTTACGGGGGGGCCAAAAGGGTACACACACACACACACACACACACACACAAACACACACACACATGCATTTAACACAATATACTCACATACATCAATCAAGGTTTTACTCTACCTGGACTAAAAACACAGTGAGAGAGAGAGAGAGAGAGAGAGAGAGAGAGAGAGAGAGAGAGAGAGCGCTTCAAACAGGTCCTAACACATCACATCTAACACTATCAACAGCCCCATCTAAACACGAGCCAGATCCTCACACAGAAGAGATCCAGCCTCAAAATAAGGCAGAATGCTTTTAAACAATAATAATAGAGGAACGTGGAACATGGAAGCATCAGAGATCCACAGCAGAGACGGATCCAGTACCAGCTCAGTGTGCACAGCCTGGCCATAGATACGGGCAGGTATAAACAGTCTTTCTGCCCAGAGTGGAGAGAGTGGTCAGTGTGATAACGAGGAGGGGGACACAGCTGTACGTCCTCCTCCTCTGCCCAATATCCAGAATAATACAGCTGATCCCAAATTATGGAACATTTACAGAGCACAAGTGCCTGAAGGTGAACACATAATTGTTGCTGTGCTTAATTGGTCTCCACATCCAGGCAGCCTCTAGACAGTCACTAGGTATTTGCTTTAGTGCTTAAGTAGTCACTAGGTGGTTGCTACGGTGTTGCTGGGTGGTTAATATGGTATCCATGGATGTTGCTATGGTGTGGCTAAGTGGTTGCTATGGTGTTACTATGGGATTCCTATGGCATTCCATGTGGTTGCTATGAAGTTGATTATTGGTTGGTGGGTGGTTGCTTTTGTGCCAAACTCGGTTTCTTCGGTGTTGCAGGCCAGGTTGCTATGGGATTATTAGGTGGTTGCTATGGTTTCTGAGGTGGATGCTATAGTGTTGTTATGTGATATGGTTGGTGGTTGCTATGGTATTACTAGATGGTTGCAGTGGTACCCAAGTGGTTGCTATGGTGTTGCTTGGTGGTTGCTAGTTGATTGCTCCAGTATTTTCATCTAAACCAAAAATTCTAGTTTGGTTTCATCTGCCTAAAACCAGCAAGCTTCTGGTTTGTCCATTTGATCTTTAGCAAATTGTAGATGGGCAGCGATGTTCTGTTTGAAGAGCATCAGCTGTGTGTGTGTGTGTGTGTGTGTGTGTACCTGTATATGTATATACAAAATAACTGACAACAATATTGAACACAGATAATCATAATTGTTCTGGCAAAATGGGGATGCAATATTCTTCTCATTTCATTTCAAAACACCAATAAAGCTATTCTGAAGAGAGAGAGAGAGAGAGAGAGAGAGAGAGAGAGAGAGAGAGAGAGATGAGAATATTGATCTGGAAAAAAGAAACAAACCAGCTTGTATGTTTAACTCCTCTGCCCCAGAGAAGCAGAATTGAGTCTTTAGGGTCTCAATAACACACACACACACACACACACACACACACACACACACACACACACACACACACACACACACAAACACACACACATACACACACACACACACACACACACTCTTAAGGTCTTTTTGAGGACTTTTCATTGACGTCTGTATGACTGCAGCCAAATGCCACTGTAGCTACACCTAAACCTTTAACAAGCAAAAGCCACGCCCCTTCATTTTCTCCTGGGGACCTGTCACTGCCAACAACCCAAACAAACTCAATGCAGGTTTGGATTTGGGATCATGTGGGATTGCATTCCTTTGTCACCCCATCTGAGATGGACCTAGGGCTGCCACCCCGTCACGCTGGCTAATGAACATGGACTAGTTTCCCAGCCTGCCTTGGATTAGTTGCCCACCTGCCATCACTGACATCACCTCCAGTACACCTAAGCATTGAAGCAGAAATGTGGAGCTTCAATGTCCCCTTATCAATAATGTGCGCTACTGGTCTGTCAGCCTTGGTGAGCCTGGTTCCTCCCAAAGGTTTCGTCCTCCAGCTCTGAGGGAATGTCTCCTTGCCAATGTGGCACTTTGGTTTGCTCACCATTTATTTATTTATTTATTTATTTATTTAAATATAATTTATGTTTCATGCTTTGTTGACCATCTTAATTTTGATTTCTGTTGATTTCTGTTTGAATTCTGTGACATTGGTTGTAAAGAGTGCGGTACAAATGGATTT